>CM077220.1:32167070-32627070 GCA_039654775.1 Spinibarbus caldwelli | reverse complement strand
TCACTCGATCACTGTTGCACATCCATAAAAGTAATAGCTTTTATCATCACTTGATTACCTTTATGTGACTTTCTTCAGTTAAACACAAACTGAGATGCAAAATATTCAGACTGTTCTTCTTTTTGATACAACAAATGTGAATGGCTACTGTCAAGCTCTGAAATGGAAAAACATAAGCAATAAAAATATCACAAAGGTGTGCACTGTACTCCAAGGCTTCTGAAGCTATATTTTTTGTGACCCAAAGGTTAAAATTTTGGTTATTATTCACTTAAAATCCTTCCCTCCACTGTATAGCTCTGAAAAACCTCAAATTTACACGTTAAATTTCACATCATGCCAGGTGACATCAATAATCTCATAACATATTTCAACACAATGTTTTGAATCAACCACAAGAACTAAAATTACATTTGATACTTACAGAGATGGGGTATAAATGTAAAAAACTTTGACTAGTCACCAGTTACTACTCGGAAGGCTTCAGAAGGCTCGGAAAGTGGTGCCAAAGATGAATTAATTAATTTTGAAGATTCTTTTTTTTTTGTTTTGTTTTTTGCCTTTATCTATAGAGGACAGCACAGATTGCTATCTGTGATATAAATAGACAGAAAGAGAGGAGGACGGGACCTCTGATGAGCTACTTTGCCTTTTGTCCCATTAATTTCCTTTCTATGGAAAAACTGTTCATACAGAAAATAAAAGTTTGAAACAACATGAGAGTGAATAAATAATCACAATGTTCATTTCTGAGTGAATTAAGAAGGAAAACAAGCTGAAAAAATTGGAGTTCACCTTCAAAATTTTCCCCTAGAGCCACTAGAGAAACAACACCTTATTCCTTCTCTTCCTCTGAAGGAGGAACAATAAACCTTGCCATGACTTGACTTGAGATGGGGGCAGAGAAAAATGAGAGAAAGAAAGGTAGTGGGGGAGTCTGAGAGGGGGGCAAATCTTGAAAGAGGCGAGTGAATGAGTAATAGCAGCATGACAATAACTGTGAAAGCATGAATACCGGCCTGACCCGAGGGGGGTGACGGAACAAAAACACACGGGCCAGAATGACTCAACACATTCAACAGAGCACTACTGGAGGCTAAATGTAAGACTGTGTGTGTGAGAGAGAGAGTGTGTGTGTGTGTGTCTCTGTGTGTGTGTGTGTGTGTGTGTCCGGCCTGGCACACGAGTGCTATTCAAGTACATCAGTAAATTTACCGTCAGAAAAAAGCTGATTGTTTGACCTCACTAGCACTTTAGAGAGCACTTTGGAGCACACTGACCAAATCGCTCAAAACACAAGTGTGCCACATCCTTTTCATTATTCTTTGCTGCACTAACGGAGGTTTATTTTCAGACTTCAGTCTCCAAACAAGCTCTAACATATCAGTAATGCAATCGTATACAGTTCAAACACCATAATCCAACAGGACAGGCCTGATTTATACAAGCTTTTAGCAAATGTCAAGGTCCATCAGGCTTAATTTCATAACAACGGCATAAAGGCCAGTCCGAGTTACTTCAGAAAGCCTATTCGAGCATTAGCAAGGTTCTGTTGTTTTCCTCTGAGAGAATCCTTTTCAAACTAGATTTGTGTGAGTGGTAACAAAGCAAATCTGGTTTTCACTCCACTTGCATTTTATCTAATTAACAATTCTTTTAACACTTTTGAGGAAGCACCAAATAATGAATGCCAACTATTCATCACAACCTACAATGTATTGTTTGTAACACATAATAAAGTAATGGTTTCCTAGTTTATTTTGAGATGCATTTTTGACTTTTTTGGCAGTCAGTCTCTCTCTCTCATCACATTCAATTCAGTTCAATGAAATTGTTTGGTTATGTTTGCCATTTTTGTTTTGTTTTGTTTGTTTTTATTTGTGTGTGAGAGAGTATTTTGTTTGTTTTTGTTGTGTTTTTTTGTTTTATTTGTTTTGTTTATTTGTTTTGTTGTGTTTTGTTTTATTTTGAGCCAGTTCTGTATAAGAAAGAGGTTGTTTCCCAACCCTAGCTTTAAAGGGATAGTTCATTGTCTTTTTCACTCTCAAGTAGTTACAAATCTGTATGGCTTACATTCTTTGGTGAAACATAAACAAAAAAAAAAAAAAAAAATTGGAAATATGTCTTAGTGTCTACAGAAAAAAAAAAACAATTACACAGGTCTGGAACAACTTGTGCATGAGTAAATGATGACAGAACTTTCATATGCCTTTAAAGTGGAAATGAAGCAGTCAGTCAAGTTTACATTATTTAGGAAAATAACTTCCATTTTAATAAAAAAAAATATAACAAACATGATTAATGTAACCATTTTAAAGAAAAAAGGTTGTTTTGTTACAGCTTTTGGAGCAAGGGGCCCGACATCTTGCAGTACCACAGCGTGTGACGTCACGGGGTTGGTTCGCTCCGATGGCCAGTGTAGTAATATAAGCATTTCTTTACATTTTGTACACATGCTTGTTTTGAAACGGAGCAAGACGACCTTGAAAGCACTGTTGAGTCAATAATAAGTGCAATTGCCTATGCATTTGAGTTGATACGGCGATGGGACCGAGCAGTATTAGGGGTTGGAGAAGTCGTGAACCTGCTGGTTTGGGGTAAAGTGTGGATCGGAAACAATACTCGTTTACGTGGATACTCCTCAAGACTCTCATTCCGACGTGCTTTTGTGTGCATTTGCTGATGAAGGCACGAAAGAACGCACAATTTAGTATTCACGTGCTGTCCGAGCCGAGCTGTGGCTTTCTGTGTGTGTGCGGCACCGCCGGCGCGAACAGAAATGATCTATCACAACGCATGAGTACCGCATTTAAATCTCTTTCAGAAAAGGTCTATCACAGCATGTAAGTACCGCATTGAAATCTATTTCGTGCTGTCTCATATTTGAATTGCTTAAAGCACTTTAATATTTAAACTGACAAGGCTTAAAACACTTGAGAATGATAAACTTTGAGGAAGCAGCACTGGCCTGATCGTTCAGATAGGTGATTAGTTAAACACTACATCCCGTTAACAGCAGGAAAGCTAAGTGTGTTCGCAGGTGAACTAAAATATGATACAACTGGTGAACCGGTCAATTTAATGCATATGTCTAAATGGTCTGAATAACAATAAAATGTGACATGAATGATACTGTATGAAGCGTAGTTTGTTTACATCAAGTTGTGCCTCACATTATGAAAACAATGTTTGGGATACCACGATCAAAACTTAGCATATAGACAGTTTGATGTTGAATATTCAGCCAAATGATGGTGAAAACCAAATTATTTGTGTGTTAAAATAACATCCATGTGTTCAAAATGTAAAGAAATGCTTATATTACTACACTGGCCATCGGAGCGAACCAACCCTGTGACGTCACACGCTGTGGTACTGCAACATGGCAGCGCCCTTGCTCCAAAAGCCATAACAAAACATCCTTTTTTCTTTAAAATGGTTACATTAATCATGTTTGTTATATATTGTTTAGTCAAAGTGGAAATCACTTTACTAAATAATGTAAACTTAACTGACTGCTTCACTTCCACTTTAAGTCTTTATAACATTCTGGTCACTAGATATGGTAATGCAAATCTATAGGATTTTTTTCACCCATGTAATTGTCTAAATTTGGTTAAATTTTGGTTGCGACGTCGGGTGACCAAAATTCAACATAAATTCAACGTCTAATGTCAATGTTAAATTGATGTCCAATACCGACGTCAGCTGACGTTGAGATTTTGTTGTTTTTAGGTTGTGCAACCAAAATCCAACGTTGAGTCAACGTCAAATTGACGTCAAATTTTGACGTCAACCCGATTTTCATTTTCAACCAAAATGCAACGTCTGTCCGACGTCATGTCCAACGTCAACCTGACGTTACATAGACGTCTGGTGCCTGCTGGGTAAAAGCACATTTCTGTTCAACAAGCCACTGGATTTAAGTTGTCATAAATGTCACAAAATATGCAAACATAGTATTTTTCAAAGTTTAATACTCGTAGATTTATTCAGATTTGAACTATAAGCAACAGTATTTGTGATGGTTTTGCAGACGCATGGATAGGGAGTGTCCAATCTCGTCTGTGTGAAGCTTTGCCAAGGACAACAGTAAAACCCCCACTGACGTTAATCACTTCACTTATAGGTCTATGGGACAGTACAGTCAACAACGCTATCTTCAAACGCTCTGAATGAACAGAGGGGTCTGTGTGCATCGTGTTTAATCCACGGTCAACAGCCCAGCACTTAGACTACAGAGTTATCTTTGTATTTAAACATTGATGAAAGCCACAAAAGGTCAATCTGATGGATTTAACCAACCAAACATTTAGGGGGCCCTCGAGTTATACCACACAACTCCACCAATGGAGTGAGAGCCTTTTGTGTTCAAATACAAACACACCTCAATTACCTTCAAACCTAATGATTTTTCTCCTCTCTCTCTCTAAAGAGTTTTATTAAAATCCTAATTAAACACCAACATGATTTCTATTGTTTAACAGACACCTTCTAAACTGACAAGCAGTAAAAAAAAACCACAAAGACAGTTCATTCGCAGCCACATGGGGTTAGGTTTCTTACTTTAGAGCTCAATGAGTAAATCGATGGTTATCAGGTTCTCTGCAAAAGAAACCACTAACGCTTGAGTTACCAGCCTAGAAGATCCCATTTATATTCAGATGATTTGTCATTTCTAGTGACGTATGTACTTCACACAACAACACAGAGGACATGCAGGGAACATTAGCACTGATCATCCTTCTGAATTATTATTTTTAATGCAAACAAATTAATTGAGAACAAACAGTTTCGGTATGTATTGTGTGAAAACAATATTTCAAAAACTATGGCTGTTGTGGCGGCAGCTTCTACCATGCAGAGCAATTTCGCCCATAATAAAGTTTATGTAATTTAAAATTAATGTACTTGGTTAGTGTTTTTATTGTTAACTAATTAAAAATTAAATTAAAAATACATTAAAAAATCATTTACATTAAAAATCATTTACATTATTTGAAATAAAGCTGAAACTAAATAAAATATACATAAAACTTGAAATTTATGAATACTTAAAAACACATAAATACTTTGAAATGTGGTGAGTTTAAACAAGTACTAAAATTACTAAAACTGAAATAAATAAAACTTAAATATTAAAAAAACTAATACTGATAAAAGCACATTACAAAATTACTAAAACTTAAACTGAAAACTCAACATATAAACACTAATTGAAAATATTAATAAACAATATAAGAATAAATAAATAGGCCTAGTACTAAAACTAACACTGCTAATGCTTGAGATGAAATATGAGACAAGATTGTGTGTGAAGAAACCACGGTAAATATCACGTATGACTAGTATTTTCTAATGCATAATTTCCAGTCGTTTTAATTTTGTCAAATTATGCAAAAAGTGTGAAAATACTATGCAATTTCATGTTGTAGGATACATAAAATGCTAATTCTGAAATAAGTCTTAGCAAGTCAAAGGAGTCAGTCATTTTAACACAAAACAATTCAATGGAACTGATGGAAGTGAATGTGGGGTCAGAACTGCCATTACTTTATGAATAAAATAATGAAAACTATTTAGTGCCATTTTTGTTGTATAGTCCTTATTTATTACTTTTGGTAATGTAAAGAGAGAGGAAATAAATTAGTATTTTGTCCCCTTTCTTATTTAGTTTTCTTTACTTATTGCCTGAAGCCATTTTACTCATCCGTAATGTTTAATAACAATAACAATATAGAGACAACCAATATTTAACACTCTGATCATTCACCAGGATTGTAAAATTTGAATTTACATTAGCAACACTTAATGAAGTAAACTCACATGGAGTATTTACTCATAGCGCACATGCCAGCCTGACACTATACGGGCTGCTGTGTGTGTGTGTGTGTGTGTGTGTGTGTGTGTGTATGAGTGTGTATGAATGTGTATGAGTGTGTACCAGCATCTCTGCAAACATTCCAAGCTGGAAGGCAAAGTTGTAGTGGAAAAAATCTTTGTATCAACAGCAAACTCAAGGATCCGTTGCTATACCTCATAAACACAACTAACTTATAACACAGAGCTGTAATGGGCAGGTTTGTGAAGCTGGAAGCATGTCTCATGGTGTAATCAGATTATGTTGTGTTGTTCTGAGGCCTTGATTTCATTGCTGTGGAGGTGGTTCAGCGGTGACTCAAGACGCTTGAAGTCTCAGCTCTATATAGCAGGAGCTCGTATCTGTTACACAACACTGAAGAAGCTACACAGTGCGGTGAAATCCATCTCACACAACCGGATGTGTTCTGCTACCATAACAACCAAATCATCATGTGCAAAACAAACACAATGCATATATTTGTTTATTGAACACTCTCAGAAAGGTACAAAGGCTGTCACTGCTTTCAAAGGGTACACCTATGTATCTTAAGCATCCATATTAGAACATTAAAAGGAACATATTAGTATTTAAAGTGTACCTAAAAGCAAGTATAAAAGTGTACCTTTTGGAAAGGTACCTCCCTGTGACAGCTTTTGTACCTTTTTTTCAGAGAGTGAATAAATTAATGTAACGGAGATGTTTAGAACGCATGCCTATTTGTGCTGTTATTGTGAGAACTTTCGCAATTTGTATTTGAAATGCATGTTTGAGCTCTTTTGTTAAACACATAGATTTTCGGCTGTGAATATCCCGTACGAAAATTAACCATGGTTTTATTGTAGTAAAAGTGTGGTAACCATGGCTTTTTGGCGTATTGATCACCATTTGTATAAACACAGTTTTACAACAAAAACCATGGTTAAACTATGGTTAGTGTAACAAAACCATGCTTATTTTGTGGTTACCATGGTTTAACTATAGTAACCATGGTTTTTTTGGTTTAATTTGTAGTAAAACCATGGTTAATTTTTGTAAGGGTAATAAAGATGGCGTTTCACCAATGTCTGAATAACCCTGAAAACTGGTCATTTTTAGCAGTATTTGCTAAGGCAAGTCACATACGTGAAATTTCAGCTACATTTTTCACACAAAAAAGATTCATTGTCAGTATTATCAGCAGTGTAGCAATGCATGAAGCAGAGCTCAAGCGAAAGTCACTTTCAAACCAAGCCGCTTTCTGTAGATCTACACTCAAATTCACCAAGGCGACTTATATGTATTGCAAAATCTGCATGGGGAAATTTTTCACCCTCACATCAATTTTATATTGAGTGAATTCCTATTGAAATGACTGGATTGCACCAGCATAAATTCACCAAATAACGGTAAATGTGGCCGCACTTTAAAAGTTAACCTGATACCTCAGATCGTGAGCCATCATAGTAGACCATCAAATAGGTTAAAAAAAATTCTGTATACATTAAAAGTGAGACCCAATCTAGAGCCCAATCTACTACATCCAAATGTCAATTTTTTAGGATTTTCTGAATCATTTTTTATTAAAAATAATAACTAATTGATCAATTAATCCTTGGTTTTAATATCACAACATGCATGTGATGGACTCAAAAACAACAGTATGCTATTTTATTAAAGTACAAGTACATTTTCAGTTGACTGTATTTCAAGAGACATAGGCCATGTTTACTGTGAATTTTAGTATTAATTTGTAAAGTGTTACTATTATTAATGTGTTTTTACGCTGAAATGGATTAGATTGATAGATCATGAACATCCCTCCTAGCAACCACATAACACCACAAATTTCACTCAGAACACCTTAGCAACCACACGGCAACTGCCTGGCAAACAAACACCCTCCACACTGTGGAGTTTTGCACAGGCAAGCACAGCTTTGGCCAAACTCACTAAAAACAATCAACTAGCACTAACTGTCAGTGTGATAATCCTCAATGTTCTCTCTCTAAGATAATCTACACCAGAGGTCTGATATGGTCTAGCTCGCTCGCTCTCAACCAAACATTCATCAAGCTCTCAAGCACACACACACACACACAAACAAACACAGAAATCACCCCCGGAGCCTCTCTAAAGCCTAACGGGAGATGGTGATTCTGCCATCTGGACACGCTTCATGTTACATAACTTATCAGGAGCTGGTGTTCATCAAACAGTTGAATCTCAATCATATTTGAACTTTTGCATCCTATTGAGAATGCTTATGTGGAAAGGAGAGGAGCGGATAAATTGAGACACCATATGAAGTGTGTGTTCATTAAACATAGCCATGTGTGCAGTGAGATATCACCCCATGTGTGCATGGAGGTGATGTTTGCTCAGAATGTGTACGAGTGAATGAAGCATGACATGGTATAGAGAACATTCAGCAAACATTTACACCTACACGTTTTCTCATTTTTCCCAACAAAAATGTTGTATTATCAGCAATACACAAAACCACAAAGCAGCATCAACTCAACTCAATTTTTTAGAATATCAAATACGCAAATGTGTTAATTTTTAGATAAACAGATGCATGTTTTTGTGAAGTTCGAGTAAATACTGTGTAAAATAGGTAATTGGCAAAGAAATATACATATATTTTGGTAAAACTACTACTGTAATAATATGGAGCCCTGCACATAACATGCAGGTAAAAAAAAAAAGTCCTATGTCATTGTATAATATAACAAATTAAATTAAATTAAATTAAATTAAATTAAATTAAATTAAATTAAATTAAAATTAAAATTAAAATTAAATTAAATTTAAATTTTTGTTTACAATCCTTGAAAACTGTGACAAAGTTACCTAAAGTTACAGGATAAAGCAGAGATATAAAAGACTTCAATACTGTGAATGCACTCGTTTTTCATTACACTCTACACAGCATACTTGTGCATGCAAGTGCCAGCCATCACAACACAAATAATCCAGAAAAATGTGAAAAAGTTACATAAAAATGTCACAGCAAAAATAGCTCTACAAATCTTAGAGGAATAAATCTGAGAAGACTTCCTGTGAGTCTGCAATGGTCTCTGCTACAGAAAGATTGATAATAATACAGCATCTGTGTGATTTCACTCTTATATCCGTTATAAAAAAAGAAGCAATATAGCAATTATAAGTCGAGGGTTTCTAGCTGTGCTCCTCTCTTGACATTTGAGACCTTCTGACCATCTGTTGTGCTTTAAAAGGAGAGGAAGAGGAAGAGAGAGAAAGAGAGGGAGGGAGTAAAGCCGAGAGTTTGTCGCTGAGGAGAAGCAGAAGTTCAAGTCAAGGAGCCCACATCCGGTGGCAGTGTAGTGGAAATGCAACTGCAAGGGGAAACAGAACAACACTGTGCAACAGGGTGCGTGTTGACTATCACACAGCTGGTGGTGCAGTCACACTCCAGTTCTCACTCGTGGACAATTATCTGCATTTTTCACATATATATGCACTACAGACCTAAACATGACCACTCGCATACACACTCACACAAATAGAGTCTCCAACAGCTGGCACTTAAAGGATGCACATACACTTACACAAAACACAGCTGGCAAACACTCAAAACATAATGACACAAAACAGACAACCAACACACACACAAACTTGAACTTTTGCCTAGCAGAGCTGAATTCATAATAAGTCCTCTCTATCTCTGAATCTGAGAGGCTCATTTGCATAGGAAAAATGACCTGATGTTTAATATTCATTAGTAATGTGCAGGGTTGACCACATTCTAACACAACAGGAAATACTTTTATGAAAAAGGGACTACTCAAATGACCCATAAAACACAAGGAATCATCTCAAAACCGAGTGAGCTACCTACCTAGACAGCATTTTTTAAAAACATTATACAACTAAAAAGATGCTGCAAGATTTCTTGCTAACAACAAATGTGAGAAGATTTTGTTGTATATGGACGTGCTGATTTGTTGCATAACCCACATGAATAAGTCACGTGCATCAACTCTGCCATGAAGTGGTCATTGTGTCACTGTGTATGTATACAGGATCTGGTGTTTGCCTGACTGGGAAAGGCAGTCAGTGTGATTTTTACTTCCTTGTTGTCAGTTTATGACACGAACGTGTGGGTGTGGACTGAATCCTTCAAACTGTTTTAGATCTAAAAAGAACCTCTGTGATGCATGACAACATTGAAAAGTACATAATAGCATGATAGCAATTAAAACTACATTTAAAAAAAAAAAAAAAAAAAGGAAGAAAATTATCAAAACATTATTTGTATCTTTGACAATGAAGCTGCAAAACCACTGTTCTATAACAGAAATATATAAATATATCTATATACTGTAAATCAGTTTGCAAAGATAAAAAAAATGTGTTTGTTTAAAACACTGTGGGAGAAATCAGGCATTTCTGTCTAAATTTGTTCAGTCAAATCAAGTCATAGTTTCCGCAGATCATCTGCTCCCATTCTGTCATCATCTACCCACCCTCACATCTCTCTAAACTCCGTATGACCCACGGAGCACAAAAGATATTTTTAAATGCAATAAGATATAACAAAATAAAATAAAAAAAGATGTCAGTGTTGTTCACTGAGCCCAGGTCCAAACAAAAGTGTACCTCTGGACTAATAGTTTTTAAATGATCTTAATATGGATTACTTTTACAATGTCTTAAGGAACTTTTTGAAGTGTCAAAGTTTTGGTATAATGGACTTTCAACTGAGGGACAGAAATCTTTTTTATGAAAAATATCTGCATTTGTGTTTCAAAGATGGAATTCTTACAGGTTTGTAACAATGAGGTTTAGTCAGTTTTTTCATAATTTTCATTTTTGGGTGAACTGTCCCTTTAATTTCCCCCCACTCACAGCAAGAACGATAACTATAATGATAACTATATTAGCATCCACAACAACGGATAACAATGTTCTGTTTATTATAAATGTGTGCTGCAGTTATGCTCAAGCTCTTCAAAGTCCGGATTCCGACTGGCTGTCAATGTTTTTATCTTTCTTATGCCTAAAAAAACATTATTAAAGTGATTCCAATGATCTTGTTCTTCTGTTATCGTTATAGATGTGGTGTGGACTTCCCTATTCTAATTGAATTAGAATGACTATTAAAACTCTATACTTTTATTTCCGTCACTACTTCACAACTTTAAAGAATGTTTAGTTCTTTGGTCATGTTGTTTTATCTTGTGCAGTGAGCCTGAGCTTACACAAAAAAAATGGTGAATGAGGCCTGTGAACATGAATCAACACACATGAATCATAAGTATTTACCTATAAACACAAAAACAGAATATCAAGACATTTCTAATGAATGCTAGCCGCTTTGAGGAGTTTGTTTCTTACAATTACTGAACAAACAGGCAACCGAATCACAGGCAAAACTGCAATACAGATAGTCAAATGCAGCTCTAAACTAGACCGTTATTAACTAGACAGTCCAGACTTTCACTGCCACAGACACAGCCATGCCTACAGGATAATGTCAGACAGGAAACATTACTGATGGGGGATAACAGATCAATGGAAATAAGCCATGAGGATAGTATCTTGTAGAATATAATCTAGGCCATCTCCAGAAAACCCTTTGAAAAACATCCAACCGACACCAAATTTAAAACCTTCTTTGATGTCCTGGATAAATGGGAATCTTCACCTGACCAAGAAAGGAAAGAGATAAAAACCAAGAGAACTAACAGGAATGGGAAAAGCAAGGGGGAGAGAGAGAAGCCTGCCTCAGACAATGGAGGAGGGGTCTTGCCGAATGGGACTCCAGTTGGGGGGAAATAGGAGGGTCCCTATTTCGGGAATATCACGACAATGGGAGCAGCCCACAAGCCCGTTTTATCAAAAAAAGGCCTCTCTCCCTCCCCTCTTTCTCTCAGCTGCTGTGAGGCTTAGTTGTGGTATGGAGTGTGTGTCCCTCTGAATGAAACACTGTGTTACGGGCTACACAACGTTCATACATGGTCACAAGTATGTGGGAGCTGGATGGAAACAAATATTTTCATCTAACGCACACACAAAAACACATTCACTGTGATTTCATTTGGAGGATCCCTCTTGGTGCCCACGTCCTGAGAACATGTTCCTCCTAGAGCTGCTTCTAAGGTGGTCCTTTTGTTTTCACACACTCTTATCTTAAGCTTTCTCTACATCCATCTTTCAGCACCTCTTTCAAATAACCAAATTTATTCCACTTCTCCGATGAAAACCAACTCAATCTGGGATCTCATCTCACCCTAAAGTGCTGAGGCACAGTCTAGCTTGTGTTATTGTTGTAGGGTGAAGTCAACAGCGGCTATAATATTACTCTGGTTATGAGTGTAGAGGTCTGTTTTTAAGGGGTCTTGGTGGATTGATGAGCCTGAGCTTCAGGAAGGAAGGAAAGGACGTGACGTGTGGCTAAGTATGGTGACCCATACTCAGAATTTGTGCTCTGCATTTAACCCATCCAAGTGCACACACACAGCAGTGAACACACACCCGGAGCAGTGGGCAGCCATTTATGCTGCGGCGCCCGGGGAGCAGTTGGGGGTTCGGTGCCTTGCTCAAGGGTCTCACCTCAGTCGTGGTATTGAGGGTGGAGAGAGCGCTGGACATTAGATATGGACCTCCAGCAAGACTGAACCCCTGACCTTCCCGAGGGGAAGTTAGTCCATACTGGAAAGTGAGCTTCAGTAGAGAATGGGATTGAGTGTGTGTAGACTGAATAGAGTGAAAAAACAAACCAAGGCCCATCAATCCTTGCCTCCTTAGGTCTCCTAGCAAAAGAGACACTATCATTTTCCACCTACCTTCGAGTACACTTAAAATACACGCTGCAACTACAACCAGTAATATGTGAGCAACACCTAGTAATCATTCTCCACCTGATGGTAGGTGTGTCTGGGGAACATTATTATTATGGAATGATTTATTTTATTATTTATTTATTTTACACTGGATCTATGCTTGGATTTCTAGCATTTTTAAATGGCAGTTTCAGGCCTAGTTCTATTGAATTGTTCTGCACCCTCGGACGGATCCCAAACTGGCGCTTGGATTTTGGAGAGTCAGACAGATGTACAGTACGGTTGTCAAGGCAACATGGTTATCCATGCAGAAAATTGATGTGAAAAACCTCCACAGAAAAATATGAGATTAGACCATCTAAAATATCTAAAGACAGGGCTTAATATACTAAGCTAGAGAGTACAAAACCCAAATTCGGCAGTGCCTCAGTGTCATCAATATCCAAAGTCCACAATGGACTTTGGATAATAAATCATCTTTGTTAATGATGTCAACAAATATTTAAGATCATGAGAAAAAAAAAGTAAAAACTATATTGATTGACTACTAAGCAACGTTCTTCTCTCAATTACTATTTTGCACAGCATTTGATCTGATTAAAGTATACGTTATGGTTAAAAAACAACAACAACATCACTGGATTATTTCAATATGTGCATGTAGTATATCAGCATATTCAGAATAAACTACCACATGTGCATTAATTTCCTACTGGAGATGCTCATTCTTTCCATTTATTATGCTGCATTTATTTTAATGAACTCTATACAATTCTCATTCATGTCCTTAACAATGGCATACAGAGCACAATGAATTAGAAAACGTAGGCCTCTTCCTCGCTCCAAAAAAATGTGTTTTGTTCAGTAGCTTTTCAACAACTGTCTTTTTCCAACATCACACATAATGAACACGGTTTGGACATGTGCAGATAAAAAAAGGATGTTCAGTTACAGTGAATAATCTAATTAAACAAAAACTTGAATAATACAGCCATTTTCCAGTTTGCCAGTCTCAAATATTGGCTTAACTGGGTTATGATTATCTTAATAATTCATTTAAAACAGTGATAACATAATCGGTATGTGAATATCAGAAATGCAGGTGGTTTGTAAATGCAGTAGCTAAATATTCCAGCAGAGTCTATTTCTAACTTGTCAGTAACTCCAGCTGTGGGTAACAAGTTAGAAAAAGAGGTACAAGAACTGAAATTACAGTAAATGGCATGAAATGCCACTAATAGATCGGATCTGTGCTAGCTCAGTCTAACTAACTGGTAAATGCACTGCAATGTCTCTATTAGACTGCAGACCATGTGCGTGTGGAGGTTTGTATGGCTCAAAGACAAACTGCTTTATACACACATTGTATAAGAGGAGCAGATGGTCATATTAGTGCTGCTGGCAAGATGGATCTCAAGACCAATGAGAGTGCCCTCAAAAGAGCTGACTACAACAATATCATTTTATATCACCAGTTCTGCGGGGTTTTCACTGCACTCAGATCAAATTGTGAAGTTTACAGTGGGTCTGTGGTAAGATGGCTCAGTCTGAGTGTAGTTTCCACCTCAACAACAGGAAGAGAAGAGAAGCACAGCGCAGATGTCTTCAATCTCTAAAGCAAACACACTCAAACTTAACAACCTGACTTTAAAAACACAATAGGTTGAGGTACGAACATTGATGGAGTTCTTTAGAAACGAAAGCGAGAACTAAAATGAACTTATCAGATGATCCGCTTCCTACAAAGATCACTAAAGTGAAAGATCCGCTTTTTCTGGGGCGGGTGTGATGATGGTGGTGCTGGTGCTCCCCTGCAGAAGGGGCGCAGGTGAAGAAGACACTCAAACAAAGGACATTAAATGCACTGATATTTCCTCCCCCTCTCTCTCATCCCGTGACCGCTGTATTTAAGTCTTACCTGCGTGTGTAATGTCGGACAGGTCATAGTTCTTGGCGGTGCGGGGGAACTCTTTGAGTTTGCGGTTGGAGAGGATGAGCGCTCCGCTGGACGCAGCCTCTTCCAGCGCCTTCTCCACGCTCCTGCTGGCCGCTACAGTCGCCGGCAGCTGCGCTCCATCCCCAGCAGCCATCAAACACTAAATATGACCCAAAGCTTACTCTTTACAACGACAATCAGCCCTCCTAAACCTCCATCGCATCCGAGGCCGGTCCAATAACGTTCCGCCCCAGAAAAGTAAGTTTTCGTACTCCAGAAGTGATGTAAAATCCAGCGATTGAGGAAAGTTGCGCGGTGAGTTGACAGTCCTTGTGCTGCAGCAGGGAGCCGAGAACCGAAGGGGCGGAGCTTGCGGATTGAGCAAGTCTTGATTGACAGAGCGGACACACCCAATACGAGCTCGGGAAATGGTCACAAAAGCGCTGCTCTCATCTCAAGGGGGAAATGATAAAGTTTTTTGGACGTTCGGGGGACGTTTTGTAATTCAAACTGTAGAAGCTTCACTGCTGAAACCGAAGAAGTTTTCGCATTGTTTGCATACCGATAGCAGGACTGACAAGGTTCAACAGTAAGCGGAAGCTTCTAAACAAGGATATATCACAAAGCATTTCCCTGTTTCCAGATCCATTAAACGACGCGCACTTAGAGAGAGGAAATGAAAGACATAAATATTGCATTAACGTTATAGTATTAGTTCACCCTTACTTTGCTTTATAGGTGTGACAACACTCTTCTCAATGACTTTGGTGTCTAAGCTAACCATAAAATATTGCATTTGGCTCATAATCTACTTCCAAAACGTATTAAATTATTTATATATATATATATATATATATATATATATATATATATATATATATATATATATATATATATATATATATTTAAAAACAAAATAGATTTTTAAATAAATAAATAAAAAAAAATCCTCCTTTAACAATTGTCTGTGATACAATTGCTAGTTATATATTTTTAACTTTAAGTAGGCTAATTAAACATACTTTATATTAAGATTTAATAAAACTTTTCAAACTCTAAAAACATTTATTTGTATATAAAAAAGCTTGATTTCTATATGAACCTTTGAAAGTCATTAAAATCTACACATAAAGCCATTTGAAATTTAGTGAAAATAAACCTTCATAACAAAAATAAATCTAAAACTTTATCTAAAAATCTTAAATAAATAAATAAATAATGAAAAATCGAGTCCAAAAAAGTTTTTGAAGATGTTATACATCCATAAACTGTAATTGAGTGTTTTTTTTTCTTTTTTTTTTTTTTTTGTATCAAGCATGTTGTATTATTATGTTGGCACGTTTGCCCATATAGTACATAGAAAGCTTTCACGGAGTTATTGTTTACCCATGCATGCTTAATGTCTATCTGTTTTTTGTGTAGTGCTTCTGAGTTCAGTGTTTTAAGCCTGACAGGGGCACAAAGTGGGTCACAAAATGATCCACTGTGTCATTACTCCCCATGGAACAAACAGAGAGGAAGAGAGGGATCGAGTGAGCCCGGAGGAGGAGAAGGGATCGAGTGAGCCCAGAGGAAGAGAAGGGATCGAGTGAGCCCGGAGGAAGAGAGGGATCGAGTGAGCCCGGAGGAAGAGAAGGGATCGAGTGAGCCCGGAGGAAGAGAAGGGATCGAGTGAGCCCGGAGGAAGAGAGGGATCGAGTGAGCCCGGAGGAAGAGAGGGATCGAGTGAGCCCGGAGGAAGAGAAGGGATCGAGTGAGCCCGGAGGAAGAGAAGGGATCGAGTGAGCCCGGAGGAAGAGAAGGGATCGAGTGAGCCAGGAGGAAGTGAGGGATCGAGTGAGCCCGGAGGAAGAGAAGGGATCGAGTGAGCCCGGAGGAAGAGAAGGGATCGAGTGAGCCCGGAGGAGGAGAGGGATTGAGGAGGAAGAGAAGGGATCGAGTGAGCCCGGAGGAAGAGAAGGGATCGAGTGAGCCCAGAGGAAGAGAAGGGATCGAGTGAGCCCGGAGGAAGAGAAGGGATCGAGTGAGCCCGGAGGAAGAGAGGGATCGAGTGAGCCCGGAGGAAGAGAGGGATCGAGTGAGCCCGGAGGAAGAGAAGGGATCGAGTGAGCCCGGAGGAAGAGAAGGGATCGAGTGAGCCCGGAGGAAGAGAAGGGATCGAGTGAGCCAGGAGGAAGTGAGGGATCGAGTGAGCCCGGAGGAAGAGAAGGGATCGAGTGAGCCCGGAGGAAGAGAAGGGATCGAGTGAGCCCGGAGGAGGAGAGGGATTGAGGAGGAAGAGAAGGGATCGAGTGAGCCCGGAGGAAGAGAGGGATCGAGTGAGCCCGGAGGAAGAGAAGGGATCGAGTGAGCCCGGAGGAAGAGAAGGGATCGAGTGAGCCCGGAGGAAGAGAAGGGATCGAGTGAGCCCGGAGGAAGAGAGGGATCGAGTGAGCCCGGAGGAAGAGAAGGGATCGAGTGAGCCCGGAGGAAGAGAAGGGATCGAGTGAGCCCGGAGGAAGAGAAGGGATCGAGTGAGCCCGGAGGAAGAGAAGGGATCGAGTGAGCCCGGAGGAAGAGAGGGATCGAGTGAGCCCGGAGGAAGAGAAGGGATCGAGTGAGCCCGGAGGAAGAGAAGGGATCGAGTGAGCCCGGAGGAAGAGAAGGGATCGAGTGAGCCCGGAGGAAGAGAAGGGATCGAGTGAGCCCGAAGGAAGAGAGGGATCGAGTGAGCCCGGAGGAAGAGAGGGATCGAGTGAGCCCGGAGGAAGAGAAGGGATGAGAGGCCGTGAGAAAGAGTGAGGTCATAATTGAAAATCTGTGTGAAGCCCCTATATCTATGTTAAAACATAGGAATGTGTAATAAAATGAATGGTTTATTCATTAAGAGCTGAAACATTGATTTAAGTGTTCACTGTAAAAAATGATTTTTGATGTAAATAAAAAAAAATAAATTATTGGAGTACGTTTTACAAGAAATTCTATTTCAGTTTTTCTACTTCGAAATACAATTAATTCAATGTGTTACTTAATTTCTGAGTGAAAATTGTTTCTACACCACTAATTCTTCAGTGTAGTCTTTAATGTAGTTGTGAGATTCTTGTGTTGTTTTCTTGGTGGCACTGAATATAAATGACAGAAAGGCTCACGATATTAGTGAGACTGCAGTTCTTTTATTTATTTATTTACTAATTTATTTATTTTAGAGAACTGCTTATTAAAATTATTATTTAAAACAATATAATATTTAAAATAATATATTATAATAATATAATAACAAATAATTCAGACTAAAGAGATTCTTTGGAAAGTTATTGTTTGGCATCTCTGTATTCCTTTCACACATGATGTGGTTATTACATTTCTTTCCAAAGTTCCCTTTCTGGTGTTGTCAAGAGTCATATCATGGCAAAAATCCCCGTTAACAGGCTGAAAATCCAAGACACAAAAGAAGTAAATAAAGGAAGTGCAGTGCACGGATGCATACAGTATACCCCTCGTGTCTTTCTGTAGAGCTACATAACAGCGTCCCCTGGCGTACAAAATTATGATGACAACTCAAAACAACCCTTTGTGTGTGGCAGAAAATAGCCTGCTTCATTTCAGAATATTTTAACAGTAGTAATATAATTATAGTCTTTTATTTATTTAGACTTTTCTTCTAAATGTTTCAAATACATTTGTAATCTATTTATAATCCATTTCAATTTCTTATTTTTTATTGTTATTTTATTCATTCTTCAGTTCGTCTCGTATTTAGCAGTTATGATTATTTTATGATTTTATTACAAAAAAATATTTTATAGTAAAGTACTGAATTATTGAAATTACTGAAAGTTTGAATTATCACTGTGTATTAAATGTGCTGTATAAATAAATATAAATCGCCTTGCCTTACGATATTGCCACTCTCTGAGAACACCTGTTGGTTTAATCTAAAAATCCCAAAGACATCACACCCCTCAGGTATACCTTTATTATGAGGCTGGCTTTCAGTGCAGTGCGCCTTTAAACAGCAGCGCTTCTCTGATTGGCTGTATTTGGTCACATGAGCACTTCCTCCTCTGAAGGGCAGTGCAGAGTGCAGTAGGTCTAGAGACATTTAACAGATAGTAGATAAATGTAAAAGAGGAATAATTGTAGTGAGGTGTCTGGCAGGAATAGATTGGGGAGCTCTCTAAAAAGAATATACTGTGCACTTATAAGGTCTATGTTAGACCATGGGAGTATGATTTATGGAACAGCTTCAGCATCTCTGTTAGAGAAGGTGAATAAAATACAAAACCAGACATTGTGATTATGCTGTGGAGCATTTAAAACTTCTCCTGTATCAGCTTTACATTTTGAAATGAATGAGATGCCACTGGAGCTTCGCAGGTTGAAGCTGAAACTGGTATATTGGGCTACTGTAAAAGGGCATTCAGAAATACACCCAGTTAAAAAAGTATTAGAAAACTGTTGGGAACATGTATATGTAAATCTAAATAGTTTTGGATGGAAAGCAAATAATGAGGCACATCAAATTGGAATAAGTAAATGTGATGTTTGCAATACATGGTTATTATTCCCAATACCTGTAGTTGATTTTCAGGTTCTAGTGAGTATAAATGATAAAAACAGACAAGAATCTAAAGATTCAATAGTACATAAATATTTAGATCAGAAATATATATCAGTAACTCATATATATATACAGATGGATCTAAAGATCCTGTAACAGGACACACAGCAGCAGCAATATATGTTCCAAGGTTCAGGTACAGAACATCTAATCACCTATCAGTTTATACTACAGAAATGATTGCCATATTATTGGCTCTTCAGTAAATCTTCAACTAGACAAGACATTTAATCAGACATTTTACAAAGTTTGTTCAGAATGCAAACAAAAACAGTTATCTCTTTTGTATGGATACCTGCACATATAGGAATAGAAGGAAATGAAGTAGTGGATCAAAACAAACAAACAAAAAAAAAACATTAAAACATCCAGACATAGAATTTAATGTTCCAATGAGTAAATTAGAAATAAAAGGGCTAATTAAAAAAAAAAAAAAAAAAACATTAAAAGATATGTGGCAAAGTAAATGGGATGGTGAGAATAAATGATGACATTTATATAATATTCAAAAAACAGTTGGAAATGAGTGGAGAATTTTTGGGAATAGAAAGGAAGACAGCATAATATCTCGCCTTAGGATTAGACACACTGCACTTAATCAATCATTATTTATAATAGGAAAACATGAGTCTGGACTTTGTGTTAAATGTGATCTTCCCGAAACAGTTGGACACATTTTAATAAATTCTAAAGGATATGACAACGAAAGATTACAACTTACAGAAGCACTTCATATAGAAATAAATCAGATTTCACTTCAGAAATTAAATAAAGATGTGACTATAGACATGTTTCACATATTATTTAAGTATCTCAAAGATACAGAGTTAATAAACAGGATTTAAAGAATTAGCTACTATTATTAAGATTATTTTTATTAATTTAATTTTTTATTTTTTATTTTTTTGTAGTAGTTTTCCATTGACATCAATGCTCCACACTCCATCCTAGTAGGTGGCGGTAAATGCACCTAAATCTGGTTTGTCAACAGCCATAACACTTCAAAGAAGAAGAAGAAGAAGAATAAGCAGTAGGTCTCGAGGTTACGGAATAAGGTAAGACTAATGTTAAATCAGCACTGTTCAAACTAATGCCATGAAAGCAGATCCTTCGGCACCTCTTGTGTTTGAGCTGTTTTGTGACAGCGAGTTTTGTGACTGACATTGAACTTTGATAACTAGATCACAGATTTCAATCCTGCAAATGATAAATAGAGTTTATGAAAGGAATTATACATTAATCAAATGGAAAATTCTGTCTATAGAAATGAATGTGCAATAAAATAATTTACAGTTCCAGGTGTCCAGAAAGGGTAGCATAGGAATATGCTGATATATTGATTGTTAACCTGAATGTCATTAGAAGGGGGAATGGATGAGTTACAGCATAATTTACTGCAATATCAATTTTTTTTTTCCTTCAGAAAATCATGACAGTTGTCATTGTCAATGTTGTGAACATGATTGATTTGGTCATGTTTGTTTTTTTCTTCCTGGAGGTTTTAAAGTGCCTTTGTATCAGAACATGAGTGTGCCAGCCGTCACAGATGCTAAATACATTTTGGGAGAGAAAATAGATGAGGGCATCCCAGACCTTCCCAGCGGTCCCCTGGATATCTACAGGAACAAAGCATCCTTCAGCTGGAAGGAAATGTTGCGGTTTCTGGAGGGTGATGAAATCATTGCATTCAAGGTACGATGTTTATGTTTTGCTGATCTTTTTATTTTTATTTATTTTATTTATTTTTTTTGTCCAGGAAAAGTACACATTTAGTAAGATTACTATTATGTGGATAAATAATAAATAAATAAAACCATATAATAAATTAAAAACTCCCGATTTCACATATTTTTACATATTTTATGTATACAGTAATTATACACAATATAACTTGGACAGGTGTCACCAATATAAATAAAAGTAAAAGTTTATTACATGCAGTACATCTGTCCTAACAACCGTATGGATATAGTGTGCTTAGTCCATTTAGTTCATACTGTATACAGAAAACTCTTCAGACTGAGCTGAATTTCAAATGAATGATTCCTTCATTTGACCAGTTTGAGGGGATGGGCGCTTTTAAAATGTTGCTTCATGAATCATTTACACATCTTTTGTTTCGAATCAGTGGTTCAGAGCTTGTTTCAAACTTGCCAAGTCATGTGATTTAAGCAAACAAGGCTTTGTTACGTTATTCTATTTCAAACTTTATTTTCAAAGCATTTAAAAATCCTGATAGTTTACCACTAGATACTGTTGATCTGCTGAACTCGTGAATAAATGTCTAATGGTTTTAACAGTTTTATAATTTAGTTTAATTTTAATTAATTTAATGAACTTTTAATACTTATGCATGGATAATAAAATGACAGTGATAAATAATTATACATGCTTGGGCTTAGCTTTCATTGCATTTATATCATTTGTTTTGCAATGCATTTGATTCAGATTTTTCAAAGAGTTCAGTTTCTCCAATCACTAGTCCACGGTCATTGATATAGATAACTTCTCAGCTGTCTTGTGTTTCTCTCTCTGAGCAGCAGCATGTGTTCAGAACACTGGAGAGTGACCCGCTCTTTGCGCGGCAGCCTGGTGAGGACATCCCACTGGAGCAGAAGCGAGAGCTCACCTTCCGCCACTGTAAACAGTTATTTAAGTATGACTTTGTAACACGCGCTGACGTCATGCAGAACCCCTGGAAGATGACAATTCTCAATGACTGTCTGGGAATGTACGACTGGTCTTTGGCAGCCAAATACTTCCTTAACAAAGGGGTGAGCCCACTTCATATGCCCTCTAGAGACCCCTAAATGTGGGATCTTAATACACTAACCTTCCAAGAATAGCTTGTAATCCTTACAAATTATGAATTAAGAATGAACCCATTCTGGAATGGATAAAGCTCACACAGAAGTAATTGAAGTAATATTTTGCCTTTTTGTTGACAATTCACAAAATTCCATGCAGTAGTGTTTATTATTTTTTTGTGATTTTTTTTTTTTATATATATTTTTGTTAGATGTTTGGAGCCACAGTGGCAAACACAGGATCTCAGAGACACTTGATGTTTGTGCGGGACATTGAACAAATGATGGTAAATGATATCTGTTTTTTATGGCATGCAACAAATATAAAACCATATCAGCCATAAAAATTAAACTAAAAACTTGTCAAGTTCAGTGTACTGAGTAATCATCCACTATATCTTAAATGCATTCATAGCAAATATGGTTGCTTAGCATTTTTTTTAAGATGGCCACTAGTTTACAAAACCCACTACTCAAAGTTTATTTAACATGAACTAACAATGAAATTTTTTTTCTAAAGCAATCATGCTAATTTCACCATTTAATAAAACATTTTCAAAATCAAAACTTGTATATGTTAAGATTATTTAATGAACCTGTGCTAACATGAACTATTAATGAAGAGATGTATTTTTATGAACTAATGAAGATTCATAAATACTGTAGCAAAATGAATTGCTCATTGTTAGTTAATGCTAGTTGATGCATTAACTAAAGTTAACTAAAGAAGTTGATTGTAAATTGTTACCATAAAATTATTTGAAATTAAAGATTATCATAAGATTATTATTTGCTTTTGTAGATTATCATATTTTGCTGCTCAAAGTATAATAGTATGATACATTCCCAAGTGAAAAATAAATACTAAAATGTATATAAATTACATTTATTTCATGTTAAGTATACTACAAACCCATTTATATATTTATGTACTTAATAAAAATACCTTGCAATTTTGTTTTAGTATGCTTAACTGTTATACATGAAGTCTGCTAAATTGGAACAACTAATTTAGTACTTAATGCACTTTAATTGTGCAGAAGTAGTGCTGAAGTCCAACTAAAGATATACTGAAGTAAATTTGATTCTGCTAAAGTGGAACTACTGCAAGTATACTTTAGGTAAAGACAGATATTATTCAAAGATCCTCGTACAAGTCAGTAAATATGTTCATAGATTTGAGCTATACTTAGTATGAAATAAATGTATTTTAAATATATTACTTTTTTTACTAGGGTTAAATGAAGGCTTTGCACGTCATTATTCACCTTCCATAAAACTAGGACATTTTGACACACAAGCTCAGTATTAGGCCATAAACAGGAAGTTCCAGGGTGCTGCAAATTTGCGTGTGTATACAAACCAGCGAGTTACTTTTGACATTAGTCATGGCAAACCACATGAGCCACTGACAGCTTATTAATATTGTGTCTGTCTGTTTAGACATTTGGATGCTTTGCACTGACAGAGCTGAGCCATGGCAGCAACACGAGAGCTATGAGGACAACTGCCCGATATGACCCCAGCACTCAGGTACTCCAGTATACTCTAGCACTAGATTCAACAACGTGTCCTCTACTAATGCAAGTCTGAACACATTGCAGTCATATCACGAGATTATACAAACATGGCCTTTCAAATCATAAAGAGACATGGACTGTTGATTCATTAATCTAGGTTAATAAATAAAGCTACAACAAAACAAGTTAACATTCACACAGAGTAATAAATACAATTGTTCATTGTTGATTCATGATAGCTGAAGTATTAGAAACCATACTAAATATTTCATAGTGTTTATATGTTATCTGAATAATTCAAATCACAGTCTGTCAATGACTCGCTTATAGGTAAATCCTCCTTGTAGCATCTGTCATTATAAAAGCTTTCTTATTGTGGTTTTTACTATTCCTTCCTTCTGTTTAATTATATTAGATGGCCCTAGCTAATTTATGTTGTTTTGAAATCCGCAGGAGTTTGTGATAAACTCTCCAGACTTTGAAGCAGCCAAGTTCTGGGTGGGGAATTTGGGAAAGACAGCCACTCATTCAGTCGTATTTGCACAGCTCTACACGCCTGATGGGCAATGCCACGGCCTTCACTCTTTTGTAGTCCAAGTATGTGTGAAAATACATTTTTCAGTTCATTTGCTTGTCTTGTTAGAGCAGTTGTGAATAATTCGGTCTTTAATGTAATTACATTTCTAGGTCAGAGATCCAAAGACCTTGCTGGCAGTGCCAGGAGTGATGGTCGGGGATATGGGAAAGAAACTGGGTCAGAACGGACTGGATAATGGGTGAGTTTACTGCCAGACTGTGGACTGCCGAGCTGTTGTGATTACAGTATTTGGTCATTAGATGGCGTTGGAAGAAAACCATAAAAGAATGTATCCTCTGATATCTCACTTAATCTCTGTAATATATCTTGCTGTTCATATAAATGAAAATGCTATTTCTTCATTGTAATCACTTAACAATTTTTTTTTTGTAATGTCTAAAATAAATTAATGATTTTTTTTTTGTCAGTTTTGCCATATTCCACAATGTGAGGATACCTCGGGAAAACTTGCTAAACAAAACAGGAGATGTTACGCCTGACGGACGCTACGTTTCACCTTTTAAAGTAAGCAATATTATGTCACTGCCTAATAAACATTACATATACTGTCTGTTTTTATTGCATTTATACTGTGAAAATAATCTGTTTACAAGAAGGGTTACATACATACACATTAGAACAGCATTCATTAATCTTTGTTAATTTTAATTTTCTATATTTGTGACCCTGGACACAAAACCAATCATAAGTAGCACGGATATATTTGTAGCAATAGCCAACAATCCATTGTAGGATTTTAAGTAAAGATCATGTTCCATGAAGATATTTTGTAAATTTCCTACCGTAAATATATCAAAAATCTAATTTTTGATTAGTAATATGAATAGCTAACAACTTCATTTGAACAGCTTTAAGGCTTTAAATATTTAGATTTTTTTGCACCCTCAGATTCCAGATTTTCAAATAGTTGTATCTCGGCCAAATATTGTCCTATCCCAACAATCATCAATGGAAAGCTTATTTATTCAGCTTTCAGATGATGTATAAATCTCAATTTCAAAAAAATTACCCTCATGACTGGTTTTGTGGTCCAGGGTCACATTTATTAATACATTTTCAACATTAATGTGCTAAAATGAATTAACAATGAACAATAGTATATTTATAAATTCACAATAACCTAAATTAATAATAAACAAAGGATTGTTAGTTGTTAGTTGTTAGTTCATGATACATAATGCATTAGTTATGTTAATATTTAGAACCTAATTGTAGCACCTTTCAATTTTTCAAATATAGGATATGTGCAAAACAACAGTATTTTCTTTGTTATTATGAATGTAGGAAAAAATAGAGTTATTTTGGTGTGTATCTGTGTGGATATCTTGCAACGCTTTACTCCCTCTGCAGTAAGAGAAAGCAGTGGTGCGGCAGCTGTTATCCCAGCAGCTGTGCTGTGCTATGCAAGATGTACGAGAAGGAATCCCTATGCTTTCATTTCAAACAAACAGGGAGTTTTCAATCACAGGGAAAGCCAGGACATCAGCCAATATTACTGACAGAAAGACATAAAGGGGATTTTCTGAAAACAAACAGAGGCGAGAAGTTGAATATGAATCAATGAGATATAATTTGCCCTCCTTTTTCCTCACATTCTTTGTCTCTCTTTTTGGTTGGGCTAGTCATCTCTGCTATGTGTTTTCAATTACTTCATCATGTTTCTTTCCATCCTGTCTTTTTCTAACCATAAACCTTTATAGGACCCCAATAAGCGGTTTGGGGCATCTTTAGGGGCTCTGTCAGGAGGCAGGGTGGGCATTACGAGGATGGCACTGGTCAATCTGAAGCTTGCGGTGACTGTGGCTGTGCGTTTCTCCGCCACACGCAGACAGTTTGGGCCCAAAGAGGACGAGGAGATTCCAGTGCTGGAATATCAGCTACAGGTGCAGAATACTGACACTCTCCAGTGGAAACATTTCATGACAGAAGAAAACAGTCTATCACTACATCAGGAAGGCTCTGGATAAGTCTTCCTTTAATTTACCTTTTCTTCCTTAATTTACTTAATTAAAAAGAAAAGAAAGAAAAACTTCAAAAAAGAAAAATTGGAACTTTTATTTAAATAAAAAATAATTGAAAATGTAATCGAAAAATAATTACATTTAAAATAATTGAATAATTAAAAATCAAATGTGAGCATATTTAGTTTTACTCTAGTCACCTACAAAAATAATCTTATAATGAATTGAATTAATCAATAATGTATAAAAAAAAATCCTATTTTACATATATTTTTTGTTCAGTACTTTATGTAAATACACTGTAAGTGCATATACTGTACATAAGGTGCAACCAAAATAACTCATCATGAATAAGAAAAAAAATCATGAATAAAAATATAAATAAAAAGCATAAATTTTATATGCTACATGGCCAAAAGTATAACTGCCAGATTGGCAACATTTAACATTGCATGGAACGTTTAATAGGCCTTTACGTCCACCAGTACATTTTTGGAGAGCTTCTTCTCAGTGTTCGTTTTCAGGGTATCACTGAAGCTCATTTTTTGAGCTGCTCGTCTTTTGATCCTTCATGTTCATACGCTCCGTCCTCTGTTGCAGCAATGGCGTCTTATTCCGTTCCTGGCAGCGGTGTACGCACTGGAGCACTTCACCAGATCCTTCTGCATGAACTTTGTGGAATTTCAAATTGGACTCTTAATGAAAGACAAAAGCGACAGACAGGTAAACATCATACTAAAGATGTTTTAGATATGCTGAATATACAAGTATCCATGATTAACTCCTTTTTTTAAAAAAAAAAAAAGCGTCTTGATCAATACATTTGAAAAGTCTAGGGATCTTCTAGTCTTGATCACATATAGATTGTGTGTGTCACTCCTCAGGCTGAATTGGGCAGAGAGATCCATGCCATGTCGTGCGCTTGTAAACCTCTGGGATCATGGACAGCCCAGCGAGGCATTCAAGAATGTCGAGAGGCTTGTGGAGGACACGGTTTCCTTGCAAGTGAGAAATTTTTAAAATCCTCATAAACTAAATGTTTAATAGATGCAATACCAAGTCTAATATCAAAAGAACTTCTAGTCAGCTTCTGTTTATCTGTTAATCTGTTTATCTTTCCATGTTAAGTGAACCGGCTGGGAGATCTGCGTGATGACAACGACCCAAACTGCACATATGAGGGTGATAACAACGTCCTTCTGCAGCAGACCAGCAACTATCTGCTCAGCTGGCTTCAACACAAACAGCAAGGTCTCTTCACACTAGAGTCAATTTGACCCACACTCAATTTTCATACCGCTTGAGATTAAACTGGTTGTTTCTTTTTTAAATTTTGTCTACATATTTTTCATTTAGGGTCATGAATGTGCATGCAAAGTTTGGACACATAGATGTGTTTTAGAAAGGCTGCACAAATTTCTTTTATGGCTGTTGTGACCCCCATTGGTTTCCATGCAATTTCAACACTTTGAAAAACAGCAAAGAAAATAAAAAACAGAAAACCTTTATTGTAACTCACTCAGACACTAAAATATAAAATACATTAGATCTTTTGAAAATTAAGACTCCAATTTTTTCCAAAACTGTGGACTCTTAAGGAAAATTCTCTTTTTCTTGTTTTATGTAGTCAAATTTCACAGTCACAATCAATCTGTCAAAGGTTGTTTTTGGTTCTTAGCTTGGATCGCAGTTACTAGACTGTTGCAGAACTTAAAAAGACTAATTTTACCCTCACAAGGTTTTGATAACCAGACATAACAAATAACAATAAATACTACTCACACTAATTACAAATAATGTTTGATACTATTTATACAGACTTGTAGTTATTTGCACCTCAGTGTGTAAATAGTCACTGCAAAAGTCATGACAAAAAAAACATAGTTTTTTGTTTATTGCCTGTGAAGCTAATTTTGAACATAAAAATATGTGGGTCTAATAAAAATAGATGGGAATTGTTACATTTCTCATAATTTATATTTATACTCTCACATATATTATTATATTTCTAGGATCAGACGAGCCACAATAGAGGTTTTCTGTTTTTACATGAATCTTTAGTGTTCACATTGTCGATTTTTGGCAAAATTCACTGTGGGTCGATTTGACACACAACACAATAATACCATGTTTTTGAACACAAGAGGAGGGTTTTAACATGTGTTCTCCATTTTAGTTTTGTCAAGAATGATTAAATAGGAAGAAGTAATGACAGTGGTCTTGTGTTTGTTAACCAAGACATCCAGAGCATTCTTTGCATATTGTTTTTAGTGGTATGCAGAATATGAAGAATGCTTTTTGTGTTGTTTGTGTCTGATAGAGATGTTTTTCTTCCTCGATCAAGGTAAAGGAAGGATTGAATCCCCTCTTGAGACTGTGAACTTTTTAGAGGACATGAACAGCATTCTGCAGAGCAAGTTCACAGTTGGCTCAGTGGAAGAGTGCATGAACTCAGCCGGTACGCAACATTAACACTACATTCTCCATAACAGGGACACATATATGCACATTCTTCACAACCGCACACACCGGCCACATTACTCATCTAGCATTCACTTCACCTCAGTTACCTCTGTTTCTCTTGGTGCTCTTTTTCTTCTTTTAGACTCCAGACTCCATTCAAACTTTTGTGGATAATTTCAGCCTTGGTGTGAAATATTATATGATTTTTAAGTGTAACTGTTGATTAATTAAAAAAAAAATGGGTAACATTTAGGCATTTAGTTATTTAACATAACAGCCTAAACTGCAATTTATCAGATGTTTTTATTTAGCATTTATTAACAGTTACAAAAATGAAAAATATTATAACAACTTGGTCTTTTCTCTTATCCATTTAACCTTATAAAAACTGTAAGCATAGTGTTGCAATTATGTGTTGATTCTTTCACATTTTGTAGCTCTAATACAGAATTGAATTTGCACAAACCCAAACTTTAATCATTTTCTTTTGAAGCACTCATATTTTCCTCAAGAAATCCAATTCTAGTTATTTAGCTGTAGTGGAGTTTTAGTTTCATTATTCATACGCTTGGAGGAAACCAAATAAACAAAATGAGCCTTGTGTAGTTTTCATATCCCACTTTCATGGTTTTGGTTTTGTGTAATCCAGTGTTTGTGTGTACAGTGTTTTTTTTTTTTTCCTGAGCACATTATCTAACACATAAACCGTCGCACCTCCACCGCACACAGAGAGAATGTGAGAATCTGCGTCACGCTGTGTTTTTGTGTAGTTTACTGTTAAAAGTGCTCCTTGATGCTGCAGACTGCTCCAGTGGGAGAGTCTTGCATCCTGAACCGAGCTGCACATCTGCTAAACATCTGCTCTCTTTATTGACATCATTCCTCAGCTGGTGACTCAATTCACTGTTGCCTGGTTACAGGGGTCAGAGGATCCTCAGTTTAATTGGACGAGGATAGGGAGTGGACTACTTGGCTTTTAACTGACTTTTGTCACCTATCGCATCGTGTGACAAGTGCCCAGGGAGTTTTCAAACGCTAGACCGGTTTTAATATTGTTTTTCATTCCAGCTGTTTTGCGTCAAAACTTTGAATGCTCTCATTCTTTACCTATAATAGTCCATGTCTGACTTGAATCAGTCCATTTCAAGCCAACTAAATCATGACACACTAAAGGAATAGATCTACCAAACCTTCTGTCATCATTTACTCATCCCTCATGTCCTTCCAAACCTATAAGATTTTACCTTAAGCGTTTATATATAATTTTAAAGTATTAATTATATTAATTAATATAAAAATATTAATTGATATTTTTAAAATAATAATGTCAAAGATGCTCATTTCCACACACATATATATATATATATATATATATATATATATATATATATATATATATATATATATATATATATTTTTTTTTTTTTTAGATTGATTGATTGATTATTGATTTGGCAATATTGCCTGACTAGAGTTATTTTTAGATATTATTTTGACTAAACCCATAACTGTTTGGGCTTAGAACAGAATTGTCTTGCTTACATAAATTGTGAATATTTTTTTTTATCCCCACTTTTTAAATATCTTTGCCCAGGAAGTCTCAGTGACAGTCTAGAGACCATTTGAATCTAACTCCAAACAGAAAAAAAAATATTCAAGAACAAACCAATGTCGCTTCATACATCAGTACCAACATAAACATTTGCCTTCAAATATTTATCATACTCACTCATTTCTTCAGAACTTATTTGCTTGATTGAGTGTAGTGAAGATATCTGAATAGAGTTTCAGTCTGTGTGGTCTTGTTTCACAACCTGTGTTTCATAACAAACGTATTTTCATATTTAGAGAGGGTTGAGGGTTGTTTTCTGATTTATTAGTTCCTTTATAAGATGGCAAAGCAGTTTTGTTGTTTATAAATCTTAAGGATGTTGTGGATGTCTTGGTTTGTACTGATTAGGTTAAATTTCACAGCTTCATAGTCTTGGTCAGAAGGTTTGGATTTTGCAAAGTTCATCTGTTCATGCTGTTATAGCATGAATGCACTTAAGTTCATCTCTCTATGGACTTGGAGTTCGGGTTACTTCTGCGTCATGCGTTGAAGAAATGCATCCAAACCTCAACCATCCAAAACACGAGACCTCTTGTTCCTTAGTCACAGTCCCCACCCAGATACCTAATCCATGATTACATCTTTGTGTGCACCAAACCTCTGCAAAACAGACCTATTCCAACAATAAATCCGATATCTATTCAATATTTGTTTAATCTTATTAAGTGGCCTTTTTTGTGGCCCTTTCCACATAATTGTGAAAATAGTTTGCCAGCTGCAGTCCATTACACTTTATTCAGTTTGTTTTAACAGTCATGTTTAAACAAAATATTCACTTATTTTGAAGCGGTTATATTATTCTTTTCAGACTCTTATTCAATTTCTTGCTTCATCTGTCATGTCATTATATCATCTGATGTTGTGTCCTCAGTGCCTCTGGCAGCATATAAGTGGCTGGTGTGTTTCTTGCTGGGTGAGAGCCAGAGGAAGCTGTTTCATGAGAAATCCTCTGGACTGGGAGACTTTGAGGCACGAAACAACAGCCAAGTATGTTTTCATCCTGACTTTCATTGCATGAGACCTTAAAATGTCATGTATCTATGTTTACTGGCAGCTCAGAGGGAGGTGAGGTATGCTATAGGTTTGTAAAACACATTACCCAGCTTCCTTATACTGCACCTCACACTGAGTGTGTTTACATGCATCATCTTATACTGATTATGGTTAACAGCCTCATGGAAACACATCTTTTTACATGTCATAAATGGTTTAAGCAAAACACGCATACACACATTTTTACAGGTGTTTTACACGTATTTCAAATTACGCATTGCATTGTGTAGTGTTTTAAGGATGTAGGTAATATCCGTAAATGTAAATGCGAGGACATTTTGTGTGTGTATTTATTTCTAAATACATTTTAAAATGTAGTTTATTCCTGTAATGACAAAGGAAAATTGTCAGCAGTTATTATGCCCCTCTTTAGTGTCACATGATTATTGTAATGCTGATTTTGTGCTCAAAAACATTTTTATTATTATCTATGTTGAAAATGGTTGCTTAATATTTTTCGGGAAACCATGATACATTTTGTCAGGATTCTTCAAAGAATAGCAAGTTCAATAGAACAGGTTGTTGTTGTTTTATGTAACTTTTTATAAAAAAAAAAATAAAAATTTAAAAAAGGAGCGAGAAAGAGAGAGAGACTTCTTTTTTCTTTTCTTTTCTTTTTTTTTTTTTTTTTTACTACCTTTACAGATTTTTTTTTTTTTTTTTTTTTTTTTTTACTACCTTTACAGATTTTTTTTTTTTTTTTTTCTCTTACCATTACCAATTATCACTCCATGTATAAACACCTGGCCTTCTGGCTGTTAATTCAATGTACACATTTCTGTTAATGTTTTTGACATCAAAACCGCAGTGTTTATCCACTGTATATAGGCCAGTCATCTCATGTCAAAAGCTGGGCCAATTTACATGAATTAACACTAGACAACCATGCTCAGTGCTTTAGTGTTGTCTTAAAGACCTTAACTAAGGCTTATCTGAAAAAAAAGACTTTTGACTGAAAGTTATAGTTATGATATATACAGTAGATATCCATTCAAGGATCATGTTTCACCGTGTAGATGTGTTGTTATTCATGAGTGTATGGAATGCTGTTTTTGTTCATATTTTAGTATCAGGCTGAATTGTGGGGATAGTGCACCCTAGGTTTCCCAATAATACCTTCTGTACAGTGTTGTTCCATTTATGACTTCTATCTAATATAAAACAGACCTCAGGTTCCTCAGACATGCCTTAAACATTGACCAGACACTTGGCTTAGACATATCCTTTACTTAATATATATTCCACTGAGCTACAAATCTACATCACACTGGGCATTTCAAAGGGCCACTGTCTGACCTCCACATCTTGAAGGATTTAAAGCCTTTTTGCCATATCAGATTCATTTAGACCCGTATATGCGCTCTGTAGGGTCAGAATCACATGCATTAAGTGTGAAAGCTACCCGCATCACGTTTCAAATGATATGAAAGTATCACGGTTGGACCAAATCTGACCTCAACACAGTAATGAAACACAGCCGTTACACCACATGCACATCCAGTGACCCACAAAATTATTTGGACACTTATACATTTACCATTTCAAAATAATGTTTTTTAATTGCTTTCATTTTTAAAAAGTGTTCATTCCTTTAAAATAAATTCCATTTGGCTTGGTAACACCATGACATAATTTTTTAGAAACGTGGCTCAAAAGTTTGGGGTCACTGTGGGTGTGTTATGTGTGTTTTATGAGAGTCTAGTCCAGCCAAAAACAGGCAGTCAGTTAAAGGTCATATGATATAATGAGTAGAGCTTGGACACTGTCCAGTGAGCGTCTCCACCTTGAGACGTGAGAGTGAGTTGAACTAGAGCGCTTTGGTGACATGAAATAGAATGGAGAATGTGATCGAGCAGGTTACGGTATGTGGCTGATTAAATTCTTAAAACCTTCAGTGAGGACAAGAGTAAAATTAATAAAACAGACCTTCTTCACACATAATACTGACCCAGCAACCACCAAACACAGAGAATCACTGTCTAGCAACCAGACACAAACACAAGCACATTGCTAGGCTTTTTTCGTTTAATTTTTTCCCCCTCTATAAACAACCCAATTTGTGTCTCGTCTGTGTGTCATGACTGTCATTGCGCTGTCATGACCTGGCTTGTGATTATATGGGTCAAACTGTCTTCATTTGCTCCTTGACTCCATAAACAGTCTCGGTAGATATATATGTTTGAGTTTGTGTCCTTGGATTCACTTTTCCTGTAACTTATCTCTCTCTTTCTCTCTCTCTCTCTCTGTAGGTGTATTATTGTCGCTCATTGGCTATTGCCTATATTGAGCACACAGTGCTGCAGCGTTTCCATGATCTGATTCAGAATGAACAGACTCCAGCTGCTCTCAGATCAGTGCTGGGGCGTCTCTGTGCTCTCTATGGCCTGTGGACCCTCACCAACCACATGGCCATCCTGTATCAAGGTAAACCACTGTTCTTTGCAATGGTTTCTTTGTTTTTCTTTTCATGTCTGTTGGTGCTGGCTAACACACAAATGACGTGTTAAGGCTTGAATAGACTACACAGCTTTTGCTAGATTTTTGCCCTTATTTACAGTCTGGACAATTTGACTCAAGTCAGAGCCAGTCTGCAGATTTGGGTTGACAGATTTTGTAGAAAATTGTGTAGTGTATGATGGGCACATACTCTAATTTTTTAGCTCCAGACTCTGATTAAATCCAGTCGGAGGATATCAAACATTTGATATTTAGAACACATATTGTTTTCAGTTTTGTCACACGGAACAAGGCACGTGTTTCTGTGCAAGTTTGTGTTCAAAACGTCTTGAAAGTCTGATAGTGTGTTTAGTGTATGATGTCCAGTTTTTCCTCTGCAACTATTTGCAAAGTTTGTAAGTGCATGATGCCTAGCATTTTCAAAACTGTTCCAATTTTAAACATCACGTAGTGTGTTCTAGCCTTTACATACACTACCTTGATAATTGATAATAATAAGAAATGTTTGTTTAGCAGCAAGTCTGCATATTATAATGATTTCAAAAGGATCACATGACACTGAAGACTGGAATAATGGCTGCTAAAAATGTATTTACAGGAATAAATTACATTTTAAAATATATTCAAATAGAAACCATTTATTTTAAAATGAAATATTTCACAATATTACTGTTTTTAACAAATAAATATAGCCTTGATGAGCATAAAATGTTCTTTCAAAACATTAAAAAAAAGGTTGTTTAAGATTAGTTAATGCAATGAAAAATACATTTGATACATTACTTATTCTTTATTACATTAGGTAATAAAAACACAACTTTTAGCTCATGTTAGCTCAACTGCATTAAATAATGCTAGCAGACACAACTTTTGATTTAACATTAACATGATCTAAGAATGCTTTAGAAGTATTATTTCATTGTTAGTTCACGTTAACTAATGCTGGTAACTAATGTTAACAAATGGAACCTTATTATAAATTGTTACTAAAAATCACTTTATTTTGATAATCCACTTTAGACATTCTACTAACTAGAAGTAACCTCGCAACTACATGTCAACTAACTTTCATTAGAGTATTAGTAGTCTGTAAAGTTAGGATTAGGGTTAGTAGAATCAGTTGATGTACTTGCAAAGTTACTTACAGTCAGTAGAATGCCTAAAGTGGACTGTCGAAATAAAGTGTTACCAAAATATCTTATCGACTTCAAACATTTGAACAGCTTTTTGAATTTTTTTTTGAGTTTCATTATGGTCTGTTTGTGTTTCTAGGAGGTTATTTTTCTGGTCGACAGCCAGTTGACTTCATCCACGCAGCCGTTCTCACTCTGTGTGGGCAGGTTAGTGTTGTTTTAGCTGTAGTTCAGTTACAGACACCCTCACTTATAAGTGCATGAAGATGCAAACATCAGGAAGGCTTCAACATTGCAGGTGCCCTCTCATTTTGTCTGTCTAGCTGAAGGATGATGCTGTGGCACTGGTTGATGTGATTGCTCCTCCTGACTTCATCCTGAACTCACCCATTGGCAAAGCAGATGGTGAGGTAAGAGAACATGAGGAAGAGGACTCGTCAGTCCTCCACTGTGACTGTGGAATCACTTATTGAAGACAAATGTCTTTGAAAGCTGCAGAAGCGATCATTTAATTTACAGTAACTCCAAAAAAGTATTTTCTTACCCGTTTTTTCAGTGACTTTTTATCAACTTGTCGCAAGATGATTTTTAGTGGATGATCTGTATGAAGTCAGTTCCTTTGAGTTCACACAGGCGTCTTAGCAAAGTAACCTCAAACCTTTTTTTGTGTGTGCATGTGTGTTTTCATGTGTATTTAATGTTTAAACAGTTCTTTTACATTTTAATTTTTTTTAATAATTATGTTTTAACAAATAAATACAGCCTTGGAGAGCATAAGAGACTTTTAAACATTAAAAACATTTAAAAAATGTAATTATTCCAACATTTTGACCAGTGATGTGTGTGTGTATCCACATTTAAAGACATTTTAAAGCCACTGTTATGACTGTATTCTTATGTATTCATGTAAGTGTACGTCATTTTTTATTATATATTTTCAAAAGTACTGTTCACGGATTTAGGGAAGTTTTTATGGAAAACAAAATACATAATTATACTGTCAAGTTGTACATGTTGTTTACAGATTTGGACATCTAAAAAGGTGTTTTCTAAACAGAATTATTTTTTTGTTAGTCTATTAAAAGCGCTGGCCTTTGAGACTGACAGCTAGTGATGATGCAATATTTACTGGAAAATATTACAGCCTAATGTGTCACATAAGGGGGTAAACTCAACATCAGCTAATAAAATCAACAATTATTAGAACTTTGGACGGATTTATTTCCTCTTTTCACAAAACAGCAAGAAAAAAGCAGACAAGTTAATTAAAACAAGCTAATTCCCAGCAATTGGAAAATCTGGAGGGTTTTTCCATTGTACTGCCCTTAAGGGTGTTTTAAATTCCTTTAAAAACATGATTCTGACTAGACATTATGGTTACTGACTCATTCCTCCAGTCATATTCTCTCAGCATTTGTTTGGCAGGCCATACATTTCTAAGAAAAAAACAGCTTTATTGAAACACTAGACAGAGCATAGCAGTCTCACACACACACACACACACACACACACACACACTCACACACGCGCCCCACTGACACAGAGACCTTTATACTGAATCCCCTGCTGAGTGAGACTCTTCATATTTACATTTGGGGAGATGTTTACTTGGAATGAACTCTTCTTTGGCCTTGAGTTCATTTTCTGGCTCATCTGAGGTTCTGATAAAAGGGAAGACTTATTTATTAAAGCCATCCACATGCTTGTTTTTTTCTATTACAGGGTTTCTGTGGGTCTTAAAGTTGTGAATTCTCCCTTCCACAAATTAAGGCCTTAAAAAGTCATAAATCAGAGCAGAAATTCATGAAGTCATGACATTAAATGTTGCATGCATGCATGCATTGTCTTCCTCAGTATTTTTGTTTTTCAATACAAATATCTAAACATCCTTAAATCAAGATGCATTTACTTGAGATGTAACCCAATTCTTGTTTTATTTATGAACTTAATTTTATCAGTTCCACAGAAAACAAGAATTCTTGTCATTTTGTTTCTCAAGTAAATATATCTTGATGTAAGGATGCTTAGATGTTTGTATTAGAAAACAAGACAAAAAACTATAGAAGAACAGCACTTCAGTGTAATCGGGAGTATGATAAAAGTTATTTCCATATTCTAGTAGTTGCGAGCAAAGGCATTCATCATTATTTTTGGTAAAATAAATTTAAAAGTAATGGAGATCAGTTGGAAGTTATGTTTTCAAACTTTGAAGTGTAGCTAATACAACTCATTGTGTGTTCTCTAGACATTTACATTAAGAGAATATGTTCTGTATTGTGTTACCTTCAGTTTTTTACTTGAATTTTCTTTACTTGGCCTTTAAAAAAGTCTTAAAGTTTTACATTTTCCTTCATCAAACCTGCAGAAATCCTGGTTTATTAGAATTGTAGAGTTGTTACTGATAGTAAGGCACATGGCCTGAACTTATATTGGTCCAGCAGTCCAAGTGTTTTTTGTAAATAAGGACTTTGTGATTCAGTACCTCTCTGTTTCTCATGTGTTTCAGCTCTACAAAAACCTGTGGTCTACAGTCATGCAGGGTAAGAACGTCCTGGAACGGCCATCTTGGTGGGCCGAGTTTTGTTCTGACAAACCTGTGGTTGGATCTCTCCGAGCCAAACTGTAACTCTTCACGTTGGAAAACTGTTAGGGAAACAGGATCATTGCAAACATTTATCAGTTTGTCCTGAAAGCCAATAAGTTTTATAATGATATTATAATACAGTCATATGGTTGTCATTGATAAATTGAGTTTATTGAAAGATGGTAACAGTTTATGGAATATGCCAGGGAGGATAGAAAAGTCCAAGAAGAATCTCAACCATGTTGGTCTTGGTGTAAAATTATAAACTGATTCACTGAAACTTAGTAATATCAGCAGAAAGCAAGATTTGTGATGTACTGTAAACAATAACAAGAGCTCTTATTATAGCACTTCCTAATTCATTGTGCCATGATAAACTCATTTGTTTGGTTTAACTGATAAATGTTGCTATGTTGAAAGCTTGAGTCATAGATCATCATTTCTATTGTTTGAATGCACAAACAACTAAATCATAACAAAACCCTTAACAATAACAGTGTTCAGATGCTAACTAATTGTACAAATAATGCACATGTTGATAACTGCTTTCATATACATGCAGATCTACTTGGGAGTGAACATGTATGATTGGTTATTTTACACAATGTTAGTTTGATTATGGAATGTTGAATTATTTTGAGCACAAACACTTGTATGTATGTTTAATACATATTTAATTTGTAATTATAATCTTGACTTTTTATCAAAATAAATATTTTTAAATACTTTGTATTGAAGTCTTTTCATTTAGACATGAATACAGTGCAGTTGTATGTATGATGTATTATCCCATGTTGAAGCATGGGACAGTCTTAAACATCTTGAATATCAGATTAAACCACATTAAACTATGGAAACTCGGTTAATAACTGAGATGGCTGATTCAGAGATGACTTCCCCCATTTAAAAATGGCTGTGCCATGCATCAGATTCAGTACACTCAAAAGAGGTGTTATTGTCATTTCATGCTTTTGGGACATGTTGGACATGGTTTAAGCAGGTCCAAGTGGGAATGCTTAACTGTCTATGCTGAATGCATGTGACCTGATGCAATGCAGCCAAACTATAAGAGCCCATTTGAAATAAAAATGTCTTCTACACTACAAAAAGCAATACTTTTAAATGAGGACTTTAAGTGCCATGCAAAGTTTTACTGAGTTTATTTCTGCCTTGCTGCTCAACATTGAAATATATGACTAGTGCTTGCTGTAGCAATTTGCAGCATGCTTCAGAAACCCTTCCCCTTCCCCAGCTCCACCTGTATAGATCTGCTACGAGGTGATTCATGTATGCTTTGGGGGTTATTTCATATACGTTATATGTGCAGCAGCAGTATTTCTTACATGCTCACAGCAGCATGTTGTGGATGTATTGGCTGTAGCAAGTCCCCGTACTTGCTGTGCCGCCACAGCAGCAGCAGCGTAGCAGATCCATTCCGCCAAGACCAAACACATTAACATTGTCATGTACATTACCATGCCAATCCCTCCGAGAGTTGCCATGATAGAAATACATTTATTCAGGAAGGATGCATTGAATTGATCAAAAAAAAAAAATCTGTTTTAAATTAATGCTGTTATTTTGAACACAGGAATAAATATATTTCAGTTGCCCCTCTCTTTTTCAGCACTTGTTGCTCTGTTGCTCTTCCTTTGTGCCATTCTTTGAGTCCCTATACGTGTGACTGTCTGAGAGAATGTGTGTCTGCATTCCACACACTGACTTGAGGCCCTGGACAACAGTGTGCACTTCAGTGTCAAGTCTGTGTTTGTGTTTCTGCAGGAGCGTGTCTCATTGAATTAACATTCTTACACACATGCGCAAATTTAACGGCGTGTGGCTTCTTTGGGACACTCCACTAGTTTATTTTTATTGATGTGGTCAAGTTTAGAGACCAAAGCAGGAAACTGTAGCAGATGAACTTGAATGAAACCATCTGAAATGTGCATTACTGTCAAACATTGATGAGTGTGTTTATACGAAATATGTTTTAAATTTTATAGTCAGCTAGTATTTTACTTGCTAGAAAGTATTTGGATTTTACCATGATATATCACAATAATACCATGATATTTTTTGAAGTACCTTATATAAATACCATGTGATATGAATATAATCAATCAGTAATATGATACATATCAAAGTAGCATTACTTTCTGATACCGTGGTACTACCACAGTACTTTGTAGTGGTTTAAAGGTGATTCTCCCTTATATATAGAAAAAAAAATTAAACATTGAACTTGTTTTGGTCTCAAACCAACATGTTTAGAAGTGAATTTTGTGTGAAACCATTAGCTACATTTAATTGAACTGTAATTAGAGATTAGCTGCATAGATGATGATTATTATTACAGAACACACCCAGTATAACACATAATTAATTAATTTTTTTATGCCAAGTCTTTATTTACCCAGCTTGTAGACAGCAAGATCCATTCTGAGTTGAACCACTTGGGTGTGTTGGCATAGCACTTCGCCACAACAGCCTGCTAATATGCTAAATCTAAACAGAGCCAGTCATCTGTCGACCCAATGTTTCTATTTATCTTAACTCTTGAAACACTCAATTCTGATTTACACCATGGTCACATGTGGTTTGGTCTAAATGCTGTACTTCAGCACAACATGACATTTATTACTTCAAATATTATATACTGTATGTTTGTGGTTAATTAAATTAGCATGTTTTAAAACTGTGGGAAGAGAAATCTGAAAATATGTTACACATCTAAGGAAAAGAATGTTTAAGGGGTTATGACATAGATTTTTAATTATTATTATTTTAATACCTATGATCTTTGAGGTAAACATATAATGTTATTAATTTTTTGGGCCAAAAAACAGTCATATATTTGCAAAAATGATTATTTTTAACCCTTATCCTGGCCCTCTGTCTGAAATGATCCGTTTACAGTCCATCTGATGTTTGTGCAGATGAAAAGATGCTGCTTAAACTGTACTCATCAAAATTAATGTGTTTACGCTCCCATTTGTCCTGTTGTCAGGAGTAGCTCTAGAGCATGAAATACGTTAGATACTGTATCCAGTTTATTGATCATAATGGGTTCTGTTTGCTTCTGATGCGGTGTGACACTCACGTATGGTGTAGACCAGTGCTTCCCAAACCTCTCCTGGAGGACCCCCTGCTCTGCACATTTTGTATGTCTCCCTAATCAGACACACCCAATTTAGTTCTTGCAGTCTCTACTAACGAGCTAATGAGTGGAATCAGGTGTGTTAGATAAGGGAGACATACAAAAGGTGCAGGGCAGGGGGGCCTCCAGGACAGGTTTGGGAAGCACTGGTGTAGACAATAATACAGAGCTGCAGGCTCAAATGTCACAGTTTCAGGACAGCAGTGCCAGACCAGCAGTTTTAAACCAGAAGTTAATCAGAATCAGAATCAGAATGAGCTTTATTGCCAGGTATGTTTACACATACGAGGAATTTGTTTTCGTGACAGAAGCTTCCACAGTGGAACAGAATGACAGTGACAGAACAAAAACACAGATAATAAAAGAATAAAAGTAGAACAAGTAAATAAGGAATAACAATATACAAATTGACAATTGTATGTACAGGTATATAACAGTAGACAGTTTTGTATGTACAGGTATACTATGTGCAAATTTGAAATGTAGACTAAGTATGTGTGTTAGATAAATAAGTGTATAATTGTATAAATCGTGTTGTGTGTTCCACAATTATTGTCAAGTGTTCATGAGATGGATTGCCTGAGGGAAGAAACTGTTCCTGTGTCTGGTCGTTCTGGTGCTCAGAGCTCTGTAGCGTCGACCAGACGGCAACAGTTCAAAGAGGGAGTGTGCTGGATATGAGGGGTCCAGAGTGATTTTGCCAGCCCTTTTGCTCACTCTGGATGAGTACAGTTCTTGGAGAGTGGGGAGGGTTGTACCAATGATTCGCTCAGCAGTCCGGACTACCCTCTGTAGTCTTCTGAGGTCAGATTTGGTAGCTGAGCTGAACCAGACAGTTATTGAAGTGCAGAGGACGGATTCAATGACGGCAGAGTAGAACTGTTTCAGCAGCTCCTGTGGCAGGTTGAACTTCCTCAGCTGGTGAAGGAAGTACAACCTCTGCTGGGCCTTTTTCACAATGGAGTCAATGTGAGTGTCCCATTTCAAGTCCTGAGAGATAGTGGTGCCCAGGAACCTGAATGTCTCCACCAGAGATGTTCACGAGTCTTTAACTTGGAGTTCGAGTCAAGCCTGAAGTCTGAAGTCTTTGTCGCTGGAGTCTGAGTCAAGTCTTGAGTCTTTGGTCATGAGTCCGAGTCGAATCTCAAGTCATTTAATGGCTCGCAAAAAAAATCCCATTTATAATCCTCATGTATTGAAATCTTTCTATTTACGAAGCTGTTTTATAGGCTATAGACAAAATATATGATCTCCTTTTTTTTTTTTTTTTTTAAAAAGAGGTGTTAAGATGTAAGGTTAATGTACATCCAGCCTGTTACTTATGTTTTAATCCATTCCCCTGTTCAAAACATTTTTTCTGTAATCAAATTCTACATTAAGAGTCCTATCTACCATGACACATAAGGAAATATGTGACACAGATATTACAAAACCATACAAATCAAGTATTTCTTTTTGATAAAAGTTTGGGGTTTTCAATTAAAGTTCCAAGAGGCACGGATTCAACATTTTCTTCCAAGCAGAGGTCCGGACAAAAAAAAAAAAATAATAAAATATATATATATATATATATATATATACATATATATATATATATATATATATATATATATATATATATATATATATTTTTTTTTTTTTTTTTTTTTTTTTTTTTTTTTTTTTATATATATATATATATATTTCCGCTGTTTTGACGTGCTGCTCACTTGAAATGGTGCTGCTGTTACGGCTCGCGGTGCGGATGCATATGTATTTAAGGACAAAAGACTTGAGTTGCTTTTAAGAAAATCACGAGTCCTTTTCCTCGAGTCGAGTCAAGTCTGGAGTCATTTCAGGTCGAGTCTGAGTCAAGTCTGAAGTCTATAAAAATGCGACTCGAGTGCGACTCTAGTCCAGATCCCACAACATCCAAATGAGCCATTTTTGTATCTTGGTTACCTAAAAGCTAAGGGGAACGATTTAGGCTATAAAACATGTAGAATATTTTAATGGTACAAAGACCTCTCGTATGTCAAAAAGATCAAGGAAAATTTGATTTCTCGTGTCATGACCCATTTAAATTGAATGGGACCTTTGTGGAAAAAATGCAGGATGTGCAGCAAGCAGCTTTTCAGACAGACTGCACATCTGCAACATGACTCGCTTTCCATTTATAGAACCATTTTCTGAAGCCCCTCATCTCAGAAAACACAAAATTGTAGGTTATTCTTAAAAAATTACAGCTGGCAGGGGTGGCAGCCATCTTGCATCTTAGCCAAGTCAATTTGTTTTTTTCAAAATACGTTTAATACAAAAGTGCCTCTGGCTTTTAGGTTTCTATACATTGTTGCACAGTTTGAATCATAAACTTTGTGTCTTCAAAATCTCTTTAGCATAGTCAGCTGGTAACGTTTTGACCTTTCCTGTAACTCAAATATTAGAGCATGGTGCCAGCAACACCAAGGTAATGGGTTTGATTCCCAGGGAAAGCAAGAACTAATCAAATGAAAATGTGTACTTTGAATACAATGTGTCCTGATGTACGATGTACTCTATTAGTGTATGAATTTAAGTTTTGTCATCACTGAAGCCCTACGCTACGTACGAAAAGCTGCGGCAGTTGATTGCATAGTGTCCAACATCCCACACTTTGTTTTTGTTTTGTTTTTTCGGTTAAATAAGTGCATCATCTGAGTATTGGAAGTGCACTTTTTTGTTGGAATTTTCAGTGTGGACACATTACTACAAAATGGCATACAGTTGTGCGTATGTCCACAAATTTAGATGCACCTATATCATAATAAAGTAAATTAAAGATTTAACGATAATGGCGTTATGAGATATTTTGAAAGCGTAGATCTGGATGGTGTTTTTCATAGAGACAGGCCTATTTCAGTCAATAAGATAAAGCTGTAAAATCATCCTACGCTGCCTGAAGTGTGTAGCCGTGTGTCATGTCTGGATTTTGTCATCCACAGGTCCTGTCCAGACAGTGAGGACTGGAGAAAAAGCTTTGTGTACTGGAAAGTTCTGACGGTATTCTGGATCTGTGAATTTCCAACCCAGACGCTGACTAATTATGAATCATTAGACCTGACAGTGTCAGTTAACTTGCTTTTTTTACATAATCTAACACAAATAATATGATTTAGGCTCTTCTTTAAAAAAAATTTCAACTGACTGCTCTGTTAAAATTCAGCATTTATCATCCACCAATCTGCCAAGTGATTCTTTTCTGAGAAAGTTTTATTTCATAGGTCCAACATTCATAGATCCAGCTGAAGAGAACCAAAAATTATATGAGCATATTTGAAGACATTGTAATCAAGACATATGATATACTGTAGACATTTGAGACAAACAGGAATATGAGCATATACAGACTGATAAACAGATTACATGAACAGAAGACGTCTCACTCTGATATCTGCATATAAAGAGCACACAACATTTGATTGGACAAAATGACCATAAAAATGTCATTCATCATGACAGTCATTCTGTACAAATTATATAAAATTTATTTTAAAAAACCTTGCGCAGCAATTGATTCTTGCCACTGGTGCCACAATGACGTTTCAGCAATGAATGTTGAGACATTTATCAAGAGTACAATCCACATACTAATCTATAAAATTAAAAATAATAATAATAATAAGAATTATATATATATATATATATATATATATATATATTTTTTTTTTTTTTTTTTTTTTTTTTTACTTATTATTATTATTTATGAGGTGGTTCTGTGTATTTATAATATTATATATATATATATATATATATATATATATATATATATATATATATATATATATATATATATCTTATTGAAATTTCAACTTAAAAAGATTTTCCCAGCTTAACATATTATTGTGGATTCATTGTGGATTGGCTATAATATATCACCAGTTTTGTCTTCTATTCAAAATACAGTAATGCAAGTTTCCATATTTGCAATGAACAAAATCATTCTCCGCTTCAAACCTGCTTCAAAGAGAGTGTGCTGTTATGAAATGCCTTTCATATAAAATCTCTTTAAGCTGACTTGACCAAGACTGCAAAAGCTCAAGGTTAGATTCCTCTCAGCTTGTAAAAGAGGTCCTTGTTTTGTGGAAGGATGCACTGTTAGACATTCCTTTGGCCATGACAGCGCATGACTGATAGGATAAAACCAATGTCTTCAGGTAAAGTTCGATGGTTCACATTTGGAATAGATGATAACATCACTGCATGATGACGTCAGGCTCAATGTTGAAGAGCAGGTCGTCGTTGCCTCTGCGCACCTCCAGCAGCAGAGTCGTGTCTTGGTTGAGCGCTTCCTTCAGGTCGCTGGTGCTCATCAGAGGCTCTCCGTTTAACTTAACGATGATATCACCGTCTCTGATGCCCCCTCTGAAACACATTTGGAGAAATTATACAGTACAATTGTCACTTGAATTTGTAAGGGACAACGTATACAGTTAATTGTAAAATAAATCTTGATAGGTGATCAGGACATTGACACTAAGAATTTTCCTGTGTATTATCTTACAGCCTCCGCTTAGACATGTACGAAAAGCTACGAGAATTCTTTTTGTGTGCAAGGAAAACAAAAATAACTACTTCATTCAATAGTTCTTCTCTTCTGTGTCAGTGTTCAAAGCATGCGTGTGGAGTCAGCGTTCTGGCGTAGAACGTAAAAAGTATTTTCGTAGCTTCATAAAATTATGACTGAACCCCTGATGTCACATGGACTATTTTACCGATGTCCTTGCTACATTTCTGGGCCTTGAACATGGTAGTTACCTTGCTGTCTATGCATGGTCAGAAAGCTCTTGGATTTCATTAAAAATATCTTCATTTGTGTTCCGAAGGTGAACGAAGGTCTTATGGGTTTGGAACGACATGAGGGTGAGTAATGACAGAATTTTAATTTTTGGGTGAACTATCCCTTTAAGTCTTCATTCCAGAACATGTAGTAAGAAAACCTCCACTTTGCCTTATGCTATTACTTCTCTAGGGCTGGGCAATTTTTTTTAATTGTATTATTTAATTTGAATGTAATGTCTTGCCACAATTAAATTTTTTAAAAAATCGAGGAATCTGAGTTTTACATAAAATGTTAGAATTAGACATGTTGACAATACACCAGCGATAACAGTTAAGAGAAAAAACTCTGACTACAAGAGAATGCACCTGATTAACCAGGCTCTGTGAAGGAACGTAACATAAAACATATCAATAGTGGCTATTCACACAGAATGTGTTATTGCATTGAAAAACATGAGACTCAGGTAGTGGAAATGGAAAGGTGCAAGTTTAAAAGGCGCGAGTTGAACTTTTAACTTGAAACGCTGCAAAAGATGCGAGTGAATCTCTACATTTTGACAATATTTTTGATATTTTGTTATTTTATATTACTTAAAGAGAATGTTATTTGAATCATGTTGTAGTTACATTTTTAAGTTGACTAGTTACATGTTAATAAATCAAAATCGTTATCTTGAATCAAACATCTTGAAAAAAGACCAAGATTTTATTTTTTGCCATATTGCCCAGTTCTAAACAGATTTATTACATAAACCTGCATTATACAAATCTCTCATTTCATAGTTAATTGTGATCGTCAATATGTTGTTATGCACTCAGCTCAGACAGAGATAAACTACTTGGCTTGGAGTTCTGAAGTATCTGGTTTGGCTAATGCTTACTTCTGAGCAGGGGAGTGAGGAACCACCTCATGGACATAGATCCCGCTGCTGACATCAGGGAAATCAGGATTCTGCTGCCTCAGCTCTTCCACCAGTCTGGAGGAGACAGACAGAAGGCCTCACATACACACACACAATCATTAAACAGAACTTCCGTGTTCATTTACATGTGTTGTGTATTAGCGTCTGTAGTGAAGGACACTCACGCTTCTGTGATGGTGAGCATTCGGATTCCAATGAAACGCTTCTTCACTGATCTTGGCTCTGAAACAATATGTAAATGTATTAACACATTTAATCCTGCAAGGATGACTCTCAAAAAATAAAACATATGATTAGTATCATATGATTCATACTCTGACCTCCCTACAAATTCCCTTGTACAACATTTGCCCCATGTACCTTTGTTCTGCTTTCCTAATGAATCATTTAAGAAGCGTGTAATCCTGTCTGAAGGAATGGCAAAGGAGATTCCTGCAGCTACCTTCAGGGTGTTGATTCCTATCACCTCCCCATCCTTATAGAAGACAAAACAAGAAGAAAAATTCAATACAGTATCAGTATATGCGTATGTTTATGTATATGTGTATGTATATGTGTCATTCCAAACCTGTCTTTCCTTCTTTTATGAAACAAAAGGTGAATTTTTGAAAAGCAGACTGAAATTTAATATTCGAATTATATAGAAAAGAGTGTATATTTTTCAAAAATTCACCTTTTGTGTATCGTACAGATTTGTAAAAACATTGGTTGAATTATTCTTGTAAGTCTGCTGTCAGAAAACTTAAACATCACAGTATGAAATAATTACCAAATTAACGAGTGGTCCACCCGAGTTCCCATACTAAGAAAAGAGAGAGAGAGAGAAAAAAAAAAAATCATGTTAATTGTTGGTTCTCAAACAATTTTACACATACATTATCTAGGATTAGATTCATGCCAAAACTACTGAACATAAATGTTGACGCATTGAACAAAAATATAAACCCAAAACTTAAAATGAAGTAAAAATCTGAGACTTCAAATAAACAGCTTCCACTCTAAAACTCAACAAGAACAATTTGTTAGAATTGCAAGGGAAATAATAACTAATGTTAATTATCAATTATCAAAACAATTTTACAAACCCTATATTAATGGGATTAGATTTGTACCAAAAGTACTGAAATTAAATTTTCAAGCACTGAACAAATGTCCATCTGTTTTTAACTCACATGCACTTTGCACTTTTTGCACGATGCAATTTATAATATTAAAAAAAGATGTTTTTGTAGACTTTTCCAGTCTTGAGTGGATCAGTGTGCGGTTAGCCACCCTCCTGTTCATTTTCAAGCACTGAACAAAAACATAAATTCAAAACCAGGGCTGGCATACTGGACAACACAATTTGGGGCCAATATAATGTTTTTGTTTTTTTGCCAAGGACTAGCTCATCAAGCAGGGACAACGACCTGCCCCTTCTTCTCCATCTCTCAAAATGAACTGACCAATGTGCAAAGGTGGTGCTGAAAAGCTCCAGGATACGAAGCTTAAAAGTTTGGAGGCGGATGCTGCGAAATGTGCAAAAATTATTGACATGTTTACTGCACAGGCTGCTGCAGTAGTCTCTGCTTCATCAGCAGTGCCAACGTTTGTGCAGCAGCAGCATAATCAGGTCAAAGAGCAGGTGGTGAGCCAGGAACAACAGGCTTGTTCTGTTGTCAATGATGAGGGCCAAAGGCACAGGCAGGAGGAGGAGGAGAACAAGGTTGTTAAATCAGTAAGGAGTAGCCTCATGATAACAGGGACTCACAGGGAGTGAAAAAGGAGGTAACCTGTCCTAATGTGTGTGCGCCATAAAGATGATGACTGTTAATTAATGTTCAACCAAAGTAATTACTCAGCCAGCTCAACAGACGCTATTTGGTGTTGTTTGTTTAGATAGCTACAGGTTAGTTTCCTCAAACAGTCATAACTTTGATGGACTACTATAACACATTATAGCTAATATTTTTGTCAGCGTTGCATTGGCAAAGCTCGTGTTGCCATGGATGACTTCGGTGATCATCATTTGCAAGCCTTTGTCAGATAAATACAATGGTGACCAAAATTGTTAGAACACCTGACAGATCTGAAAATATTGACCTTTTTTGCCTCCAAAACATGATTTCATTTCATAATGTTCATGAAACATGCAGATGGTTGCTCTGAGCACCACAAACATCAGATGAAATGAGTCATACTGTTTTTATCCACTTTAATATTTGGTATGTCCACCAGCAATTACAGCAGCACATCTCTCTAGCATTGTGTCAATATATTTCCTGAGAACTTCAACACTATTGTTATCCCATGCCTTCTGCAACTCAAGCCAAAGGCTTTCCTTTGAATGTAAAAAAGTTCTGTCCAGTTTATTTTCCAACTCGCCCCAAATTTGCTCAATGGGGTTGAGGTCTGGACTTTTAGGGGGCCAGTCCATCATTTTCAATGTTCCAGCAGATTCCTTCCGTCGCAGGTAATTCTGGCAGTAGCTTGTTTTATGGACCAATTCAACAAAAACAACTGAAGCCTCTTAAATATGCCAAGTGTTCTAATAATTTTGGCCACCACTGTACCTCAACTAATCATCTCTCTATCTAGTCAAGCCAGGTTGTAGAAGTGGAGGAGAGAGGAGGATCAGGGGTACTGGGTGATTTTTTTGTCCGAGTCCAGCCCTGTTTAAAACTGATGAAAACCAACTGTCGGAATTGCAAATGACAACTATAAATAAATAAATAAATAAAATAGGCAGCAAATATAAAAATTCTATCAATGCAATCATAAATTCTGAAAATCAAAAAGGAAGCAACATAACCATTAACAAAATATAAGGTTTTGACTTTTTTGTTTTAAAGGGTTTTTTCTTCACAATTTATATTTTGTTCACTAACTGAATAGTTATGTTCAATACATACGCATTACTTCTTGAATGCAATATGATCTCAGAAATGAATTTCAGAGGTTGTCTGGATTTCTTATGCAACAGCAGTAAGACTCATAACATGTGTTGTTCTGGTTATTCAGTGTCTTACGTTGATGATGGCGTCAGTCTGGATGTAGTCCATGTCTGAGTCACGGAGACCCAGTTCTTTCCCATCTCTCTGTGCAGTGCTGACTATTCCTGTCGTCACTGTGTTCTGCAGGGCAAACGGGCTGCCGATAGCAACCACAAACTCACCCGGGCGCAGGTCTGCCGAGTGACCCAGCAATAAAACAGGCAACTTTTTCTGCCAAACGGGTCAAAGGAAGCAGTTGAGCGAACACATTTTGACCTTTTGTATTATAAAGACAGGTCTTAGAGTACAATAAGAAGAGTTTGTCTTACCTGCGAATTGATTTTGATAGTGGCAATGTCAGACTTCTTGTCAATGTCTTTGATAGTGGCCTCATACACATCCCCACCACGCATCTGTACTTTGAGTCGCTGATGACCCGAAACCGGCGTGGTGCTGGACACCACATGAGCATTAGTCACGATCAGCCCGGTCTCTGACATTACAAAACCTGAACCACTTGACAGCGGAACCGTCCGGCCAAGGAGGGGGTGGCTAGGGGGCAAAAGTGAAAATATAAAGTTCTCGTTATTTAGTTTCATACATTTGCATTGAATATTTAGAGTGATGCAAAAAAGAACTGAAAACTCTCATAATTTTTTTTACATTCACTATTGATCTTAAATTTCTTTCTTTCTTACTTTTTTGTATACCCTGTTTGTGAAAAAAGTACACTTCAGCATTCTTTCAAAAAGACTACTTTGAAATAACATACTGTACATTAGAATATACTCTGCAAGTGCAAATGGAATATAAAGTTTTCAGACACTTAAATGCATTATTAACAGCAAATCAATGAAAATGTATTATAGTTTAAGTTTATATGGAATGGAGTTAACTGAACTAAGAACACTTTTTTTTAAAAGTACTTTAAAGTTTAGTTGTAAAACTTGGTTTAGTAGTAGGCCTATATCTTTTTATATAATTTCATAATATTTTCTATTGCATTTCATGGTTAACGTTTTAGTTTGAATGTACTGACAAACATGTTAAACTAAAATATACTTTAATATATTTGTAATAATGAAGTTGCAATTTAGAACATTTAAAATTTATTAACTTTAATATTGAAGTACACATTGAATCAAGTACACTTCATGTGTAATCAAGTATGTCATGTGTGTTTTAGTATGTTAGTCAGCAATTTAAAGTAAGTGCACTTCTTTAAAGCATGAAAAAAGCTTATTAAAACGATTTAAAGTACTTTAGTAATGTAATGTACTTTAAAGTAAAACTTTTAATTAACATATATTATAACATTGTGATAAGAAACAATCATGGAATTGCTCTCTTTTTAAGTACACATAAATAGCTTTTATTCCCATAATATTATATTATTTGCAAGTGCAGTTTTTTGGTCCCACTTTATATAAAGTGGCCTTAACTACTATGTACTTACATTTAAATTAATAATTTGATGCAATGCTCTTATTATGTACATACATGTTTTTACATTATACTTATATTTTAAAAATACCTGCATGTAATTACAGCTGTAATTATTTTCTGCAATTACACTTATAATTACACTGTTAACACCTTAAACCTACCCATACCACCAAACCGGTCCCTAAACTTACCCATATCCCACCTCAATAGCAGCAAAAGTGTTTTGCAATAAGTGTTTTGTACTTATGTTTTTGATATAATAGTTAAGGTCACCTAATATAAATGGGGACCAGTTTGGTTAATATGTTTTTTAGATTTGAAGTAGACTACCAGTGCACATTCAATGCAATTAAGCACACTTTTTTCCGAAGATTTTATTGTATTTCAAAACATGAATTCACCACAAATATATATATTCATATATCCTATAAAGACATAAGCAATATAAAACATTTGTTTACCCAGTTTCTCCATGCCACACTCTCTGACATCATTCACAAATGACTAGCCTTGGCAAAAGCAGTTGTGCATGTGTTCAGCTAATTTACAGACAGCAGTGACCCTCACACAGCTGTGTTTGCCAAGCACCTTCCTCACTTCCCTACAGTTTTAAAGCGCCATGCAGACGGCTGCCACACCATAAAAGTGTTTGCAAGTGTTTGGGCTTACTTTAGGAACAGCTCAATGTGCACCACAGCAGGGGCGATCTTCTCCACCACGTCAGCAATGAAGTTGAATTTGTACCTTGGGCTGCTGGGGTGTGTAGGACCTATACTAGCAAAATAATTACACATGTTAATAATTCCAGTGTATAAAATGATCAAAACCAGCTCTATGTTTTTTTTATTTTTTTATTTTCTGTAATGCATCTGTCTATTTACTGTCTTTTCTGGATCAAGAGGGCATGATTAGCAGGCGTGCAGTGTTTAAAAACTTTCCTGCAGATTCAGATGGTATGCAATGATGATAGTTGGAGAAAGTCTTTTCACACACAGGAAATGTTCCTCTATAATTGGGTCTAAAATCACTAGGTGGCTTTTATCCTTGTGCATGCTTGACTTGTGCTGGGTATGCAGTATGTGTATGAAAGGGAATGATGAAAGTGTGTTCAGTGTGTAGAGTCCTAGTAATTAGGGCATGTTATTTTCTGCAAACATCAGGGTGGTTTTTCCCTTGACTGCTGTTTCCTGTGACCGTGTTGGCACAGCCATCATTCCTTTGTGTGCACACCCTGGTTGTCCTACTAACCTAAAATTTGAAATCATTAAAGAATCAAGACCCTTTAAAAACTAGTTTAATTCAGTTTTTCACTTGAAGTACTACACCTAATGATCATCTCTTATATTGTTCTTACATTGTGCAAACTCTCAGCATTGATCTCTGGCTCTGGTTTTGTTTAACAATTAAAGTTTTGTCTATGTCATAATTAAGAGATAGGTTGCAGTCTATTTAGAGGTTAGATGCAAGCTCCAGAAATGTGCTAAATATGGAAACAATAATGAAAATGACCCAAAATTGTATTAAAAGTTTGGAGTCAGTCATTTTTTAAATGTTTTTTTAAGTCTCTTATACTCAAAATGCTTGTTTGAGCAAGAAAAAAACCCTTCATATTATGATATATTATATATGATTATGATGTATTTAAAATAAGTGTTTAAAAGTTATATTATTTTAAAATGCAAACAATTTCTGTGATGCCAAAGCTGAATTTTCAGTAGCCATTACACATCTTCAGTGTCACATGATCCTTCAGAAATAATTCTAATATGCTGATTTGGTGCTCAAGAAACATTTCTAATTTTTATCAGTGCTAAAAGTTGTGCTGCTTCATATTTTTGTGGAAACTGTGATCCATTTTTTTTCAGGATTCTGTAATGAGTTGAGAGTTTAAAAGAAAATAATTTATTTGAAATATAAATCTTTTGTAAAATTATAAATATATATTTTTGTCATATTTGAAAAAAAAAAAAAAAATCTTACTGATCCCCAAACTTTTGAATGGTAAAGTGTATACATAGCTTATATAAATAAATATATAAGCCAAATAACATCAATCTACATTCTAAAGCTTTATTCCCGGCTTTCTGGATGAACATATTTAATCTTTATAATTTGGAAGTTGTGAGAAACCAAAATAAGCATGCAATGAATTGCACTCAACTGTTAATCATTAATCAAATGCAACACCCCATATAAAAGCACATTCCAGCAGAGCTGCATCAGGGAGCCGTGACCTCTCAGATTTCACGACTGCCAAGTAAGTCAACTTCCAATGGCAATGTGTGCAAATTCATTTTAGACAATCACATATTGAGAAATGCCACTCAACCCAAAGTTGGCCAAGCATAAACCAAAGATGAATGTCCAATATAAATATGTTCTAAATAGTTTCCTCGTTCATTTTTTCCAGTCTGGAGTGGTGAAGAGCCGAGACATCAGAAGAGCAGCTGATCACACAATCTGGTGGAAAGATGATGGGCAGCATCTGTTTCTAAGGCACTGGGTTGCTTAATACAGTGATTGCAAAGTTAAAGTTTTATTTTGAGGTTTTTGACTTAGTAGCCTAAATTGTATAGAATGATAGACTGTAATTTATGTGACATTTAATGCTATAAGGATTTGCTGCTCTCCAAATATCCATGGGCTTTTCTGTGGGTTCTTTTGCTTACAGTTTTGCTGCTTGCCTCACTACCAGGTTATTCAGCAAATATATACACCAGTGTGGCCAGTGGCCAACAGGGGCCAACAGTAACTAATGGGTGAATGATTGCTACCAGATGGACGTCTTTAAACCTGGTTTTGCTGAATCATTTTTTAACTGACCTAAATATTTGACCTAAAAAGCCCATCTCTTGATCTCTTGTTCATTTCACCCCATCAATAGCCTTTTAATTCAATTCTAGGTCACCTCACACTAATAACGCGTCTCCAGAGAGGGAGTACCATTTCCAGTAGGTGCCTCCTCCCTTTTCCTGTCACCACTGAAAGAACTTTTTACTGCTGATCTGGAAGCAGTTTGATATTTCCTTTAAAAATGATAAAGGATAGGGTGTTGGTAATGATCTCTTGTCCAAAATCAGAGCAAAAGGGCAACCTCCACTGAGAGCCCCACAGGAAATCATGCCCGGTCTGCAAAGCACAAAGCAGCCCTATTTTCCAAACTTCTCTGCAGCTGCCATTTGCACGTAAAGTTTGAGGTCACAGTCCCATTTTTCAAAATACTCGCAATTGCTCTTTTGGTTATCAGTGGAGTTATGATATGTGATGGTCACTAGAGGAGCTCAAGGATGTTATCTTCTGAATGCAGTATGACACAAAGCACAATGGACTCACAGTGTGTGTGTGTGTGTTAACTGAACTATACTTTAGGGTCAAAATTGTCCTCAGAATTGAGGTAAACTGCACTCACACTATTGGATGAAAACAAAACTTGAACTGAACTAAACTGAACTGAACTGCACAGTAAAACTATTGTATTTTGTAGATCTGCCTATTCATAACTTATGAACATTGCAACACTGACACGGTTATTGAACTTATTTGAATTAACATTGAACTGGTTTGAGCTGAGTAATGACTCTATTGTCACCAGTAGAGGTGATTTATACCTGAATTGAATCTGTTTTATAATTAACTTTGCACCATTGACACTGTTATTGAATTTACTTGAATCAACAATGAACTGACTTGAACTGAACTCTGTAGAGCTGCTTTACAGCTGGACTGAATTCTTTCAATGAACTTGGCATCAACACTGTTATTTTCCTGTTTAATACTGTGACGCTGCTTTGATAAATGTGACTATACATGAACTTGACAAAACCTCACTCAATTGTTTTATTTACACAAGTCAAATTTAAACATTTCACCCAACCGCTGGGTCAAAACAACCCAGTTGCTGGGTTTGTCCATATTTCACCCAGCGCTGGGTTGTATTTAACCCAGCATTTTTTAGAGTGTATAAATTGCTTTTTTCATTTATAAAACTGGATTTTTACAAATGTATTTTTTTCAGGATTTTATAACTCAAACAAAGAATATATTTCAACGGTAATACATACATTGCATTGTGGCATCTATAAAGATTATAATAGGCTGTGTAAAAGTAACATGGCCGGTGGTAACAGGGTTGATATTTTAACAGTTCAGAACTAGCCTTGTGCTCAAGATCATGACACTACATGGTGTTCACACACTGTTTTACTCAAAAGTCTTAGTTTACACGTTAATATGGGACAGCACCTTTTGTGGAATGACCCAGAAACATATGGTAGGTCCCCATTTAAATTGCTAAGGTATGGGGTAGGCTTGCCTATTTAAGAGTATTTGGCATTCTAGAAGCTAATGAAGAGATTTTAGTCTAATGTCATACATCCCATCCTTCCTTTACCACAGTGACCACAATTCCATTATTAGGTCCTACTATTACTGTATTGGTGATAGCTTTTGCTACACCACTATGAATAATTAACAACTTAAATAATTGACAAAAAAAAAAAAGATTCTCACACCGTTTAAGGCAGGCCTGTGTTAATTTATGATTTTAGCACTAACTATGCTGTTGTAGTCGCCTATTTCTGTGTTTAAACCGGTTTAAACCTATTCAATTATTAAACTTTCAGCATAAATTAAGACACAAATAATTTTTAATGTATAAAGTTATTCATCTTGCTATACACAAATCACTTACCTTTGCTTTCGCAGGGTCCTTTGTGCAGGTTGGTGACCGCGGGCAGACCCTGCTGCAGCGCTTTCCTGCTCACGGCCTTCAGCTGGCAGATGTTACCGTACGTGTTCCCGTCACTGCCGCACACTTTACTGCTGTACCTGCACTGACACACGCCTTTGGACAGTCTTTTTCCAGACGGGTGCTTGCACTCCAGCCCGTCCCCGCAGGGCAGATCGTCCTTGCGGCCGCACGGCTCTCCCTCCCCCGGTGCGCACACCAGACAGCAGTTACAGCGGTCCGGCACATAGCCGCTGGGGCAGCTCGGGCTCGGACACTTACTCACATCACAGCGCTCGGGACACTTCAGTTTACTGTCCGCAAGAGCAGCTTTGACGCAAATAAAAACGACGGAGACCAACAGAATGAGCTGCATTTTTTTGGTTTAAAATGAAAACGAATTCTCAGCCAGTTCTTGGATAGTCAGTGTCCTCTGGAGATCACCATTACGCATCAGATTCCCAATGCAAAAGCTTCTTTCAGATGAGCTGTGTGCGTTCCTGCAGGATCAGCTGTAAGACCAGTGTGAAATGGTTGTCCCAGGAAGAGCAACAGGCTATTTCTTATCCAAGCCAATCTGATCTACTGATGCGCGCAAATGCTTTGATTTCAAGTGCAACTTAAAACAATGTATGTGAAGCCTCTAGTTGTTTGGTCCTGTTGTGTCTGCTGACCATCTCAACATCCTCGAGTGAATTCTGCTTTTCTCTTCTCTCTAGAGGAGGCGGGGAATTTCGTTTACCCCAAAAGGCTGTAGTATGATGGAAGTTCGACTCATTTCCGCGAATCGGTTATTTCGAACAGTTCATTTCAGAGAACCGAATCAAAAATCGGAATCAGATATTACTTCACGCCGCTTTATTTTTTAATTAACAATGGCATTTGTTGTACTGTCATGTGTTTGGGCTATTTCTGCCTTGATTCGGCTCATAAAAACAACTTTAAAGTACTAAATTGCAACTTCATTACAAATGTGCAAATACAAATATATTTAAATGCATGACAGAATATAGAATATAATTTCAATAGAAATGACATTAAAGTATATTTTAGTTTAAGCTTGTCAGTACATTCTACAGCATACATTAACCATATTTCATTATGAAAACAGAAATAATTATGAAATTACTCATGCTTAAGTGGGACAAAACACTCTTAAATTCAACCAATTGCATTTAATATAAATTTAAATTATAATACATTTTTATTTAATTGCAATGAATTAACATGCAGTTAAATGTCTGAAAATATTACATTCAGTTCACACTGTAAATATCCTAAAGTGTACTTCTTCTTTCACATGAAACTCTAAAGATCTGATATAAAATAACCATTCTTTCACAAACATTATTTCAGCTTACTCCACTGCACTAGGTATGCTGATTGTCCCCTATTTGATTTGGACTGAGTCATAATAAACTGCTTGGAAACAGATCTATTGTTAGGATGAAAAACAAGAGTATAACTGTGATTGTAGGATCTTGACAAGGGCTCACTAGTACTCAAGGTTTGCATTATAAATTACCCTGATACATTATACTGTAAGCAATTAAATATTAAATCCACTTTTTATTGGTGACCAGGGGGGCATAGTCTCTTTTTAGCACATGCCGCCAAGGCACATGACCCTACAGTGCCAGTGGATTTGTTTTCACTGAAATGGGAGGGTTTGGACCAAGTCATGTATTTCACCAGGCATAAACATGTTTATTTAAAACTATAACTCCTGTCATTCTCTGCACTTAGTACAATCAGAACAGCCCTTGTTGAGGTAAAAATGTGTTCACTGACATCACATGCATGTGTCAAACGAAGGTAATAAGATTTTACAGAATGGAAAACCAGAAACAACAAATTCTACAATTTTAGACAATTATTTTCCTTAAGAAAGAAAGAAAGAAAGAAAGAAAGAAAGAAAGAAAATTGTATCTGTTTTTTTGATTACTTCCAACATGGGATATTGTGCCAAATGGACAATTCCTGAAAGTTGTATTGCTTACACTCCAGTAAACACTCGCCGGACCAATCAACATGTCTCATGAGTCAGACATTCCGTAAATCAACTAATATACATAACATCCAGCAAAAGTAAACATGGGAAATTCACACACAAGTCAAATCAAAAGCATGCAGTGGAAGTTTCATATCCCATTAGAGTCCAGCTCTATCTTGTTGCCCCAGTTATTGTGTTTTTGTACTGGGCTGTGGTCCTGAAGCTGTAGTCTGGTGCCAGGTTGATACGGCGAATATGGAGATCATTAGCGAAAGCTCTCGCTCGCTGGTAGAAAAACAGCGAGAGTTCACGGTCCATGAGACAGTTGTGATAGATAGTAGCCAATTGAGTGCACAGCTCTAGCTGAGACCTCTTGTTGCCCAGATCCATAGCAGCAGCCAAGGCCAGGTGATAATAGCCAGCAGCATCAAATGGGTCCTTGAATACAGAGGGAGAGAAGATTTACAATATTAGTAGGCTATTGTTCTATTAAGAGATGAAAATATTAGTTATATTGTTCTATTAAGAGTTTAAAATATTAGTCATTGTTCTATTAAGAGATTAAAATATTATTGTTCTATTAATAGATTAAAATATTACTCCTATTATTCCACTAAGAGATTAAAGTATTAGTAGCTATTGAGTTTAGTGCTGTGTGCTTTTCATTTTGACATTTCATGGTTATCGGCAATAGCAGGATATCACGACACCCCTAACTGACACAATAACAATATTTCATTTTTTAAATATCACGATTATCGTCAATACCATACCCCTAATGGATACCATAGCGTACGCACTGCATCTAGCAGCAGTGTCTGGAACACCGTTAGTCCAAAATTAAAACTCACCAAATGTCAAATGTTAGTAAAACACAAGCAATGGTGATTATATATAAAACGGTGATACTTGGTTGGTAACTGGCCGCCGCACGAGTAAAGCACTGACTGCACTGTGTTCATTTACAGGTGCATCTCAATAAATTAGAATGTCATGGAAAAGTTCATTTATTTCAGTAATTAAACACAAATTGTGAAACTCGTGTATTAAATAAATTCAATGCACACAGACTGAAGTAGTTTAAATCTTTGGTTCTTTTAATTGTGATGATTTTGGCTCACATTTAACAAAAACCCACCAATTCACTATCTCAACAAATTAGAATATGGTGACATGCCAATCAGCTAATCAACTCAAAACACCTGCAAAGGTTTCCTGACCCTTCAAAATGGTCTCTCAGTTTGGTTCACTAGGCTACACAATCATGGGGAAGACTGCTGATCTGATCTTCTGTTGTCCAGAAGACAATCATTGACACCCTTCACAAGGAGGGTAAGCCACAAACATTCATTGCCAAAGAAGCTGACTGTTCACAGAGTGCTGTATCCAAGCATGTTAACAGAAAGTTGAGTGGAAGGAAAAAGTGTGGAAGAAAAAGATGCACAACCAACCAAGAGAACCGCAGCCTTATGAGGATTGTCAAGCAAAATCGATTCAAGAATTTGGGTGAACATCACAAGGAATGGACTGAGGATGGGGTCAAGGCATCAAGAGCCACCACACACAGACGTGTCAAGGAATTTGGCTGCAGTTGTCGTATTCCTCTTGTGCGTCTTACCTGGGCTAAGGAAAAGAAGAACTGGACTGTTGCCCAGTGGTCCAAAGTGAGATGAGAGCAAGTTTTGTATTTCATTTGGAAACCAAGGTCCTAGAGTCTGGAGGAAGGGTGGAGAAGCTCATAGCCCAAGTTAATTGAAGTCCAGTGTTAAGTTTCCACACTCTGTGATGATTTGGGGTGCAATGTCATCTGCTGGTGTTGGTCCATTGTGTTTTTTGAAAACCAAAGTCACTGCACCCATTTACCAAGAAATTTTGGAGCACTTCATGCTTCCTTCTGCTGACCAGCTTTTTAAAGATGCTGATTTCATTTTCCAGCAGGATTTGGCACCTGCCCACACTGCCAAAAGCACCAAAAGTTGGTTAAATGACCATGGTGTTGGTGTGCTTGACTGGCCAGCAAACTCACCAGACCTGAACCCCATAGAGAATCTATGGGGTATTGTCAAGAGGAAAATGAGAAACAAGAGACCAAAAAATGCAGATGAGCTGAAGGTCACTGTGAAAGAAACCTGGGCTTCCATACCACCTCAGCAGTGCCACAAACTGATCACCTCCATGCCACGCCGAATTGAGGCAGTAATTAAAGCAAAAGGAGCCCCTACCAAGTATTGAGTACATATACAGTAAATGAACATACTTTCCAGAAGGCCAACAATTCACTAAAAATGTTTTTTTTTTATTGGTCTTATGAAGTATTCTAATTTGTTGAGATAGTGAATTGGTGTTTTTTTTGTTAAATGTGAGCCAAAATCATCACAATTAAAAGAACAAAAGACTTAAACTACTTCAGTCTGTGTGCATTGAATTTATTTAATACACAAGTTTCACAATTTGAGTTGAATTACTGAAATAAATGAACTTTTCCACGACATTCTAATTTATTGAGATGCACCTGTATATGCAAGAAGCTCATGATCCAGTGTTTTCAGTGTCTCAGAGCAGAAAAATGCTGCTTCACATGAACTCCATATGTGTTGTGGGTTTGGGTCGCTTGTAACATGCATTTAAAAAGCAAAATATGACAACCATCTGCCTATTTGTAACGAGAATCATTTATCTTTTGTCAACAAAAGATAAACTTTTCCAAATTTTCCAACAAAAAAGCTATATAGTTAAACATTTGAAAGCAAAATACTTAAGCCATCCTTGAATATTTATATAGAAATGTAATTTAACTGTTATTCTGTAAATTAAATTTTCATTTTTTTATGTTCGAGTACAATAGAATTATTAATAATATATACAAGTAATATATTTCTTTAGTGATTTGTTTATTTTTTATTTTATTTTATAATATATAAACAATAATAAAACAATAATATTTTGAATAATAATAAGTACTATTATTTAGTCATATTGAACAAGGAAAAACAAGTTTTCCTCTTTTTTTTGTCCTTAGATAATCACATTCCTAGATATAGCATGCGATTTATATAATTAAATATAAATATATCTTCATTCTAAATATGAATAAGCTTCTATTTTGAGGTGTGAATAAATTATAATTTACCGAGTATGTATTTAGACTGCCATCTTCTGGTCAATTTATAATCTGGAGTTTAAGGTGTAGTTTTTTTTTTTTTTTTTTAATTTTTACTGTCACTTCTCCCAACTTAATTTGTAGAGACAATTATAAGTAAGCTATTCATACACTGATTTCTAATTCTATTGCAGTCTCACATTATTGCTCTCTGCTTGTTTTATCATCGCGTCCAGCGTGACACTGACTAAACCAATGGCACACATCCACTGGCTTACCTTTACATCATAGAAGACGATGTCTCCAAGTGTTTTGTAAACCCTGACATAGTAGAGAGCTTCCTCATCGTACTGCAGGGGTGAGGGGCACAGGGACAGGGCTTTCAGAAAGTGGTGCTCTGCCATTTCAAACTGACCCAGACAATGGTACAATGTGGCGAGTCGATGGAATGCCACCCGCTCATTTAAATCATCAGCTGTGAGAAAATACACAGATGAAGGGAAAGACTGTTATCAGTCTTTAAAGGTTTTTGGCTGTGTACTGTCATGAACATGAGTTTACCATGTGTGCTTTATTCTCAAAACAGACTAAATATTTGGCAGAAAGCCACAATCTGTGAAGGATCATAAATCAGTATAATACAATGAATAACTTGGATTTAGAAAAGTCACAATAAAAGTCACAGTTCTACATAACAGGGTTTAAGGGGAAAATGTTGCCAGACCGTTATGAATGTACACATTATATTGTACAAATTAAACATACAAAACTGTAGAGTGCTTGAGTTTGTGCACGTGTTAACCTACCCAGACTCATGCTAATGTCTAATGCAGTTTGAGCGTACTCAATGGCCTCTGAACACTGTCCCAGCTGCAGAAGGAGCTCTGAAAGCTTATTACACAGCCTAAGCTGAGAGCGCACACTGCTCGTCTTCACTGCGATGGGAAGGGCTCGGTCCTTATGAACACACAGATACACACGTTCACAGCGCATAGACAAACAAACTGAAGGATTATGATTGTGATTAACGTTTTCTAATGACAAATATTGTAATAAAGGAACTAACAGGGACCTGACAGTCACAGAGTGCAATAACAACACAGTGCGAAAGACTTCCCTCTTCATCAACAACGTGTACATGACCTACCCTGTAAAAGCAGATGCCTTTCTCCCTGTCCTGTGAACTGTTGAAGAACACATCTCCAGCTGCCTCCAACATCTCCAGGGTGAAGAGTGTGTCTCCTGTGCTCAAAGCCATGTCCTGGGCTACCTGTGTTACACAGAGAACAGGCCTCTAAAGCAAATGTCCAGCAACATCACATTTGAAATGCAATTTTGGGATGGCATGCTGTCCCTGGTACTTACCCACACACACACACACACACACACGCACACACAATAATACTCATTCCTTATTATTGCTAATTTCAACATTTAAGTCATTAAGATTATGAAATAACACAAATAGAAGTGTGGGAATTAAGTAGTGGCCAAAAATGAAAACATCTAAATATTTTAGCTTCCTTGAGTTTCCATACTTTGTCTAGACTACATCTCTGCACCAGCGTTGAAACTATTAAAAATGTTTTTCATTAATTGAAATAAAACCAAAATAATATAAAATTAAATATAAAAATTAAATGAAAAACTTAAATTATTAGACATAATGCCTTATAAGTTCCAATTGAAGTACTACAATTCCTAAAAATAAATTAAAGCTACTGTAAATATAAAAAAAAAAAAAAAACTTTTGCACACTCCAAGGTGCAACTTATAAAAGATACTGAAGGAGTTGGTAGTGTGTTCTCACTATTATATTACATCAGTCAATGCATTTAGACAAATTAAGTATATACAAAGTTCACATAATAATATTTCAATTTGATTTAGATCTTGAATTTATGCTCAAATGTGATCCCCTGCCTATGGTTGCAGTAACAGTAACTCAGACAGAAATGCAAAAATGAAGGCAGTTTTCACCTGCACATAGAGGTCCACTAGCTCTGTCTGTTGGAGGATGTGGTAAATCTTTCCTGCCTTTAACCAGGCATGAGCCTCCTTGCGTTTTTTGCCCAAGTCGATGAAGATGCCCAGGCTTTGTTTGGTGTAATCTAAAGCAGCTCTATTGGCTCTGTGAGATGACATGACCAACTTTAGTAAGGCTGTCTGCAGTCATTATAATGATGTGTAATGCGTTACTACTGGCAACTCATTATTATTGCAACAACTTTCCTTCCTGGATACATAAATGGAGTGAGAACTTTATTATATTATTCACCCAAAAAATAAAATGTCATCATTTGCTCACCCTCATGTCATTCCAGACCAAAATGAGTTTTGTTTAAGAACAATTGGTTATCACTAACTGTAATAACCGTAACCGAGACATTTCTCAAAGATTTTCATTTATGTTTCACAGAAGGAGTGAGGTAAAGGAGTGAGGTGAGTAAATGACTACAAAAAATTCATTTTTGGATGAACTATCCCTTGTACTGTAGTATATGTTCAGAACCTATCTCTTAAATCTTCTAATAAGCAGGTCTCACTTCTCAGTAGCCAGGTTCAGGTACAGCTGGCTGATCTTCTCCAGTATCTCTCCCTCTAAGCTCTTGTCTCCTATCCGCTGAAGAAGCTTCAGCTGGTGCTCGTTGTAGATGATGCACTGGGCTTCATCCGGACACACCTCTTCGTATAGCTGACACAGGTGACGTGTGGCGTGCAGCTGGCCTGTTGTCATACAAAGAAGAATATATTTTTGAGATCAGCAAACCTGTTAATAAACTGGACTGGATGTGGACATAATAGAATGTAGCCAGGTGGTTAAATTTATGAATACATTTTTTTTTATTCAGAATAATGTCCACAGACATGAACAACACTAGGGACAAGTATTAAAGGGATAGTTCACCCAAAAATAAATATTCTGTCATGATGTACTCACACTTGTATCATTCCAAACTCACAAGAATTTAATTCATCATTGAAACACAAATTAAGATATTTTTAATGAAACTGATAGATTGGTCTCTACACTGTAAGTTTATAACACTTGTAAAACATTGTAAAAGCAATCCATATGAATTTAGATTTAATCCAAACTGTCTGAAGAAATTTAATTTAGGACAATTAAATCCTTACACATTTGTTCTCACACGTCAAGTATGAAGAAATGAGGTGTGTTCTCGCACATCAAATATGGCTGACTTTCCGTTTACCATATTTGATGAGCTCCATGTATGTGCATTGATCAATGTTTGTATGTAAATAAAAACCTTAATTAAGTCTGTTCATAACATAACGCACTTGTATATCTTCAGAGGACTAAACTGGATTAAATTAATTCCTATAGATTGTTTTTATGATGTCTTTACGAATTTTATTTTATTTTTTTTGAAGCAGCAAAGTTTAGGTGGAGTGGACCTTCAACAGACAGAAAGAAATCTCTCAGGTTTCATTAAAAATGTGTTCTCTGAATGAAAGTCTTATTGGTTTGGAATGAAATGGGGGGAGTAATTAATGACAGAATTTTCATGTTTGTTTGAATTATACTCTTAAAGAAATTACATAAAGTAATTTGTGGTTTTATGTTGACTTACAATCAGAAACCAAACTGTAATGTCTCACTATAGATTTCCTTACATCAAACCGTTCTAGATACTGACACTTGCACTAATACAATTATGATAAACACTTACTATCAATGTGATTGACAAACATGGCACTCAGCAGGGCCCATTCGTAGTATATCTTCCCACTCTCATGGTTTCCTTGGGAAACGAAGTGTTTTCCCAACTCAAGAAGCACTAAAATAAAACTGAGTTCATGCTCTTCATCCTCAAGCTCAGAGAACAGCTCCACTGACTGAGTGAGGTATTCCTCTGCCAATCTTTTTGCCTTGATTTGCAAACACATGAATCCAAAGTTGGCCAGTGCTATGGCCCAGTTACGTCTATCCTCAAACTCCTCGCATATCTCAATTGCAGCCCGGTAGCTCTCAGCGGCCTGTCGGATTTCCGCTGAATGTCTGTATGAAATGGCCCGCATGTTGTAAACCACTCCTTCCAACTGAGTAGTACAGTGCTCGGGAAGCGATGACAGCACAGCGTCTAGCACTTCCAGAGCTGTGCCGGGTCGCTGGTTGCAGATGTACAGCCAAGCCAACCATAGGAGAGCTGCAGTAGTGTCTGACTGGCCAACGCTGGACATACTGCTGTGGTCAAGGACAGTGGACATGTAGCGAACAGCTCTGTCAGGCATGCCGTGGCTATGGAAGAGCCAGGACAAACACAGAGCGTGGATATGACGCAGCACAGGCTCCTTGCTGGAGGGCCCTACAGCAGCGGCACGGGTCAGGTATGGAGCCACTTGTGTTGGGACGGCCACGCCATACAGCTCTGATGCATTTTCCAACAATAGCGAGATACTACAAAGACAGTGTGACACGGTGGCTCCTACCTGTGAAAGAGAACGGATGAATGCATAAATCAACTGATATAATTTGAATAATTTTAAAAATGTAGTTAATTTTTAAATAAATAAATTAATTAAATATATTAATAATTTTATTAACTATTTAATTTATTCTGTTTAATTAAACAAAATCTAATCATTTTATCATCTTATTTTTTTTTTCTTATTTAATTTTTGCTGTGACAGTGCTGCTACCTGTAAAAGATAAATGAACAAATCTTTTTTTTTTAATTTGATGAATTTATCTAATTTTTAAAATGTATTTATCTTAATTTATTTATCTATTAAATAATTTTAAAATTAAGTTACAAATTATTAAATAAATTTAATGATATAACAATTAACTTTTTATTATAAATATATTTGTTTTAATTAATATATACATATTTTATATAATTTATCTAATATAAGTGCTTTCTGAAACCACTATCAAGGTATAGCGCCCACCTGAAGTGATGCTTGCTTTGCACAGCTTTCAGCCAAGCGTGGCTGTCTCTGATCACTGTAGAGTCTTGCTAACACCAGGAAAATTTGGCTCAATGTCTCATCGCATGTGTTAGGAACTTCATCAGCAAGGATCAAAAGCCTTTCAATGAATGGGATTGCACTCATGCCATCTTTAAGCTTCAGGTGGAGCTTCGCCAGGAGGAAGCAGGCCCTTGCCTCGGCAGGCTGATTCTTAGCCAGGACGGCTTTTTTTAGCACATATTTTAATACCTCAGGATCCTCACAGCCAAACAGACAATCAGGGACAGCCATCAACAAAGCAGACAAGCGCTCTGAAAAACTGAAAAATTTTTCATGGTTCTTCTGTGTTAGGTAGATGAGTGCCAGGTTGGAGTAAATGGCAGAGAGCAGAAACATGTCTGTGAAACAGTCCCTGGGTACATTCAAGGCTTCCTCATAATAAACCCGAGCTTGAGAGAACTTTGACCTCCCTGCACAAAGCTGTCCAAGAAGAAAACAAATTCGACTCTGCGCCCACGAGGCAAGCTTCTTTCGTGCCAGTTCTCGGGCTACACCTAAATATGCCACGATCTCCTCTTCATCAGAGTGACCCTCGAAATATGAGATGAGGAATTCTGGGTAAGCCCTGTACAAAAGCAGGAACTCCGGCTGGTGGTCACGGCTGCTCAAGAATGAAATCAGTGCATGATGTTCATCTGGACTGCTGGTGTTGTCCTGCTTTAAACAGACAGAAAAACGTGGGGCTTCCCGGGACGACTCTGTATCATCAGCTTCTTTCTTCATCTGTTGCTTGACGCTGACTGATGAAACATCATTTCTTTGAGACTCATCTACCTCACTCAAAATGTGTTTGACTTTCTGTTTTAGGTTGTTTAATTCTGTCTGATGAGTCTTGTCTGAAGACAAAGAATAAAATAATAAATAAATGTGTAATCTAGACATTAGTCATTTAAATATACAAAAATGACTTTTTAAACATAAAATTCTATTAAATAATTAGCTAGTAATAGTTAGTTTCATTTTATTTGCTCTGAATGGACAAACAAATAATGAACAGATAGATAGATAGATAGATAGATAGATAGATAGATAGATAGATAGATAGATAGATAGATAGATAGATAGATTCAGATTATAGATAGATTCAGATTATAGATAGATAGATAGATAGATAGATAGATAGATAGATAGATAGATTCAGATTATAGATAGATAGATAGATAGATAGATAGATAGATAGATAGATAGATAGATAGATAGATAGATAGATAGAAAGTCTGATGATAGATAGATAGATAGATAGATAGATAGATAGATAGATAGATAGATAGATAGATAGATAGAAATAGTCTGATGATAGATAGATAGATAGATAGATAGATAGATAGATAGATAGATAGATAGATAGATAGATAGATAGATAGAAATAGTCTGATGATAGATAGATAGATAGATAGATAGATAGATAGATAGATAGATAGATAGATAGATAGATAGATAGAAATAGTCTGATGATAGATAGATAGATAGATAGATAGATAGATAGATAGATAGATAGATAGAAATAGTCAGATGATAGATAGATAGATAGATAAAAATAGTCAGATGATAGATAGATAGATAGATAGATAGATAGATAGATAGATAGATAGATAGATAGATAGATAGATAGATAGAAATAGTCTGATGATAGATAGATAGATAGATAGATAGATAGATAGATAGATAGATAGATAGATAGATAGATAGATAGATAGATAGATAGAAATAGTCTGATGATAGATAGATAGATAGATAGATAGATAGATAGATAGATAGATAGATAGAAATAGTCAGATGATAGATAGATAGATAGATAGATAGATAGATAGATAGATAGATAGATAGATAGAAATAGTCTGATGATAGATAGATAGATAGATAGATAGATAGATAGATAGATAGATAGATAGATAGATAGATAGATAGAAATAGTCTGATGATAGATAGATAGATAGATAGATAGATAGATAGATAGATAGATAGATAGAAATAGTCAGATGATAGATAGATAGATAGATAGATAGATAGATAGATAGATAGATAGATAGATAGATAGATAGAAATAGTCTGATGATAGATAGATAGATAGATAGATAGATAGATAGATAGATAGATAGATAGATAGATAGATAGAAATAGTCAGATGATAGATAGATAGATAGATAGATAGATAGATAGATAGATAGATAGATAGAAAGTCTGATGATAGATAGATAGATAGATAGATAGATAGATAGATAGATAGATAGATAGATAGATAGAAATAGTCAGATGATAGATAGATAGATAGATAGATAGATAGATAGATAGATAGATAGATAGATAGATAGAAATAGTCTGATGATAGATAGATAGATAGATAGATAGATAGATAGATAGATAGATAGAAATAGTCTGATGATAGATAGATAGATAGATAGATAGATAGATAGATAGATAGATAGATAGATAGATAGATAGATAGATACATAGATAGATAGATAGATAGATAGAAATAGTCAGATGATAGATAGATAGATAGATAGATAGATAGATAGATAGATAGATAGATAGATAGATAGATAGATAGAAATAGTCTGATGATAGATAGATAGATAGATAGATAGATAGATAGATAGATAGATAGATAGATAGATAGATAGAAATAGTCTGATGATAGATAGATAGATAGATAGATAGATAGAAAGAAATAGTCAGATGATAGATAGATAGATAGATAGATAGATAGATAGATAGATAGATAGATAGATAGATAGAAATAGTCAGATGATAGATAGATAGATAGATAGATAGATAGATAGATAGATAGATAGAAATAGTCAGATGATAGATAGATAGATAGATAGATAGAAATAGTCAGATGATAGATAGATAGATAGATAGATAGATAGATAGATAGATAGATAGATAGATAGATAGATAGATAGATAGATAGAAATAGTCAGATGATAGATAGATAGATAGATAGATAGATAGATAGATAGATAGATAGATAGATAGATAGAAATAGTCAGATGATAGATAGATAGATAGATAGATAGATAGATAGATAGATAGATAGATAGATAGAAATAGTCAGATGATAGATAGATAGATAGATAGATAGATAGATAGATAGATAGATAGATAGATAGAAATAGTCAGATGATAGATAGATAGATAGATAGATAGATAGATAGATAGATAGATAGATAGAAATAGTCAGATGATAGATAGATAGATAGATAAAAATAGTCAGATGATAGATAGATAGATAGATAGATAGATAGATAGATAGATAGATAGATAGATAGATAGATAGAAATAGTCAGATGATAGATAGATAGATAGATAGATAGATAGATAGATAGATAGATAGAAATAGTCAGATGATAGATAGATAGATAGATAGATAGATAGATAGATAGATAGATAGATAGATAGATAGATAGATATTTACTCACTTTGAACTGATCCTGGAATTTCTTTTGCCAGATCTGTGGTATGTAAAACAAATAAAACAAACGTTTGTCAAAGGAAACAAATTAAGAAAGAATTAAGACATGTAAACACAAATATTTAAATCAAGTCACGTTTCCTCTCATGTTGGTTCATGTCTGAGCGCTTTAGCGCCTCAAGTGTCCTAATAATGTGAATGGCGTCAGCTGAACTATTGATTACACGACAGTCCCGTCTCTGTAAGTTCAGAGCTGTTGTGGCGCTGTGCTGTCTGTCTGTAATTTATGGGCAAATATAACCCACAAACACAGTAAAGAAAACCCGCGCAATCTTAAGTATTATTTCTCTCTACCGTAACGACAGCTGGTTTTTATAAGCACCGCGATTGGTAACGTTAGACGGCTGTTTTAGTGATAACGACGCTCTGTTTTAGCATTTAAACCGCTGCACAGTGACTGAGAAAGATGCCGAAGAAAGGCAGCGACTCAAAGCCTGTTGTTACAGCTCCACGATGGGAAGAAGTTCAAGGTAAAACTCAGATAGTGCTGATGATGGAGCGCCAATAACATCAGCACTAACTAAGACATCGGTTTATAGTATTTTACAGTTGCTTTCATTATTACGGGTTTTACAGATTTCTGCAACCCTGACAAACTGCTGTTGTGCCCCTATGACCCACATCATCTGATCCGGGCCTGTCGGTTCCCATACCATCTCATCAAATGCAGGAAGGTGTGTGTGCAGAGGCCTCCACAACAAAAATCCCTCTTACTTCTTTATTTATTCATCCCCACACTGTCCTGTTAAGAGCTATTATCAGTTCTTAACCAGTAAACATTCAATGGGGCCACAAGATTACTTACAATTATATAAAGTTCTTAAAGTAACTTAATTAACATGCTAAAAAAAACCTGCTAATAGTCCAGATGTAACTTAGGCCTACAAAATGTACTGTAAATGAGTGAAAAATAGGAAAATCTGTAATTTGACAGCTATAGTATGGCTGCCTTACAAGCATTTCAGTGATTCAGCAGCTATTCTATTTCTAAATTTCATAAAAATATAGTAAATTCAGTCTAATGGGATTGCTTCCCCACACCAGAATGCAACAACAAAGCAGTTATGATGGACTGCTATGATGAAGCAGAATTGAAGTCCTTTATTGATTAAATACAGTGTTGGCCAAAATTATTAGAACATTAGTATTTTTTTCACCAGCTAAAAAATGGTTTTAAGTCAGTTATTTCTATCTTTTGCTGTAGTGTGTCAGTAGGAAATATCAGTTTACATTTCCAAACATTCATTTTGCCATTAATTGTAATAATCCAGTGAGATTTTAGTTTGCACAAGGAGTCTGACAACAGCTAGTGCTCCACACAGAGACCTGAGCTCATCATGATCCAGTCCGTCTGGAATGACATGAAGAAACAAACAAACTGAGACGGACTAAATCCAGAAGAACTGTGACAATGTCTCCAAGATGCTTCAAGAAACCTGAAAAACTATGCACAAGTCCACCTAGGGCAAAAGCTGCTTTAAAAGCAAAGGATGGTCACACCAAATGTTGATTTAATTTAGTTAATTGATAAAGAAAATCTACTTATGACATTATTTTTGACAGCATCCTCATTTTATAGCATTTTTACACAAATGCCTAAAACTTTTAAGAGTACTGTAGCTTTGCAGGTAGGTTTCTTGAAGCATCTCGGAGACGTTGCCACAGTTCTTCTGGATTTAGTCTGTATTTAACACTATTCTTGTGGTTCAGTGCAAGCCGATGTTCTGTCAGTCGGTTGTTGATTGCATGGAGGCAGAATGTTAGTTTGCAGTCGATTATAAGAAAGAGGTATAGTTTAAGTGAACTAAATAATTGGTCCAGCATACAGTATGCTGGCATTTTAGAAAAAGAAAAAAAAAAAATTAAATTAAACATTTGCATGGATGAATTCTATAACATGAATTTACCAAACAGGGTGAATTGTCATGTCATGCTAAGTTATTACCAAGTTACTGATTTAATATCAGCAACTAGACTTGCATTCCTAGAAGAAAACTACTTCTGTTTCATTGTGATGTTAAGACTTTCAAAAGTATTGAGCACTGATAAATATCTGTGATCTTAATGTCATTTATAGAATCATCCTGAATTGGTTGGTGAATTATGGACTTGTCCATTCAATGCACGCCACTTGATGAGAAAACATGAGCTATCCCCTCACATCTTAACCTGTGTGGACCGGACTTGCTCTGTTAATAACACCTGCGGTAAGCTCTGTTTTACCCTTTCACCTTCATCATGTTGGATTATTGCAGACACACTCCGTGCATGATGAATTCTCAATGCTTAATGTACAATGGCAGTGGCCAGTGACAAGACTGATAGCAAGTTTCAAATCCCAGTGAGCACCTGGACTGCGCCTGTGTGTGATGAAGACTGGGATGAAGGTAACACTTAGATCTGTATCCCAAGTTAATGGCAAATTATTATACCCCAAAGATAAAATTTTGAACTTGTTAAGGAGCATAATATGGGCGTTTTAACATTGGATTGTGTCTGTTCCTTACAGAGGTGGACAAGCATGTAACTTCAGCACCATCTTTTGTCTGGGATGTGTCGAAATCGCTTTCTCAGGACAGGTCAGTATAGAGCTAACTTCACAACAACATTACTGAATCATACGCAGTAGCATTGAGGATTCTTTTGATCAGATTGGTTGAATCTTCAATTAAAACAACAAAATCGTGACAGCACATCTCTCTTTGTATTAGGGAAAACCCCAGCACTTCCAGCAATGTGATTGCTGGTCTCAGAGCACCACGAGTTCTTCCCTGGATGAGCAACTGTACTGATTTTTGAGTTTTTTTTTTAGTGTGTCAACCATGTCAAGAGTATTCCTGTACAAATGACATTGAATCCTGTTAGTGTTGGTTGCTTGTTCTGGCATTTCTTGTATAGGTCACTAGTTCTCGCAGTGACAAATTAGTTTCTTAATCTTCCGTTTATTTTCCCAAAGGTGGAGCAGTAAAAATGGTTTAGGTTCTTAGCTGTGTTTACACCACACAAAAGAAAAGCTTACGACCAGGATATACAGAATACAAGACTTTAATTGATGTGTTTTTGCTTTGTGCCTGTAATTCTACCTCTGTGGTGTGTTAGGAACGCCTCTTTATGGTAAAAAAAAAAAAATTGTTAGCAGTTTTTTCTTGCTCATAGCACAGATACTGTTGTAAAGGCAAATAAAACTTAATTTATAAATGCTAAAATGTTGAGATTCAAATCCCTGTGAGCCTTACCAAGTTTGTAGTTTGTCCCAACATCAGACTGGCATATTTTCTTCAATAAAGCAATAGTGTCCTCTTTAATTTTGTCCTGATCCAAGGTAGCAACTTGTCTGTTCTCGTCTCTCAAGAATATGTCAGATGATCTTTAATGGAAGCACAGGATAAAGTTATAAAGTATCGAGCGTAAAATTGTGAAAACTGTCATTTAAGATAAACCACACAACAGAAATACTACTTGAAATATTCATAAAATGACACAAGCACTTACTCACAAAATGAACTGGTTGTTTTGACCAGGTTGGTTTTGATGAGTCCGATATCCCCAGTTCTCTCCAATTTTCCCATAAACCAATCAAAACAGGCTACCAGGAGGCCCAGGATGATGATACGTTCACCAGCCTGGAAACTCAGTTCATCTGGCCTGTCAGCATCATACTCTTCTGTGGCCTCACAGACCCCTACTGCTGTGAGAGACATTGTTACAATTGTGGTAGAGTTAAATTTTGATGATGACAATGACACACTGTTACATTATTTTATTTTTTATTAAATCCTAAAAATCCTAAAAATGAATTCAAGCTTATAAATGTATAAATCTTGGAGTAAATCTTCCAGATTGTGTGTGCAGCTTATATCCACTTCCTCTCTTCACTTATCCTCAATCATTTTCTAAACATTTTTTTTATTCTAAAGCTTTTTCAGTGACAGTAAAGACTTTTACATTACAAAATTTTCTATTTTAAATAAATACTGTTGTTTTGAACTTTTTATTCATCAAATAATCCTAAAAAAAAATCCTAATAAAATAGGCAGCACAACCATTTTCAACCACATTAAGAAAATCTTTCTAATAAGATATCAACAAGAAATCTTTCTTTAGCACCAAATCAGCATTTTACAGTGATTTCTGAAGGATCATGTGACACTGGAGACTGAAGTAATGACTGCTGAAAATTCAGCTTTGCCATCACAGGAATAAATTACATTTTAAAACATTAAAATAGAAAACAGTTATTTTAAATTGTAATAATATTTCACAATATTACAGTTTTTACTGTATTTTTGATCAAATAAATGCATTCGTGGTGAGCCTAAGAGACTTCTTTCAAAAGCATTACCAAATCTTACCGACTGCAAAACACAAATCAGGATATATGAAATAAAATACAATTATTTAAACATTTTCTCACCAATCTGGAAGGGAAGGTCACTTGTGTCCTTTCCACCACCCACTAATATACTCTCTGGGCAGGACTTTAGAAACCACCTTGTGAAGTAAAAAAAAATAAAAATCCATTGTTCTTAGTTTTGTGTTCTGTTGATTTCATGTCAATAAATTAATATGAAATTCAGAAGGTGACACATACTCATGAAAGGGAATGACTGGCTCCAGAGCTGGTTTTGGTTTGGTTCCTCTAGCCCCATCTGCAAGTGACAGCACTGTCCACCCTGATCCTAGGAATGGAGGCTCAAACAAAGCGATATCCCCCTTCTCCAGATAAAGGTCGCTACCTGATGTAGAGCTATCAAACATCTGATTTGCTGTGCAGCATCCAAAGAAAGACCCTAAAAAGTAAGTCATATTGTTTTATTACAAATAGCGGTGATATTCACTCATACGTGTGCCAGTCTGTTTCTGAAATTAAATATAAAGTATATAGTGTGCATAAACAGTATTTATTTACCTTCTTGCATTAGAAAGCCTTTATACATCAGATTTAGTGTCTCTTCTTTAATTGAGATCTCAATTCCTGAATGCTGATCAAGGGAGATTAACCAGAAATCCTGGTTCATGAGAAGGTTTTCCATACACTGACCCAAGAAGCCTGGTGGAAATTACACATTTGGTAAGTCTTATGAGATATTATCTTTTAATATACCGATTATTGATCCTTCAGAAATCATTCTAATATGCTGATTTGATGCTCAATTATTATTGGTGCTTAAGTTATTAATATTGGTTCTTATTATTATCAACTTTGATGAATACAAAATTCAATAGAACAGTATTTTTATGAAATAGAAATCCTCTTTAACATTCTTTGTGTCTTTATCACTTTAGATCAGTTTAAGGCATCTTTGCTGAATAAAAGTAATATTTTTTTCCTCTTTTTCACTCTCAAATCTATCTTACCCCAAACCTTTGAATGGTAGTGTATTGTGGTTTTTCCACAAAATTATGAAGCAGAAAAAAATGTTTTCAACATTGATTATAATAAGAAATGTTTCTCGAGCATCAAATCAGCATTTCAGATTTCTGAAGGATCATGTGATGCTTTTAATCATAATAATTTCACAATATGACAGTTTTTACTGTATTTTAATCAAATAAATGCAGCTTTGGTGAGCATAAATAAGAGACTGAAGAAACATATAAAAAAATCTAACTATGGTAGTGCACCTGTCTGAATCTTACAGTACTTGACATTATTAATAAACGCACACAATAGTATATCCGTGGCACTGAAATAAGAACAGACCCATTTTGTGGTATGTGCTGAACTTCCATATTTCTTCAAGTGTTTTAAAGGTGATAAATATAGTCCTTTCCTCACTATTGATGGATACAAAATGAGCAGACAACTCCTGCAAGACAAGGGAACCCAGTATGTTAAATGTGTGTATTTATCTGAAATACATTTCAGATAGGTTTTGAATATTTTATGCAGTTTGAATAGGGATGACCATACAGATATTAAGGTCACGACCCCTGAGAGGTCAGCTTCCAGCACACAAAGTTTCCTGCAAAGCACTTCCTGTGTGCCCTCATCGGCAGGAAGTCGGTCTGGCCCCTCCACCATAGCCAGCTGCACAGCCAAAACTGCAACAGGAAACGGTGTATACAGTTAACATTATATCTACCACTGCATCCAACACTAACAGATCAGCCTACACATGGAAAATATTCCAGTCAGCTCTAGTAAATGTGTAAGGAAAGTGAATTAGTGATGTAAAGAGGCCAGTCAGTTAATATAAGGTGACATAATAAACCAAACCTTTATACTGCTGTAAATTCCAGGTCTAGTTCTACTATTCAATTATAATCTAAAGCATTCATCTCAAGAGCAATATTCGTGGTTCAATCCACAGTTTAGATTTTGTATTTTACCATAATCATGTGATGTTTCACTGCTGTGTTTAACAGAGAGGGTTAATAAATGACAGTCAATGGGCTTTGTAAAGTCCAATGTATGATCTCTAAAAGTTACTCTTTTTTTGAGTGTCACCAAAGCGGGTCAGAGTTCAATTAAAGGAATAGTTCATCAAAAAACTGAAATTCTGTCATTTACTCACCCTTTCCTTCTACTGTGGAACATAAAAGAAGATATTTTGAGAAATCTCTCATTACAATGGAGGTCTACGGTCACCAAAAGTGTTTGGTTCCCAACATTATTTAGAATATCTTCTTTGGTGTTTCATTAAGGTTTGGAATGAGATAAGGGTGAGTAAATTGACTTGGAAACTTGTCTCAGAGTACACTGACCAAGAACTGCCAACTCTGGACAGTTTTTCTACATAGTACTCTATTATTTGAGATTATTATGTGATTAAGGCAATGGAGGCAATTTACAAAGTCATCAGGATTGATTCACATCAGTCACAGTGTATTAAGAGGAAGTTAGTATTAAATGGAGAGCCGGATTCACCTGTTGGTATATTATCATCAGAAGCTCCTGAAGTACCTTTGATGCTTCCTCTTGAGGTCTTAAAATCTAAAAAGAAATTGACACTCCCTTTACTAGATAATTGTGTTATAGTTTAGGGAATTTTACATCAGCCTTTCAGTTAGAATTAAGTAAATTCTAACTTAATTACCTTTACAACAAACTAACAGGATGGAAATGAAAACCTGTTAACCACTGAGTAACGTAGGATATACAGGTAGCTTACATGAGGGTGCAAACTTAACTTTCATAACTTTATTGTTTTAGAGACAAACCAGTTAATACCACAAAACATCACAGAATCCATTATTATTGATGTCTATGCTGTTGCATTCCCACCAAAATGGTGATGTCACTTCCTGGAGGATGATGTCATTGTTAGTTTCAGGGATTTTACAAAAGAATAACAGGATGGAAAGTGAAGGACACTGAAAAGTTAAATAAAAGGATTACCAACTGATTCAATGTTCATAAGATCCAAATCAAGAAATATCTAGAATTTCAGATTTCCGTTCTTCTGTGCTTAGAAGTCATTGCAAAGCACTTGGAGAGCAGCATCTGCTCAAATCAAAGAACTGCTACAATTATGTAGAATTCACTTAGGCTAATTGAGAAATTGTGATAAAAGAAAATATAATTTTATAAATTGTTTTAATAGAGATTTTTATCCAGTAGCCTATCAGGCAGTGCAATATGTATGGCCAAATGATGATCAACTTCATACGTTCATTAACATATGAATGCATCACACATATGCAAAACACTTTTTTTAATTTTTTTATTTTAATTGTCTATGCTGGTCGTGCTGCTCAACCGCGTCCCTACCTCTAGAAGAAGACTCCGTAATATCATCCCATTCATTGTGTGTGGACTCAGTCGACAGCTCTCTGCGTATCGTCCGAATTCCATCCGGATCGGACTCCAAGCCGTTCCCGGTTTTGGACGAGTTTCTACGAACCGCGGCTGACATCCCGCCAGAGTTCCGAGAGGAGAAGCGAATGGTAACCTCGATCACGCGCTCATCGCGCTGTCACCAAATAAAAGCGCACAGGTGGCGGAACTGATTTTGAGAGCGTATGTTACATCACACAATAAAAGACTGCATGCACTCATGTCCTTAACGTCCAGGAACACAGGCAACAGGTCCAGCTACTCCCTACACCCCTGTCGGAGGTGTGTGTGCTCTGTGGGTTTGGCATCAGTAAGCAATTTTGTGTTTAAAAATAAATAACCTTGGCACGCAAAGTTTCAGCAAAAGTTAATTATCACACGGTGTGAGTGAAAAAGTAAAGAATTGCTGGTGGTCTGTATTATGAGTGTAAACTTAGTAGGTGTGTCTCTGTGTATTTGGGTGAACTCAGAAAACTTCAGAGGAAGAGTGTCAGCATTTCCCCTTCCTCTGTGGTTGCCTAAAGGAAAGTGGAGTTTTAAAACCCTTGTAGCTATTATGTGGGTACAGTTTTTATGGTGGGGGTCAAATTGACCCTAACTGGCTTCAATACAATTCATCAAAAATCATTAAAAGGGAAAAATCAGGCAAAAACAGCAAACGTTTAACATTAACACCTCTTACCACTGATCTATAAACATTTATCAGCAGCTCAAACATATGTGCCAAGGTTATTTCTTTTTAAAAACAAAAATGCTGCCATAACACACAATTTCAGTGCTTTTATAATACATTATATATATATATATATAAAAAAAAACATTAACATATGAACTTTTTTTTATTACCTGTGTGAACATTATAAAAAGTACTGTAACTATTTTTTAACATTTGTTTTGAAAAACAACATTTTAAACAGAAGAAATGTGGACAAGCACTTCTTCTGTGTGATTTCCTGACCCTTAAACTAGGGCATGGCTACGCTAAGATCATGGGTTCAATTCAAACTGATAAAAATGTATGCCTTCAGCGTAAGTTTCTTCAGATAAAAGGGTCTGTTAAATTTATAATGTAAATACCCTCACAGGGAAGTTGAGAAACTGACATAACAAAATACATTGTAGCTGCCCGTAAACATCAAAATCAGAAATTTTGTATTCACGTTCCACAACAACACAGCAAAGTCTTTTGCAGGCATGTTCATGATCATAAATGAGAATAAGTCACAAAATCATATAGATTAACCAATATTTCCAACAATTCAAAAATGGTAATGGTCAAAGTGACCTGGCAAGAAATGTCAAATGCAGTAATTATAATTAACAAATGCAATGATTGACAGAACCAGCATATTCCTTCTTGAAATTATAGTGTATTTGCATTCTGGAAAACTTCAATTTATGGATTCTTGATTACAGTAGCCTACAATAGGTTTAAAGAGTACCCTAATGTGTTTTTTATTTTTTTATCTCCCCCTTAAAATCTAGTCGAAGTGTATTATGATAGAAGTGTATTATGATAATAAAAAATGAATTATAAAATGAATTATGAAATGAGATTATAGCCTAAAACTATTATAGCCTATAGATTATAGCCTAGAAGTGTATTATGATAATAAAAAAAATGAATTATAAAATGAGTTATGAAAAGAGATTATAGCCTAAAACTTTAGGACACAACTTTGGCAAAAGCTCTACCTTTTCCAGGTGGTTGGTGTTACAGCATTCCTGGATGGTCTAGTTATGTCTCCTAATTAATATTCATAAGACAAGCCTCACTAGCCCTAGAGCTTTCAGGTTTGACTTATGTGTCTCCACTTACCAATTTCTATTAACAGAATATGGAAGAAAAGAATGAACGAGGGTATATGGACATAAAACAAAAGATGCGTTGTGGTAGAACAGCAGTTATTTTTAGCCTAATCAAGTCCTGATTGATGATTATTTTATTATTTTTAATTTTACTTTTCAATATATATTTTAAATTAAGTTTTGACTTTTATCAGTGTCATTATTCAGATATTTAAGTGTTTATCCAAACCCAATCATTTAACATACTGGACAAGGCAGCTGAAATTAGTTTATAAAGATGCTGAGTTGGATTTCTATTAACTTAGTTTATTTGTAATTAACATATATAAGCGATTACATTTACAGGGGTTAAAAAAAAAAAAAAAAAAAAAAAAATCTTTTGACTGAAAATTTTTCCTCGGCCAAACCCCCTTCCGCAGCCATACCTGTCACACACCCAGTTTAAGAGCCGTGTTTTTCTTCTTGTAATTAGGAGCGCTTTTCCTGCTAATTTAAAAAATTTAGGAGCACCTTCTAATCAATAATAAAAAAATTCTGATCAAAAATTAGCCTTCTTAATACGAGGTGACATTTGACTCAAAGTGATTTACAGGGGCTTTTTCTTTTTACCTTTGTAAATGCATTTTTCTAATTTTATTACATGTATGCAGTGTTTCCTCTAGGATTTATTCCAGCTGTGGTGGCAGGACTATTTCCCATGGACCACGTCCCCTCCCCACCCAAGAATCACCTGCACTCAGAATTGAATTTATTTTAACTAAACAAAGACAAGTATGTCTTTGAATAATTTTGTAAATAATAAAATAAGAACAAATAAATTAATGGCAATCAATAGCACAAACAAAAAATAAGATACAAATTAAATTATCAGTACTTAATTTTTTTTTCAGTTAGGTCTAACTATAATCTATTCAGCTGTAAAATAACACTGGATAGTCTTCACTGTATAATGAAAGACAGCAGCAGGTTTATTTAGGCTGCTGTCTCTTTAAGACCTCATGCACAGATCTAATATGTTACACATGGCTCTATGCTTACTTTTCTTTTTAGGAGCTTTGTCCTCCTAATTTAATTAGGAGCACCTTCTGATCAATAATCAAAAATTCTGATCAAAAATTAGCCTTCCTAATACAAGGTGACATTTGACTCCTTAAATTGACTTACAGGGGCATTTTCTTTTTTGCAATGGCATCATTTTCATCTATGTCAAATTCAAAAATGTATGTTTATAAGCTTTTTAAAATTTCTATTTAAAAAAATATATATAATAAGAAGTAGAATAAGACAAACAAGTTACCAATTATATGAATTTAGTATTAATAAAAAAAAAAATTTGTACTACAGAGGTGGCACAGAAGAACACAAAAGTGGCTTGTAGGTACATTTTCAGACGTTTAATGAGGCTCAGAGGTGGCATGAGTGCAATTCAATTAATAAATTCATGTGGCGATTAATGTTTTAAATGTACAGTTTTGAATACAGAAATATTAAATGATTTAAATAACTGAAATTATACAGTAGCCCCTCAACTGAAACCGCCAGCAGGTGGCGGTAAGTCACTGATTTTATAAATTCATTCAATTGATTCGTTCGAACGGCTGATTCATTCAGGAATGAATCAAGTGACTGTCTTTATGAATGAGGAATCATGAATCACTGACTCACTAGACTCATTCAAAAACACACTTTCATTCATGAATCTGATATGATTCACCGCTGTGTTTGCTTTTAGATATACACTGCAGCTCAGCTGTTACTTTATTTGGAACTATTTTCGTTGATGATATAAAGCAAAATCATGCAGTACTTGTTTATTGATCTGTTGTATTAAATCAATATCACATTGGCAAACTCCTTTATAATAATTAAAAGCTGTCACTCTCCTTATCGCGATCTGTGGGCACAGAAAATGAGAGTGCACGAGTGAGTCCTCAAGACTCAAAAGCACGTGTAAATGTGATACATTCGGTCTGAACCTGCGGGAATGAGTAGAATTATTATTAAGAGCCGCAATCCCGCACCGAAACTCAAGTTCTGCTCTGTTCTCTGATAATAACCCGACTGTGAATGATGCGAGCAGTGTTACTATGTTGTCAGTGAGGAGCTGCAGTGTGGTGGGGATGATTTTGGTGTGCTGGCAGAACAACAACAACGCGCTACATGTTTCTTTTCCCCTCATTTTTTCCAATTGACAGAAATCCGTCGTTAATCCCTGATAGTTTTTAAAATGGAGTGAACACGGATCAGTTTTTCAGTGAGCGGGAATATAAACCCGGAGTGGAGTGATTACAGACCGCTGAGAGAGGAACCTGCTTCAGCTCCACTCCAGGCTTTGATCACATCCCCCTCAGCAGCCTGAATACACCTCGACTTTCCTTAATTTAAGGCCTATTCAAACTAAAATTAAGACATTTATTACACTATTTGAGAAATGTAAGCCTATTTACGGCCTTAAAATTATGAAAAGTTAATTTAAGACATGAAAGACAGGCGGGAACCCTGCAAATGACGGAAATCCGTCGTAGCGACGGAGAACTTTAATCCCTGCATTAGTGAGTGAATGAATGAATGAAAGAAAATGGAGATTCGGCTTTTTGAACTCCCAAGCGCCCTCTGGTGGACCACGTACAATATGTGGTTATTAGTTTGCAACATTGAAATTGAGAAATCCACCTGCTGTTCTGTTCTGACAGTCAGTGCACTGCAAAACTATGCTAAAATATGGTTTGGTAAGCAATTAAACATTAAATTAGAATTAGAAATAATATGCTCAATTGTTTAAATAGTTGATATTATACAACTACGCATCCATTCTCTATTTTTCTGCAGTAATTAGGTAAAGAGTCAGTTTTTACAGTGCATGTTTTTACTTATCTATGTATCGAGTGTAGAAAACTTATTTAGTTCTTGCATTGAACTGCACTGTGTTTAAGTTTCCATGTCTGTGTGACTCTGGGAGCTACGGTGCGGTGCAACATCTTTGTCTATTGTTTGGGCTTTATATTACTGCTGGTTCTGCCCTTGTGAAAAGAGAAAAAAAAATATCATCTGTTCTTAATATGAGCTTGATATATAAGCTTCATTGTTGCTCAATTTCTCACTCATATGATGTTTCTTTGTTTAAAAGCAGCTGGAAGAACACATGAATGTAAAAGAAGAGGAATCGTGACCTTGGATGTTTTGTATTGAAGACACTGCAATATTGTAAGTGGTAGTAAATTTTATTTGTATTAAAATGGTTTTCAAATAAAAAAAAAAAAAAATGAAAAATTATTAAAACAATATTGCACAATAGTTCTGCTGAACAGTTGTAAATAATTGTTAAATAAATGCAATAAAGCTTCCAGGTGTTGTGATCAGAGTTTCCCCAATAACATGCATATAAGAGATTGGGGCTAGTTGGCACAAGGGCTACAATAATGAGTAATTAAATTCGGGCAGTGATTTTGTATTTTGATTTTAAATAGTTAATTTATTTTGCGCACACAATAAAACTCCATTCAGTTAAACATATGAAGAGTTTAATTGCAAAAACAGATAACTGTGTTTTTATTGTGTTAGTTAGCAGTATTTTTTAGTTATTTTTAACCTAATCAAAATAACCCAACTACAGTTTGATTGAGATTAATTGGAATGCACAATGAAAAAAACATGATTTTTGGAAATTGTTAAAAACGGAGTTATGTTTTTGCAAATGAACTCTTCATATTAGTAGAGGTATTTTTTTTTTTTTATAATTGTCTGTGCCTGTTTTCACTTGTGCGTTATAGGTTATAATTTTATACAACTTAATTTACTCACATTAATGTCTTGTGCATCATAATTGTTTCACTTTTGCTGAAAAGCTGACAATTGTATCTGTTTAATAGCAGATGCCATTTTCATAGTTTACCCTGTGTGATATGTAGTGTGACAACATAACCCACTATTGGGGCATGTTGTCACTGAAGGGCAACATGTGTTCAGAAAACAGATTTACAAGCCTGCCCAGGTGTACGTAGTTGTACAGTCAGACGGTAAGGTTGCACTGACTGTGTCCCACCATATACAAGTTTGAAGTCCGGTTCTCCTGCATCCTCTGGCCAGACCAGACGGAATCGCCGCAGCACCGTGACCAGGATGAGGAAGAGCTCCATGCGAGCTAGATTTTCTCCTAAACACACACGAGATCCTAGAAAACAAGGTAAATGTACATTATACAAACACACCTTTTGTTCTCATTCTAAAACACGGATGCGCTTTCTACTGATTTTATGTATTGTTGCAGTCATACTTATGTCTCTGTCTGTGTAATATGCAAGTTTAAACGGCTCAGGGACTTCCACCACTCGCACTAGGATAAATGAGTTGCTATTGATAAAGATCCACTGTGTTTTATAATTTAAAGACCTCAACACACTGTGTTTTGAAACATATGTAGAACATACCTGCAGAGAAAGGCATGAATGCATCAGGCTTCACAAATTCCTCCTTATCATTCAAGAAGTTTTGAGGGTTGAATTCATGGGGAAACTTCCACTGACTTTCCTCTCTGAGAGCAGATGACAGATGGGGGATGATAATTGTCCCCTGGAAGAGCAAATGTTTTGAACAAAATTAGCAATCCTCCACTGCCGTTTAGGGGTTGCAATAATAATTTGGTAATGGATTGACTAGTTAAGATTAAATAATGGATAGTTGTTCTTAGTTACTCTTTCTTTTGTCATTTTTTTTTTTTTTTTATTTGTGCCAGAGTAACTGTGATGTAAACCAAAAATAATAAATAAATCATAGTAAATGTCACCTTTGGGATGTTGTAGCCCCGGAGCTGAGTGTTGGTTGTGGTGGTGTGAAACATACTAAGAGGAGCAATGTCAGCAACACGCTGACCCTCATGAATCACTGCTTGAACGTAAGGCATGGCGTTTCTGTCCTCAAATGTAACATGTTCACGATCACCAAGGACTTCATCAATCTCCCGCTGACATTGTTCTGAAAATGTATTTAAATAGACATTAAAAGACAAGCACACATTGAAAGACTGAATGCTACGAACAATTCAAAAAACTAAAATATAAACATGACATCTTACCCACATCCCTTACCCTGTATATGAGTGTGGGTCATCAAATAGAGAGTTAAAGTGCGGAGTGTGTTAGAGGTTGTTTCAGTTCCAGCCACAAACAGGTCAAACAGCAAAGTGACCATCTGTGAGTCGTCAAATGTGGTGCCTTGATCTGCTCTCTGAAAATAAAACAAATTCACTAACAAATCACTGTAAATCAAAGAATATTAAACTCATATTGTGCTGATAAAATCAATAAAAATGCATAACACACACACAAACTATATCTTATATAGTTTATATAAGATATATAAAATATCTTACTTTCTCCATCTCCTCCAGGTAACAGTCAATCAGGTCTCTGGGCTCCCCAGTAACACGTGACTTCTTGTGCTCATCCACAACTTTAAGAATGTGATTTTTGAGCCCCGCAAAATAATGAAAAGCCTTGCAGAATGGCAGTGGGAAAATCCTTAACATTGGGGCTATTTCGTAGAGCTGCAATTCAAAATAAAATACTTAAAAAAAAAAAAAAAAAAAAATATTGTAAAATTAAATGTCTGTCTGTGAATATTCTATCCATTTGTGCACAAACTACAAAAAAAAAAAAAAAAAAAAAAAAAAAAAAAAAAAATCTACTTTTTATCGTTTATTTTTGGCAGCAGCAGTACTGCAAGTGTAAACAAATAAGTATAAATAGCAGCAAAGTATAAAAAGCATCTTGTTTACACAAAATGTAAATAGAAGTAATAATGTGGGCAGAGTTTGTGTAAAAAGCCTTTAGCACACTGGTCTCAAACAATTCCTGGAGGGCCACAGCTCTGCACAGTTTAGCTCCAACCCTAATCAAACACACCTGATCCAGCTAATCAAGGTCTTCAGGATCACTAGAAACTTCCAAGCAGGTGTGATTTGGAGCTGGTTGGAGCTAAACTCTGCAGAGCTGTGGCCCTCCAGGAATTGAGTTTGAGCTTTAGCAACAAGGCTGGCTATTTCCATTCAGTGTAAATAAACAGTGTCTTTGCTTTTCATTGCATTTACCATTGCCCATTGTCCAATGATAATCTTCACAAGTTTTTCGATGTCTGTGATCAATGTCTGGAAATATTCATCCTTATAGTTGAATCGCGACCCAAAAATGATTGAGGCAATGATGTTTGAAGCAACTTGGTGGTACAGATGTTCAGGGTCAATTGACTTTCCTGGTAGAGATGTAGAGACAAGAGATGTTTTCCATTCTTGAATTTGAATATTTTCTGGCATATTTTTTAAGGTCCTTAAAATGTCTATATTTAAACATTAGACTCTGAACATGTGATTGCATAAATGAACTATGTTGATAAAAAAAGATTAAAGGTGTCACAAGTGAGGAGATTGTATATACCAGCAGATTCCTCTAAATGCGAGTAGATATATTTGACCTCCTCGAGAATCCTCTGCTCCATACTTCTCTTTCCAAGGCCAAAATTCCTCAGTGTGGTCAGAGCAAAGCGTCGATGTTCTCGCCAGCTTTCTCCATAATTTGCCATGAGCACCCCTAAACAAACAAAGTAATCAGTTAGGAAACCCTGAAGCCCAGCAAGGGAGAGTTTTGATTCTCTGCTGAGTGCACTGCACTTATATGAGTAGCTGGCTGCATTTTGTTTAAATTGCATTACCTTTGCTATTTGTTACATGACTGATCATCATGTTGTCTGATCTGCCAGCAAACTCCGCCGCGTGCTTGATCAGTGCCTCCCTGATCGTTTTCTGACCAGTCAACACCACTGCCGGCTGGCTACCAATGAATATCCCATAGATTGACCCATAGCGCTGAGCAAACTGCACCAAAACATTGAAGACCACAGACTCACAGCAGCATGTTTTTCCTGTCATACTGTATGAATGAAGTCTGATTTCCTTTCATCACTTGTTAGTGTGAATATCCTACCAATAATGTGTTTTTAAGGCAGCAGTCTCCAGTGTGTTTGAGACTGATGTGCTTACCTTGTCAAAGTCCTTTATCGGGTTTGTGCGGTCCAGTTGAAGCAAATTTCCAAAAAACGGAACAGGAGTGGGTCCAGGGGGGAAGTTTTTGGGTCGCCGAATTCTGAACCGCAAATACAGAAGAAAGGCTCCGAGACACAACAGCACCAGTGTAGTCCACATGGTTACTGCTCTACTGGACGGACCGTCTGAAACCTGCTATTTAATAGGGATGAGCGGATCGATACTGAAGTATGGATATATCGATACTGACGCGAGTGTCAAAATCGTTACTCAAAAAATATCGATACTAAGGTGTCTTTTCTTTACCAGCTTTTGTTTATTTAACAAAAAATTAATGCGTACAATGAATTAAACAAATAACCTATGTTAACGAATAATTGTGTAGGATAGAACTATTTTTTAGACAGAATCAATCAATCACAGAGAGCGTTCACGTCTGACAGTGCATGGGTTGCGTTTCATAAGAAAACGTTGATGGGTCAATATCACTGTAGGGATATATATATATATATATATATATATGTATGTATGTGTGTGTGTGTGTTTGTGTGTGTGTGTGTGTATGCAGGTGCATCTCAATAAATTAGAATGTCGTGGAAAAGTTCATTTATTTCAGTAATTCAACTCAAATTGTGAAACTCGTGTATTAAATTCAGTGCACACACACTGAAGTAGTTTAAGTCTTTGGTTCTTTTAATTGTGATGATTTTGGCTCACATTTAACAAAAACCCACCAATTCACTATCTCAACAAATTAGAATATGGTGACATCCCAATCAGCTAATCAACTCAAAACACCTGCAAAGGTTTCCTGAGCCTTCAAAATGGTCTCTCAGTTTGGTTCACTAGGCTACACAATCATGGGGAAGACTGCTGATCTGACAGTTGTCCAGAAGACAATCATTGACACCCTTCACAAGGAGGGTAAGCCACAAACATTCACTGCCAAAGAAGCTGGCTGTTCACAGAGTGCTGTATCCAAGCATGTTGACAGAAAGTTGAGTGGAAGGAAAAAGTGTGGAAGAAAAAGATGCACAATCAACCGAGAGAACCGCAGCCTTATGAGGATTGTCAAGCAAAATCAATTCAAGAATTTGGGTGAACTTCACAAGGAATGGACTGAGGCTGGGGTCAAGGCATCAAGAGCCACCACACACAGACGTGTCAAGGAATTTGGCTGCAGTTGTCGTATTCCTCTTGTTAAGCCACTTCTGAACCACAGACAACGTCTGAGGCGTCTTACCTGGGCTAAGGAGAAGAAGAACTGGGCTGTTGCCCAGTGGTCCAAAGTCCTCTTTTCAGATGAGAGCAAGTGTTGTATTTCATTTGGAAACCAAGGTCCTAGAGTCTGGAGGAAGGGTGGAGAAGCTCATAGCCCAAGTTGCTTGAAGTCCAGTGTTAAGTTTCCACAATCTGTGATGATTTGGGGTGCAATGTCATCTGCTGGTGTTGGTCCATTGTGTTTTTTGATAACCAAAGTCACTGCACCCGTTTACCAAGAAATTTTGGAGCACTTCATGCTTCCTTCTGCTGACCAGCTTTTTAAAGATGCTGATTTCATTTTCCAGCAGGATTTGGTACCTGCCCACACTGCCAAAAGCTCCAAAAGTTGGTTAAATGACCATGGTGTTGGTGTGCTTGACTGGCCAGCAAACTCACCAGACCTGAACCCCATAGAGAATCTATGGGGTATAGTCAAGAGGAAAATGAAAAACAAGAGACCAAAAAATGCAGATGAGCTGAAAGCCACTGTCAAAGAAACCTGGGCTTCCATACCACCTCAGCAGTGCCATAAACTGATCACCTCCATGCCACGCCGAATTGAGGCAGTAATTAAAGCAAAAGGAGCCCCTACCAAATATACAGTAAATGAACATACTTTCCAGAATATTGTGCGCAATCCGTCAAGCCCACTGGACTCTAGTCAATAGGTCATGCATGTGCTGAAAGCACTGAAGTAAGCTAACCCCGAAACAGAACCTACTCCGGAGCAGGTTATGTTCAGAGAGTATGTTGCTATGGCTACTTACATACTCTGAAAGTAACCTCCAAAAAAAAGCTGAGTTTATCCGCTGAAAGCTGAGTTTATCCACTTACCTTAAACATACCCAGGTATGTCACATAACCTGCTTTCTGGAATTCAACACCCCCCTATCCCCCCTATCGTATTTCACTTCACAATATACTTGCTACTGAAAAAAAAACAATAAAACCATCACAGAAAATTTTAATGGTTTTCACTACAAATACCATTACAAACATTACAAACCATCAACTTTTAAACATTAAAACCATTAAAAAATGGTTTTCTGTAGTGTGTTTTGGGACATAGGCCTATTCCATCAGTATTTATTGGTTTTTAACAAGCCACCAATAGAAGGTGACCAATTACCAGTAGAGAACAACAAGGTCCATTACAGTTTCCAGTAAAACCAATACAAGTCCCATTATAACCAGTAAAACCATTACAAATTTTGTAATGGTGTATAATGTTTTTTTTTTTTTTTCAGCAGGGTAGGAGGCCAGAAATAATGACGAGAGGTTCATCCTCAGAGTTGAAAAACACATATTGTTATATGACACCACAAATCCTTTTTACAAGGACAATTCCAAAAAGGACAAAGCGTGGAGAGTTTAATTGCAGGAGTTGTTTGAGTGGAATAAACAGAATTATACCAGAAAAAATGTAAACATTTAGCCAACCATGTTAGAACACACACAAAATAAATACACATAACATCCCCTTTAACTCCTGATGGCAGACCCCAAAGAGTAGAACACATTTTTTTTATTCATTTTTATTTTTAAACGTAATATTGCTCACTTTTTAGTTAGGTAATTTGATTATATATATATATATATATATATATATATATATATATATATTATTCATTTGCCTCAAAGTTATTCATATTTTTGCACATTTTTATATAAAATGAGAACACTGTAAGTCTGTAAGTAAAATTTACTTTAAAGAACATCTGCATTTTTGTCATTTTTACTTATAGAGATAATACATTGAAAATTGGCCATGCTAAGTTGAAGATTTCTGCCAAGATTTCACCCGGCAGAAAATCAAATAGGCCTACTATTAAAATGAATGTCATGGTTCCCACTATGACCACTAGATGGCAGCAGAGGATCATTTATTGTCTTATTGACCATTTCCTCTTTGTACTATAGTTCTTTTCACGTTTTGAAATTTATATTTAGACATAAATTCACAATTATAGCATTTAAAAATCTTCTTTTTGTCAAAATTCAGCATTGTTTTGTATTGAAGTATGAAGTAGCAAGAGTTTTCAACTCATTGGATCTACTTCTCTGTTTCTCTAAAATGTAAATCAAATGCACATTCACAAAGGTGTGTGTGTTTTTTTTTTTTTTGAGCAATAGTGTCAGCCCTGTGTTCCTGTGTCTTGTGTTTTTTTCCCTCATGTTCTTTCCATGTCCCAGTTTCTCCCATGTTTATGCTCATATATGGTTTTTCCTGTTCCTGTGCCCGTTAAGTTTGATTTGATTCCAGCTGTGTCCCATTGATTTCCTTGTTTCGTTCTGAGTATTTAAGCCCTGTGTTTTCCTGTGTCCAGCGTCCGGTATTGTACGTCTATCCCCTGCTACGTCTGTGTTCCTGAGTTCCGCTATAGCCTCCCTAAATGACTACTCAGCCCCCCTAAATTTTGCGATTAGCTCCACAAACTACGAATTCGTAATCGCCTCAGTCCTCTTTAAATTTCATATGAAAACGGCGGCAGACTTCGATCGGCTCTTCCCCGTCTTTCAGTGCGTTCTTCAATCCGCAGACCGCGGTTGCGCAAAGCGAAAAACAGAGGACAAGGTGTGTTTATCGATATTGTTATAATATCTGCATCTGCTCAGCTCTTTGTCATAAATACAGTTTATAAAATATCATGGGGAGCAATCGGTTCTCAATCTACAGTAGCCTCAATTTTCGCTTTGTTCACACACAGCTGTTTCCTCCAGTGAATATGAAGCACATATGAACGTATACTTTATAAAATGATCATGTTGCCATTTTCATTTGAAAATTTAATATTCAGTGTAATACATATTCCAGTGCATATGGTAATTAAAGAGGTTTGTATACTTGAGCTAAGGAAAGGGTTGTACTAGAAGTGCAAACAGTAAAATTTTGTGTTTGTACAGTAAACAGGTGTGTGCTATATATATATATATATATATATATATATACACACTATATTGCCAAAAGTATTGGGTCACCCCCTTCTAATGAACAGGTTTGACTACTTTAGTAATTTCCATGAGTACAAATCTTAATGCTTAAGCATATAATGATATTCTAGGGAATTGTGTGCTTCTAATTTTACAGCAACAGTTTGGACAGGACCCTTTTCTATTCTAACATGACAATGCCTCTGTGTATAAGGAAGGCAAGGTTCAAAAATAAATGATTGATTTAGTCAGTGTGGAAGAACTTGACTGGTCTGCAGAAAGCCAAGTCCTAATCCAAGCTGAACACCTCTGGTGTGACTTTAAATGCAGACCTTGAGCCAAAAACTCATCACCAAACAGCAATGACTTGTACATATGGGTACAGTCATTTTAGACACTTCCAACACTGTTGTAACAGATGGAAATACAATTTTTAAAAACATGAATTATGTTTCCATCTTTGTTGCCACAGTTTTGGAAGTGCCTTTTTCTGTTCTAAAGAAGGGGGTGACCCAATACTTTTGGCAATATAGTGTATATATACCCTCATTGGGGGCTGAGCCCCCCTAAAATGAAAATCCTAGAATCGCCCCTGGTTCTTGTTGCAGACAGTTCAAAGTTTAGTCACCCTTCTTCACTCAATTTTATGTAATCAATGAACTCTGAAAAAAACAATGTTTAACACTATTAGTTGTCAAAATGAATTCATTGCAACAGTTTTGTCAAACCTAAATCGAGCTCTGTACAAAGGAAAACAAAAAAGTTCTCTCTTGAATCCCCATGTGAAAAGGGGCGGAAGTCAACAGCACATAAATGCCAGAATATAAAATGAGTTATTTTATGCATTTAAATATCGTTTCATTTTCGTACTGTACAAATGAAAGAAAAATTAGCGCATATTTTCTAGTACAACTGCACTGTGCTCACATTTAGCCTACTTGTGCATTAAATTACAAATAAAAAATTACACAGGCTGTCATCTTGCATCCTATTGTGATCTCGAATTGCAGAATATTTCAGTAGCCTACGTGCATTTGAGAGACGTTCTTAAATGTGATGCATGTATACATGCACAGTTTTGCAGCTTTAATTGCAAATTTGGTAATTTCATGACTTAACTGACGATGTATGGTCGTAGTTTCTTGTGCGGGTTATTTATGATTAAGTAATATAGAGCGTGCTCCTCATGTTGTTTTACTGACTTGTAATAACATCTGATCAGACTGCGGTGCACTGTTCTACTGAAGCTCATTCGGCACCTGTACCTTTTCCGCGCTTGTTTAACTCGGCTTGTGAAGCTGAAGTGTGCGTCTGAAAAGTCTCCTGTTTGTTGTGGTCGTAAAGAGATATGGCGGTTCCGCATCTTAATAAGTTTATAATAAATACATTTTTGAACTAATTAAAATGCTAAAAACCATTACATAAAAATGTTTCATTACATTATTTTTAACAACTAAGCTTTTGATTATTTATAACGTTTTATCAAATAAGGTTTTCACGTAATGATTTCGGCAAAATGGCGCCCCCTATGTGCGGCGCCCCTATGCACCGCATATACTGCATACCCTGTTTTTGCGCCACTGAAACTTTGAATAACAAGACATTGAATTTTTTTTTTTTTTTATATTTAAGTGTCTTGTTAATACTGCAAATGCATTTTTAAGAAGAGGCTTGCAAAAACGATGCGTTATATTTTTAAGTAAAACTAGCATATTATTTTTTTCAGTTTGTACATTCTGTCAGTCATATCTTGTAAGTCAGACAAAAGAGGAAATCAGAGGAAACACTATGTGTGTTCAAACTGCAACAAGACAAACAGTACCCAAGATCTGAAAAGCCAGAGCTATTTTGTAACCTTACCAGTCGATTTACAAGTTAGATCACTCCTTGAAAATGACAACTTTAGAGATTCACACAACAATAGATTTTCAAGAGCAACATCATAAATGTCCCTAAGGACATTTTCTGGTGATATGTACAAGGAGCTCTCACATCCGGGTGGTATTTTGCACAATAAGGATAACCTTTCGTATGTGTTCAGTTCAGATGGAAGTCCCTTATACAAAGCATCGGGTACTTCAGTATGGTCAATACAGCTGGCTATAAATGAAATTCCACCTGCAGAACGTAGAAAAAACATGATATTTGCTGGTCTGTGGCATGGGAAAGGGGAACCCCAGATGGATATTTTTATTCACAGATTTGTAGAGCAAGCAAAGAAAGTAAAAAATAAAATAATAAAAAGGTCACAGATGGGGTGATGTGGTGGAAGAAGATCACAAATTTGTGGATAAAAACTAAACTCGTAGGGTTATGTTGTGTGAACTCTGTTGCTAGACCCCTGATGCAAAACATCACCCAGTTTAATGGCTACCATGGCTGTGGGTTGTTATCATCCAGGATAATATATCTGTGGAGCAATCAGGTATCCTGTTAGGAGTAGCATGCTGACAGAAATGCATCAGAAATGATCCAAGACATGGAAGAGGCAGTTAGGACAATATTAGAGTGGTCAAGGGCCAACTGCGAAGCAGTTGTCAAAATTGTGGCTAGAGGAATTGGGTTGGCTCCCCAGACAATCAACGTGTTGTAAATGCACGCTTGTCCAAAAATCAAACCTCCTCAGTATATTTGCAGACTCAGGGATCTCAGTGAAAGAAAGTACTGGAAATCTGCTGAGTGGAGAGCTTGGCTCATTTTTTTTTTTACGCATTGCCTTGCCTCAAAGATATCTTCCATCAAAGTATCTTTGCCATTTTGCACTATTATTGCAAGCTGTATACCTGCTTCTGGGTGACAGCATTTCAAAAGATGATGTAAATGCTGCCGATTACTCCTATTACTCCTTGAGTTTGTGTTTCGTTTCCAGATGTTGTATGGAGAAAAGTCTATGACATTTAATGTCCACTTGCTACATCATTTGTCAGTGAGCGTGAAAAACTGGGGACCTCTTTGGGCACATTCAACCTTTAACTTTGAAAATAGCAATGGACAGCTTGTAGAACTTTTTAAAATGCCAGGGGAGCACCACTTCAAATCGTTAACAAGTTCATTATGAGTAAAACTCTTCCAACGTTAGCCAGCCCAGTCACAATCAGTAAGAGCACCCTCAAGTTTTGTAGGGATGTGGCTGAAACAAACAGACTTAAGCATTCTTACATGGTATGATGTCTGTGTACTTGGCTCTGCTGTAGTATTGTCACTCAGTCTTGAGGAGGAAGTTGCTGTGAGGCAAATTTTTCAAAATATGCCTGTCGGTATGGAGTGCAACATTTACTGCAGACTAATTGTGAATTCTGAGGTCATTCACTCCACAGATTACCTAAGACCAGTCAAATGACACTGTAGTGATTTTGAAGGATGGAACATTTTGCATTGTCAACAAGATCTTAACTTTGTGTATTGATGAGTCAGAGAGCTGCATTGTGCTGTTAAAAGAAATCTGTCCTGTTGATGTGCCCCTTTTGCAGAATGGGAGATCAAGGATTTTTCTTCCCCACATTTTAGAATACTCTTCTCATTTAGGTCAATTATGGGCAGTTCCCCCAACCGAAATAGAGAACAAATGCTTGCACATTAACTTCACTATAATGAAAACTACATCTGTGTGTTTCCAAACACTGTTTAAAGGGATATTTAATTAAACATATGGAAAAATTACTGCAAAATTGCAGTAAAAAGTTAGCTTGTATCATTTTGTCACTTGTGATAATTTTGTATAATTTTGTAGTATTTTACTTACAGTATTTAACTCACATTTACTATTTTTACTCTGTGCTTTCTCTGTATTTATTTTTTGTACTTATAATCATTTTAAATATTTGTTTGTTGAGTATAATACTGTACATAGTGAGCTTATGGCCTCCGTGGACCTCTGTCTTGTTTCATCTTAAAATGATAGAATCTGAATAATCCTACTTAAGATCACTACATTAAATTCTGCTATATTTCCCAATTATTTGTGTGTGAGTCAATCTGTCTTTCTGTCTGTTTGTGCCAGGATACAGTTTTGTTCCCTTAAAGGAGATTTAAACTGCTGTTTTAGGTCATTCCATTTGTGTTAAAGGTGACAGTTACTACTATTTTTGCAGGCATGCAGTAGGTTTTTGATGTCCCATAAAACAGTTATGACAATTATAGCACAAGAATTTGTCATCAAGGAAATATGCTATAATTCAGGCCATTCATTCAATGCAAACCAGAAATGGCTTCAACGTGTCTCTTTGTTTTACAATCCCTATTGAGCTCTGCAATGGGTTGTGTGGAACATAACTTATATAATAATTAAATGTTTTCAATTCAACATACTATAAACATTGTTACTGGGTCAATGTATATCAACTCAACCAGGCAGTTTTAGATCTTGATCATTTTCATCTGGTGAAAGTGGTACATATTAAGTACAAGAAATATTAAATGCATGGATTAATATACTCAATATATTTCAGCAATCCTTAAGCAAAATTGTATGCCAAATGGTGACAGTTCCAAAATGTGAAAAAGCACTTTCCCCCAAAAAGTTTGCATGCCTGTAACTCAAGAAGCATTAAAGATACATATACATATATATATATATATATATATATATATATATATATATATATATATATATATATATATATATATATTTTTGTAGGCCGTGGTTCTTAAAAAACAAAAAAAAAAAAAAAATCTGTCTTGTTTTCAACTATCAAAACAATTTCATGATTCCCCAGCTCAGCCCAGCTGGTCCACCAGCTACAACCAGCTTTGACCAGCTTGAACCAGCTACCATCTTAAGCTGGTATTAGCTGGATTTTCCAGTAACAAAAATATAACCTAATAAATTGCAATTAAGGCGTATTGAATGTTAAAATGCGTTTCAATGTACATTTGAATTCAATGTACATAATTTTACTTTTCAACGAAATCGTTTTTTTTTACCAATATAAGATTAAAAGTATAAAACAATAACAAAGAAATCCAAAAAACAGTAAAAGGACAGTATAATACAATACATCAGTAGTCTTTTGTACCTGCTTATGCTGTGTGTAGTGCGCATGCGCGTTGTGTGTAATTACAGATGGGATGGTGCGTGCAGCTCTCAGCGGGACTCACACACACCTCCTGCGGGACACACCGCGAGGAGGACACCGCGACCAGTGTCACAGAGCCAGTCACTGTCATCTAAACCGGCCTGACCGACCCACATCCACTGAGCGGTAAGACCTGAGACATTGTGAAAGTATCCGAACTCGCCGCTTTATATTTAAGCAGCTTTGTTGGAAGAGAGACGCGAATAAGTGTCAGTTTATAGCTTCTATTGTAACTTTGATTGACAGTGAGCTAAACAGACCGCGAATAATCACCCGGTTCAAATAAGTAAAGTTAAACTTCTGAACACACATTTAAAACATGTTTATAGAGAGATATTTGGGAGTTCGTGGCCGGAGGAGGCGGATAACTCGACAGTAGTTGGCCAGTCCAAATTCTTTAACGCGAAACTTACACTAAATATGATGCATGCTCATTGCGTCAACCATCCTGCTGTAAATACACTAACTTACATCAAATTTCAACTAAATAAAGTCGTCTAACTATAAAACTATAAAGTGTTTTTGATGGCGACCGTCGTTAGTGTTGTGTCCAGAATAAAGGGTGTGTCTCTATCTGTCCTGAAAACAGCACGCGAGCACAGCCATGCCAATTCTCATTACTTTCTCTTTCATTTCATTGATAGATGCTCACATTGTGCTACAGGTGTGTTGACAACTAACACGGACATTTTTAAAATGGATAACATCAAGATTTTAGAATAAAATGTAAATATATAAAGGAAAAGAAAGTGTCAGTGGAGTCACAACCATAATATATTGCAACAATAAAAAATTGCATTTCAATTTAATGCTGTTTAAAGTAGTTTTAGATACTGTGTGAAACTGCTGTCATTACAGTGCTTGACATGCCATCATGTCAACTACCTGCAGCTTCATGGTTTATGACATTTTACAGACATTTTTACAGGCACGTTTCGACCTTTTTTTGGTATATAGCCTATATATATTAAAAAAAGCATTTTTCTAAACAAATAGTTTGTGGAGGTATGCATTTGTTGTGATGTGTATGCAAAAAGGGGCCTTATTGGCTTGTTCAGTCACAGTGGAGATTTATTTATGAAATGCACATGAATTAAAATTGTGGCTTAAATATGTACATCACTACTAAGTAATAGAAGATAATACAGAAATTATGAAATATAATGTAATGACGTGCTTAAAGTGATTGACATTAAGGGTTAATAAAGTTTGCAATTATTGCAAAAGTTGGGTAGTTGTTTTTATACAATTAAATGTGCATTTGTAGTGTACTTAAGAAACTGTACTTGCAGATAATATAATATTTATTAAATAAAAGGCCACTTACCTGTACTTAAATTCACTTTCATGACTATGTTTCTAAAGACACTTAAGTACATTTTTTTTAAAAGGGCACTTTGTCATGTCAAAATAAAATTTTAAATTAATTTGTTAATGTCTTTTGTTGTACTTTAAAGACTTTTGATGTGTTGACTAACATGCAGTACTAAAGCACATGTAAAGTACTTGATAATAGTTCTTTTAACTATATTGTTTTATAATATTACAAAGGTAACATATTGTAAATGTACTAAGTTGCAATTTAATTGTTACATGTGTAATTACAAATATATGACTTACATGAAATATGAATTTAAATAAAAATGACTTTAAAGTATATTTACCACAAATACTTGTCATTACAGAAGACTTCAGCAGAAGACTTTAACCACATTTCAAAGACAATAGAAGTAATTATGAAATTACATATAAAGATTTAGCCTACTTACTGTAATCCTACACAAGTGGGCCAAAAATCACTCTAAAGTTCAGCTAAGTGTATTTAATATAAATATAAACTATAATTATGCAGTTTATCTATGCAGTTAAGTGTCTGAAAATGTTACATTCAGTTCACAGTTAAATATATTCTTTTGAGGTGTATTATTTCCATAATAAGTACTCTTTTTTGAAAAGTATGCTGAAGTGTATTTCTCATTCACAAGGGTTTGAAAGTGGTTTCTATGGATACTTGCTGATTTAAACTGCTGGTCTTGGCTCTTGCTTTCTTGAACATAAGCCATTCTGACTGGCCATAAAATGAATAAACAGTGTGCTATGAGATGATCCATTTGTGCAGCTTTCACTGTCTGGTTGTGACCAGCTAGTCTAGAAGTCAGTGTGCTTTGCTCAATTCATTAGTCACATCAGCAATACCACTATGCCCATACCAAAAATAAAATAACATGAAATGCCAGTAGTGCCACAGTTGCATACTCTTACCTGCCAGTGTTTGGATAAATAAGACTTGATGAGATCTATTCTAAAACATATTTAACTGTTTGTCAGCTATCAGATATGGTCATTGATGTCCAGTAGCTTTATATGTGTTGTAATCAATAACACTCTTCAGCATAAAGGAGATCAATACAGGACTCATAAACCCATTAACAGTCGTGTGACCTCTGACCACCTAGCACTGTTTGTTCTGCCAATGTGGCTTTATGTGATCTGCTGGTGCAAAATTGTTTTATTGGTATCAAGTGTAAAGGTACACTACCATTCAAAAATGTGGGGGCAGTAAAATTAATCTTTTGGAAGAAACAAGCCTAATACTTTAGTGCATTAAAGAGTGCATTAAATTCATAGTAAAGACTTTTACATTGGTACGATTAACAATTTCTGTTTCAAATAAATACTATTATTTTGAACTTTCTGAAGTAAATGTATAATGGTTTCACAAAAATATTAAGCAGCACAACTGTTTTCAATATAATAAGAAGAAATGTTACTTAAGCACCAAATCAGCATATTAGAATGATTTCTGGAGGATCATGTGACAAGACCATAGTAATGGCTGCTGAAAACACAACTTTGTCATCACAGGAATAAATTACATTTTAAACTGCATTAAAGCAGTTATTTTAAATAATAACATTTCACAATATTACTGTTTTTACTGTAAATTTGATCAAATAAATGCAGCTTTCATAAACATAAGAGACTTCTGTCAAAAAATTAAAACATCTCGCCAAATTCAAACATCTGAACAGTTGTGTCTCCTTGTTGTTTTTAAGATGGCGGATGAGGAACTTGTGAAGAAGATGGTACGGGCGGTGCTCCAGTCCAGTAAGAGTGGCGTGTCACTGTCTAACCTGCAGGTAGAGTATAAAGACCTGACGGGTGAGCTCATACCTTATAAACAGTTGGGGTATGCCACGCTGGACGCCCTCCTGCACAGCATTCCTTCGGTCGTGAAACTGGATAAAGGGCAGTCTGGGGAGGTAAGTCTCTGACTTACCTTTTGAAATTCAGTTTTTCAGCATATATGTGAATACTAAAACTTTAAATGGTTAAAAACCCATAGGTGGTCTGCCATGCTACCACAGGAAACGAGATGACCCACATTACTAAGCTTGCGGCCCGTCAGCGCACAGCTAAGAGGACCGGCCGACCTCAAGTGGTGAACTGTCAAATGAGAGTCAAACCAGCAGCACCTCTTGCACTGAACGGTGAGACTCTGATTAGTTTTGTTAAATATGACTGTGCATGCAACTCTTACTTTAAAGTGTTATTCAGAATACATTATATAGAGAATGTATGCTAAAAGTACATTTTAAATAATCATGAATTTAATAATCTATTGTCATGCTTTAAAGAAGTACATTTATTTTGATTTGTTGTCAAAAGCACTAAAGCACATGTAAAGTACTTCATTATAATTTTAACTGTAGTGTTATGCAATGTTACATTTAAAGTTAATATATTTCAAATGTACTAAATTTCAACAATCATTAGAAACGTATAATTACAAATACACAAAATGCAAGTTTCAGTAGAAGTTTCATTAAAGTATATTTTAGTTTACAGTTTTGTTAGATGTGACTGTGAATGCAACACGTCTATGTGTTATCCATGAGACATTTTAAAGAGAATGTATGCTAGTGTCCTGTGCATCCCGTGGTTGTGCATATGGCCTATTTAAACTCCTCTGAGGATGTGAGCACAGTTCTGGATGTACTAAGAATAAAGCTCTGCATTAGATCATTCAGATTACAGGTTGTGGCTGTTCTGGGAACTGCAAACTCACTGTCAGCTTCAGCGTTTTCTGCGCTCACTCTGTCCCTTGATCAGTGACTCAGTACTTACTTGGCTTGCCGTGATACAGCAGAAAGTGGGCATCTGTATTGACCTAGAGGGAGAGAGAGAGAGAGAGAGGGAGGTCTGGAGACTGCAGTGTTGTGGAGAGGTACAGCAGAGCCTGCGTGGCTGTTCAGGGGAGGATTGTCTGAAAACGTTTCTTTTTTTCCCCTCATCTGTTATTTAATGACTCAACTGCCGCTGCTGCGGTGATGCTCTGCCTGTTTTTGTCTTCTTGGCTCACCATCCGCTGTCTTGCGGAAACTATCAGCCTGTGGAGCGCTTATCTCAGGAGGGCTGTAGACAATGATAAGGTGTTAAATTGCTGCCACTTTTCCACGCTAGGCTGGTTGGACGGCTTGCGCTGTTAGCAAGCAGCCGGCTGAGTTTACTGCCGGGTTGGAAGGTATGATGTCATTCTGTTACTGTCAGGTTAGTGGAATGATGTCATATTGAATGTGTATGAGAGAAAATGGGTTTGAAGTCCTGTTGACACAGTGTGAGTATGATGTAATTGTTATTTAGTTGAGACAAGTTTGCAGCTGTTGTTTCATTTCCTATGCTTTGTTATCTGAATGTGTAAAGAGGAGAGTGATATTTTTGTTGCATGTTCTAATTTCTCGTGATTATGCTGACTTCCAGAAACTTCATGGTTACCTTGTTGGAGAATGTGCAGAGTAATACCTTATAGATTGTCTGATAAGTAAATTGATTTGTGTGCAATGATATATGTGTCAGACCTGTGTTTCCCCATGTCTTGTGTGTACCTTCCTCTTGTGCCCATATTTGGTTAGTTCCTGTTTCTTGTCCTCGTTTGGTTTGATTATTGTTAATTTGTTCCCAGGTGTGTCTCCTTAGTTCCCTGTCCTTAAATGCCCCAGTTCTTTCAGTCAGTGTTTGGCGGTCCTCTTATGTTGTCCCATGTCTCCTGTGTTTGGATTGCCATTAAAAAGAAACCTGTGATTTGCTCAACTCCTCGCTCCTTGCTTCAGTGTTTGTGACAATATGTTTGATCTAGCTTACAGTGTTTGGCTTCATGTGTTTGATTAGAGGATCAAGCGCAACAAACTGATATTTTTATAGTTTCTATAAAAATAGTATTTGTTCTGTTGTTTCTATAGTATTTGTTAAAGACAGTTCACCCAAAAAAAAAATAAAATATTACAATTGTTTACTTTTCCCCCATGTTTTTCCCAACATGTGTTTGTCTGTCTTCCATGGAATGCAAAGGAGAAATGGAGCACAAAAGGAGCAAAAGCAGTATCTACCCATAAAAGCGGTCCATATTACTCATGCACAATATTCCAAGTCTTCTGAAGCTACAGGATATGACAGTTTTGTGTGAAGAACAGACAGATATTTAAGTTACAATTCACTAAAAAAATATTGGCATTCATTTGACGTTTTTATGAGAGAAGCAGTAATATCTGATTTGTGAACATTGTTCTTTTGAGTTGGATTTTTTTCAGTTAATCCTTTGATCTGGTTGAAAATAGCAGCATGAGTCAGACTGATATTGTCTCAGGTTCCACTCACTGACTCATTGATCAGTGATCCAATCACAGCAGTTAACAACCCATCGGAGAAAAAAACGACAACGTTGCAGTCTGTCACAAAGCTGTTGTATGGCTTTAGAGTCATATGAACCAATTTTATGATACTTTTTATGGTGGGTTTGCATCCTTTATTGTCTTCGGACAATCAGAGATATACTGATATTTTTCATCTTTTTGACATTATTGTTAGAGAATGCTGCTTACTGCATCATTTTACTGTCGGTGACTTGTCATGGCATGCATGCAGTGTAGAGAGAACCATTGATTATAGTGGTTTCCGTGGACACAGTGTAATCCTGCAATAATAGTGTCCACGTGAAGAAGTGTGCTTTAATTGCAGTATGTTGTTCAAGGAAATTCCTGTCATTACAAAACACTGTAAATGGGTCACAGGACACTCAAATGCTTCAAATTCTGTCTCTGTAGATGGGAAATAGGCCAAAAATTATTTGGTGTTATTTTCAGTCTTATATATTAGATTATATATTTTACTTTTTTGATTTAGATATTGTCTCATCTCCTTCATAGCAAGGCCAAGGACATCTTTGAGACAGCCCGACCATCGCGGACGTCTGGGGCGAGGTGGAGGTCGTGGAGGGGGACATGGAGACCCCCTTCCTCGCACAGGAAGCTTGAGGGACTCCCAGCCTGATGGGAAAGGCGGCAGACCCCACAGCACACCCCCAAGCACACCCACAAGAAGACCCTCCCTTCCCTCAGAAAGGTGAAAGACTCAAAAGCACAAAGCCTGTCAAGTGGAGTCTTAAACAGTGATAAAATGCAATAAAAATAGGTAAAACTTTGCATTATAGCTACATTAAGAGCTACAAATAAATAAGTTAAAGTACTTTGAAATTCATATATTGAAAGATAAAAAGTACAGCTGACAAAAAGTAAAGTAAGTGCACCTATTGTGTGAGCAGCATTTTGCCGAGCAAGTAGCTGAGAATACAAATCAAGTCCTAATGAGTCAACAGAAACAAGCCCTTTATTTTTTCACCGACTCTTAATTTTCCAGTTTTGCAACTGCATGTCTCTAGCTGTTGATACTGTCTAACTTGATTGGCAATAACAGAGAGCAGTTCAGCTGAATGTTGTCTGAACCCAGTGCTTATTCAGCAATCGAATGAAGGGTGCTGTCTCTCTCTGTGTGTGTGTGTGTGTGTGTGTGTGTGTGTGTGTGTGTGTGTGTGTGTGTGTGTGTGTGAAATCAATCTAGCCAAAAACCATTGAGAGCAAACAACTGACCTCACTCTTTAGAATTGTGTTCTGTATCGCTTACTGTGGCACACACACAATGGCTGTGAGGGTGTGGAGGGTGGCAGAGTTAAGCGGGTGTACTGGGGTTTGTTAATCCTTCCTCCATTCTCTCACAGATTAGCCATTCTAAACCAGTCCACAATGAATCAGCACTTTTCCTTTGGTACAGGTTGAGGGGGAGTTTGGTTCATCTGACACCTAGAATCATACGCAAAAAGACCTCCGCACCCCTGCTTTATCATGCTGCAGCACCAAAATGTCTGCTTTTGTCCTTACTATAACCATTGTATTATTTGATCTATATCCCTCCTGTCCGCTTAGTTTATGAAAACTGTACTAGGCCATTTTGCAGCAGAATTAAGCTGACCAATTAATTACACAGATTAGGAGGATAACCCGGCAATAATGGAGTATAAGCATATTTGTATTCATTTTTATGTATAATTTTTTCTGTAACTCAATCCTATTTTGCACCATTATATTTTTAGTATTTTGATGGACATAAGTGTGAAACAGATTATCGAAAAACGAAAAAATGTAGGGTACCAGCTTGGTTCTGTCCAATGGTTGATGTTTGGGTTTTGAGATATGGGATATGCTCTCAAAAAAGAATGCGGTTGGTTGTTTAAGATTGAGTTTTAGATTGGAAAAATCTGGCATACATCACCAGAAATCTGTCTTTTCACGGGAAGACTGAAGTTAAGACATTTTGACAGCATTACAACGTCAAATAAATAAATAAATAAAAATAGGGTGAATTTTCATGCTGACTTTGATTCGGTTGAATGCCAAAGATGAAGTCATCAAGAGTTAATTATAATGAAAAAAAACCAAAAAAAACGGAGTGTCTATTTACACTAAGTGCAAATAGACCGCCTTGTTGGCAGAGGCTATTTACACTAACTCCACCCACTATCTCCAGTGGCTTAAGTGGTAAAACGAGTTTACACCTTTTGCCGAACTCATTCTTTTTCCTTTTCATATCTCATATCACATCAGAAAGGCATTGATTTTCAATAAAAATGAAGGAAAATAATCGAAAAAGTTAAAAAATGAAGTATCGGTTGGGTTAGGGTTCAGCATCCATTTTTTAATAATAAATTTTAATAATTTTAACAACTTATAATTTACACTCAGTACGTTATTATTGCATACTGTTTTATAATGTACTACAATACTGAGGTGCAGATAATTTCCACTATTTGCAATAAGTAGTATAAATAGCAGAAAATACTGCTATTTTTACATAGTGTAAATAGAAGCTATGGCTATTTGCACTTAGTTTAAATAGCATATCGCTAAGAAAATACTGCTAGTTTCACTTAGTGTAAATAGAATCCATTGTTATTTGCAATTAGTGTAAATGGCATCTATCACTAAGTAAATAAGCTATTTTTGTTTAGTGTAAATAGCATATTTTGCTACAAAAATATGCTAATTTCACTTAGTGTAAATAGTATCTATTGCTATTTGCACTTAGTGTAAATAGCATATACTCTATCAACAAATGAAATTTTGTTGTAAAAGGTTAGTTAAAATCTTGCAGTATATTAACCAAAAATTATAGATTTTAAGTTCTCCTTAATATAATCTCATGTTTTTTTCCCCCCTAGATCAGACAAAAGAATGACACTTCCCTCCAGATTCCAAAAAGAAGTCCATGCCCATCTCTCCCAAAACCAACAGCAGAGCAATGGTGAGCAAATTTTGGGTGGGAAAAGTGTTCAATATGCAGGGTGTCTAATCATTTCTCTCCACAAGAAACTCCTTTAAAGGTTATAGTCATCCTGGAGTCTCTAACTTAACTTCCTGTCCCAGAAAACATTCCAGGCATGGGATGTTCATTAAGGATGAAAAGAGAACAGTCAACTTCTGTCTCAAGCAGGCAAAAAGCTCCCACTGTTACACAGGGGGATCTCTCAGGACTACATGCCTTCAGGTCTGATGTTGCTGTGGGCTATATCTTAAAGTGATAGTTCACCCAGAAATGGAAAAAAAAAAGTTCAATAAATGGAAAGTCATATTCGCTTGGGTGAATAAATAATGACAAAATTGTCATAAGACTTAATGAATAGAGTCAGTGATTCACTGCAAATTTATTTAGCTTTATCTGTTTATGATTTTATGGTTTTAGTTTATAGTTTGTCAATGCAGTATTGCTAATAAGCTGCAGCATTTATGTTGTTGATATTTCTAGCCCCTTCTATCCTGAATGAAAAAACTCCATCAAAACCCAGGCTGCCTCATTCTGCGCCTTACAGTCCGAAGCTGGTGCAGTCCCGTCTTAAAGAGGTTCTTAACAAGCACAGCAATGGCCTCTGGGTATCCAAGCTGCCTCAGCTGTATCGAGAGCATTATAAACAAGATCTACCCAGTGAAGCCCTGAAAGACCTGGAACACTGGACGCACATCTGTACTGTAAGTTTACAGATGCCTGATTAACCTGTCATCCGATGTCATTAGAACACAGCACTTAGCATTATGTGTAACTGTGTCATTAAAGCGAACAAGACATGAGAATCAGTTTATGAAAACAAATTGTAAATTTCAGAACTTAAAATATACTCCCAAGTTAAAAAAAACTGCTAATTGATATAAAACCATTTTGAAGTCAGAAATCCAAATTCATTAACATAATGCACATTTACTTTGTAGTTTACTTTTGTTGTTCCTGCCTGTGTGTAGCACCTACAGCGCTGCATATTTGCCAGTTTAATTCTAAGGGTTGGAGAGAGAATTGGAGACAATTCATGTGATTCTCACCAAACTTGGTCAACATTATGCCAAGACACTTATATCTCGAACAGTGTTGTCATGGTGAGGGATTAAATTAATCACAAAAAGGGAAACAGTAATTGGTGTTATATTTTTAGGGGACTGATCACATGGATGTGGCTGTTGTAGTTCACAAGTCACAGTGCCACCAGATGGCAGCCAGAAGTCTGCGCAAGTATAGGTTTCTGCAGTACCCTAGAGCAGTGGTTCTCAAACATTTTACAGTGGGGTACCCCCTGGGGCATTTAACATTCTTCTGAGTACCCCCACTTAGACCGCAGTCACATCTTTTCCATTAAGGGACAATATTTGCCCCCTTAAATTGATTTACAGGTGCTTTTTTATTTTTTACCTTTGGGGAGGCAACCTTTTTTTTCTAACTTTATTAATTGTATATCATGTTTTATGTCATATTCTTAACATGCCAGTAAGTGTATTATTAATATAATAAATAAAGCAATAAATGATGACAAAATGAAGTGAAACTTAAACTAAAATCACCAGTAGGTTGCGGCAAGATGAGCGAAGCGTCGCGCCATTCATTCATTTCATTCATTCAGTAATGAAGCAAATGGCTGTAGTTATGAATGGGTAATTAATCACTGACTCTCCAAATCGTTCAAAGCTGCAGATTCCTTCACTAACGAAACACCGCTGTTGCTTGGAGATGCACACTACAACCCGAATTCCAGAAATGGTGGGACGTTTTTTTAAATTTGAATAAAATGAAAACTAAAAGAATTTCAAATCACATGAGCCAATATTTTATTCACAATAGAACATAGATAACATAACAAATGTTTAAACTGAGAAATTTTACAATTTTATACACAAAATGAGCTCATTTCAAATTTGATGCCTGCTACAGGTCTCAAAGTAGTTGAGACGGGGGCATGTTTACCATGGTGTAGCATCTCCTCTTCTTTTCAAAACAGTTTGAAGACGTCTGGGCATCAAGGTTATGAGTTTCTGTAGTTTTGGTGTTGGAATTTGGTCCCATTCTTGCCTGATATAAGTTTCCAGCTGCTGAAGAGTTCGTGGTCGTCTTTGACATATTTTTTGTTTAATGATGCACCAAATGTTCTCTGTAGGTGAAAGATCTGGACTGCAGGCAGGCCAATTCAGCACCTGGACTCTTCTACTATGAAGCCATGCTGTTGTAATAGCTGCAGTATGTGGTTTTGCATTGTCCTGCTGAAATACACAAGGCCTTCCCTGAAATAGACGTCGTCTGGAGGGGAGCATATGTTGCTCTAAACCTTTATATACTTTTCAGCATTCATAGTGCCTTTCAAAACATGCAAGCTGCCCATACCATATGCACTTATGCACCCCCATACCATCAGAGATGCTGGCTTTTGAACTGAACGCTGATGACACGCTGGAAGGTCTCCCTCCTCTTTAGCCCGGAGGACACGGTGTCCGTGATTTCCAACAAGAATGTCAAATTTGGACTCGTCTGACCATAGAACACTTTTCCACTTTGAAACAGTTAATTTTAAATGAGCTTTGGCCACTTCTGGCACTTCTGGACCATGTTCACATATGACTTCCTTTTTGCATGATAGAGATTTGGTTGGAATCTGCAGATGGCACAGTGGATTGTGTTTACCGACAGTGTTTTCTGGAAGTATTCCTGGGCCCATTTAGTAATGTCAATGACAGAATTATGCCGATGAGTGATGCAGTGTCGTCTGAGGGCCCGAAGACCACGGGCATCCAACAAAGGTCTTCGGCCTTGTCCCTTACGCACAGAGATTTCTCCAGTTTCTCTGAATCTTTTGATGATGTTATGCACTGTAGATGATGAGATTTGCAAAGCTTTTGCAATTAAAGTATTCCACAATCTTTTTACGCACTCTTTCACAGATTGGAGAGCCTCTGCCCATCTTTACTTCTGAGAGTCTCTGCCTCTCTAAGACATCCCTTTTATAGCTAATCATGTTACAGACCTTATGTCAATTAACTTAATTAGTTGCTAGATGTTCTCCCAGCTGAATTTTTCAAAATTTCTTGCTTTTTCAGCCCTTTGTTGCCCCGTACCAACTTTTTTGAGACCTGTAGCAGGCATCAAATTTGAAATGAGCTCATTTAGTGGATAAAAGTGTAAAATTTCTCGGTTTAAACATTTGTTATGTTTTCTATGTTCTATTGTGAACAAAATATTGGCTCATGTGATTTGAAAGTCTGTTAGTTTTCATTTTATTCAAATTTAAAAAAACGTCCCAACATTTCCAGAATTCGGGTTGTAATTCTGTCACAGATTTCGTTGGAACTATTATCATTTCGTTGTAAAATATAACAAACAATAATTGACAATATTGTATTTAAAATGTAGGCTACATTTAAAATGTAAAATGTTCACTTAATATTACCTTTTTTGTCGAACTGTTATATAAAATAAATATCAGTTGCAATCATTTGAATATTTAGGGAAAATTGCATTCTTGCTCGTATTTTAAACATGAAAAACAATAACTCGCACAGGGTATGTTTCTGTATCGAAGAGTTTCTTAAATCGATCTCTGTGTAGGCTATAGTCTATGTCAATATTTTTTCTTACATTTACATTTATATTTAGTCCTTCTTAAGTGCTACAAATCTACTTTGAAGGTACAATGAACAGCCGCGCGATTTGCTAAAGCATCATACTCTGCAGGCATCCTATCATTCGCTTGCTGCTTTTGTGGATGCAGTCAGTTTTGACCGCAAAAGATGAGGTAATTTGATGGCACTTGACGGCACTCCCATTTTCCTGTTTTTATACTAGAAGCGGCATTTTGCTTGTCAGAAATACATGCTCGGTTTTAATTTTACTTTAAGTTGGGGTAGAATTAAATGAATGCCAAGGCTCAGAATTTTGTTCGTGTCCCCCCTCCGTCACCTCACGTATCCCCAGGGGTACGCGTACCCCAGTTTGAGAACCACTGCCCTAGAAGGCTTTGCCCAATCAATTAAGGGCATTCCACAGGCTGTGAGTGTTTTCAACTGCTTTACCTAATTTGCTAACCCACTTGGGGCTAGGTTTAGGGGCATCCGGTACGGTAAACTGGTTTATAAATGTCCACTGATTGGGAAATGTCCCTTTTGTTCTGTTGAGACCTCAAACTCAATTGTGCATAAATAATTATAATAAATTAGCTCTATGTATTTGTTTGCAGAATAAAAATTTTGTCTTGTTGTTCGGTTTGCAGGTTGAAAAACCATGCAGTACCAAACCTCAAGAGTTGCTGCTGTACCCTGCTAAAGAATCTAGCCAGATTACCCCACATAGTGCTGCTACACCCCCCACCCATGACAAATCCCCATTTCATCACAAAAAACCTCAGACTCAAAGATCATCTGCCACTTCCAAATCAAGCACTCCAGCGTCCCCTAGGGATCTGCCACCCGACGTCAAGCAAAAGCTTGGAGAGCTGCTCTTGAAATACAGCAGTGGCCTGTGGGCCCACGCTCTGCCCAAACTGTATCAGGACACGTATAAATGTAAACTACCGGAGTTTGTGCTGGACCACCTCACCCTGCTTTTAGATATATGCACGATTGACTACCCCATGCCGGACAACCCCAAAAGAGCAATTCTGTATGCAAAAGTAGTAGAAGACGAGAACGGTAACCAGTCGGGATTGGCTGGCTCAGAGACGAAAGAAGCAGTAGAGCGCAGTTTGAGCAGCCAGACTGTTCCTCCTCTTGTCATCCCTAGAGAGGAATACCCTTCTGTCCTGGTGGTGGAAGCAGGTGACACAAACAGCGTCATTCTGAGGTGCGATTTATAATCAATATCCTGTAGATCATGAGGTGTGTGACCCTTATCATGCCTTTGCTTAGATTCATCTCAGAGCAGGTTGAATTGGATCAGAGAATAGAATTCTTTGTTTGAAGAATTTTTGGAAATGCCTGCGGAGGGAAAATCTGTCAGGCCACTGTTGTACTCTTGACGAAGTGTGTGTGTCCATTTATATGCAGGTACATAGGTGAAGGTTACTCTAAGGCGCAGGAGAAGTTAGAAGATGAAATGAGAGAGTTCTATGGGGAAGACAGCAACAAGGTGGCTCTGACTTCACCAATAACAGGTCAGCTGACTGCTGTATGTGCTGAGGAAGAGGAGGAGATTCTCCGAGCACAAGTCTGTGAGGTCATGGCCGACAAGGTCAAGGTGCGTTATGGGGTCATTGAAGAACACAACTGAACATAGAGTAGTGTAGTGGTTCTCAACCTTTTTGACTTTAAGGCCCCTCATTATCCAAGACAGTATTCAAAGGCTCCCCATGTAGAGTAAGATTTTTCTGGTATTTCTGCTGTAATGACAAAGCTGTTTGTTTTCTTTTTTCAGAAGCTAGGAGCAATATATTAAAATAATTCTATTAAATTGTTAAAATTAAAATAAGTAAATTCTGTCATTTGAATGTGCTTTAGTTTTCAATGATGAATTTATATGACTTACAGAAATCACACAAATCATGCTTTACATCTTGACATAAAAATAAAAAATTATATTCATAACAGAAATTTCCATGACTTTTTTTTTTAATTTCCATGACTTCTCCAGGTCTAGAAGTCATGGAATCAATTTTAACAAATTAAAATAAGAAATATGAAGTTTCAGCTTGATTGTTAGATGTTTTAGCTTATTTAAAAGCTAGTTTTGTGTTGTTTTAAAAAGATAGTTCACTCAAAAATAAAAATTCTGTCATTAATTACTCACCCTCATGTCGTTCCAAACCCATAAAACCTTCATTCATCTTCAGAACACAAATTAAGACTGATTTCTGATGGATTTCACTGATTTAATTAAAAAATATCTTACTTTGTGTTCCGAAGATGAACACAGGTCTTATGGGTTTAGAATGGCATGAGGGTGAGTAATTAATGACAGAATTTATTTTTGGGTGAACTATGCCTTTAAATAATTTCCGGCCCCCTGGTAGAGAACCACTAGTGCAGTTCACAATGCATCTTTATGGTTTTCTTTTGTAGAACTGAGGCTGTTTAGATCTGTGATACATTTGTGCAATATCTTCATTCATAAAACATAAACTCCAAGAAAATGTTGTTTTTATAATAGTAATTAATTCACTTGTATGTTGATGTTTATACAGGTGTACTACGTGGATCATGGCTTTTCTGAAGTCATCAGCAAGAGCAAACTATTTGAGTTACATGAGAAGTTTTATAGATTGCCTTTTCAAGCCACCAAATGTAAACTAGCAGGTGAGATTTGCATTCAGTTATGAATTCACAGACTAAATAGTTTCACATTTAATGTCAAATATCGTCTTTATATCAATTTGTTTCAGGTCTGGAGTCATTCAGTCAGGAGCAGGCAGTACTGAAGAGGTTTGAGTCCATGGCCACTGGCAAGATCCTATTGGCTGAGATCTTAGAGCGTCAGGAAGTGCCTCTGTTTGTCCTGTATGACACATCACAAGATGACGATATCAACATCAATGCTGCCTGTATGAAAGCTCTACAAGACAAATCCTTAGGGAGTCCCTTAAAGGTAACCAAAAAGTGTTTGCTATTACAATGAAACCCTCCTATCCAAAAAATACTGTGATGGTAACTTTGGGCAGATGCCAATGTGCCTCAAGAATACCATGTTACTGACAAGGTAGCATGTCCAAAAAGCATGGCACTACTATCACACTACTTGCACGAATTATATCAGTGCTTTTGGAAATCTGCTTAGCCAATCAAATTTGTGGACTAGAACTATTGCATAATCAATACTCAAAAGTTTAAAATGTAATTTATTAATGTGATGTGTGTCAATCAGTGATTAAGTGAATGACATATATTTGTATTCTATCATAGGTGAACAGTGCCTACATGAATGTGAATGTGACCAGCGTTTGCTCAGATGGGACGATCTACTGTCAGGTGCCCTCCAGAGGCTTGACTAAACTCAACGAATTTCTGGAGAAAACTGAAAACTATTTACATTCCCAGGTGCCGCACTTGCAACAGGCATAATCTCTGTATGTGCTGCTTCAAATATGTTGCTAGAGACTTCTTTAGAGGAGGTGAAGAGGCCAAAATAGACAGATTGGGATTATGGGTTTAATAGGATTGGCAGGCGTCAAGTACATAATCCCTAATAAATAGTTACCTGCTGGCACAGATTGTGTGCTAGAGTGACTAACATAGACATCAGTGTATACATCAAAGTGTTTTAAATAGTAATTGTTTACTGTAGTGCATATCAGCACCCTGTAGAGAAGCTTGATGTCCGTTTCATGATATGTTTCCTCCCGTTGTCTGGCAGACAGGATTTGCTCACATATCTTTCCTTTATAAAAGGTCACATCAGAGTTGCTGGTTTCACGGCCTTTCTGTGGCAAAATCTGTTTGGCTCGATATAAAGGCAAATGGTCCCGGGTGGAGGTGAGTCTGCTCTGTCAGCAGAAGCATTTAAGGCATAGTTCACCCAAAATTAAATTTCTGTCATTAATTACTCCCCTCATGTCGTTCCAAACCCACAAGACCTTCGTTCATCCTCGGAACACGAATTAAGATACTTTTGAAGAAATCCGAAAGCTTTCTGATCCTGCATAGACAGCAACGCAACTACCACGTTCAAGGCCGAAAAAGGAAGTAAGGACTTTGTTAAAATAGTCCATGTGACATCAGTGGTTCAACCTTAATATTGTGAAGCTACGAGAATACTTTTTGTGCACAAAGCAAAAAAACAAACAAACTTATGGTACTCTCAAGAACACGCGTCGAAGACTGAAACTGCAGAGAAGAAATCATTGAGTAAAGTCATTATTTTTGTTTTCTTTGCACACAAAAAGTATTCTCGTAGCCTCATAAAATTACGGTTGAACCACTGATGTCACATGGACTATTTTAACGATGTCTTTACTACCTTTCTGTGCCTTGATCATGGTAGTACCCTTGCTGTCTATGGAGGGTCAGAAAGCTCTCGGATTTCATCAAAAATATCTTAATTTGTGTTTCACAGATGAACGAAGGTCTTACGTGTTTGGAACAACATGAAGGTGAGTAATTAATGACAGAATTTTCATTTTTGGGTGAACTATCCCTTTAAGAAAAGAAAAGAGAGTAATTAGTCTTAAGTTCTAAGTCCTCAAATGAGCATTTCATCTTGATTTGTTTCTTTAAGTGTGTTTTATGGAGTTGCTCCCTCATGCACCAGGAACACTGCATTCATGTTGACTCTGAGCTGTTCATGTCCTCAGACTTGGACATTTTTCATTTTTATGGTATCTCTCATAATGCTAAAATGGTTCTTCTGTGTGTGGCTTTGTTGATAATGACATCAAAATTATTCATTACTGCAGAAATTCGTCCTATACATTATACCATTCAAACGTTTGGGATCAGTAATTTAAAAAAAAAATATATATATATTCTCGTATTTAGCATGGATGTTCTAAAAATTCTAAAAAAAATGTATTGTGGTTTCCACAAAACCACTCCAAATCAGCATATTAGAATGATTTCTAAAAGGATCATGTGACACTGAAAGCTGGGGTTCAGTTTTGATACCACAGGAATAAATTACATTTTGAAAAATATTAACATTTAAAACAGTTATTTTAAACTGTAATAATATTTCACCATATTACTGCTTTTACTGTATTTTTTAACAAATAAATGCAGCCTTGGTGATCATAAGACACTTCTTTCAAAAACATTAAAAAGTCTTACCTACCCCAAGCTTTTGAACAGTAGTGTACTATATACTATAAAACATGACATAAAATATAATGTAAAATATGACGTCAAACAAAAATATAGAAGTTGCTACAAAACTACTAAACTTTGAACTGTTGAAGCCACTATTATTTTGTTCATTATGACCAATGTGGTGCAATGGTCAAGTGGGAGAGGTTCATAAAATTATGAGTTTCCTACTTGAACAGTAATTATGAGTTCAACGTATGTATCATTCCTGGGGATTCAGGTCTAAAACTGTGTCCACTCTGGTTTCGCCATAGATAACAAACCTGCACGGCAGCCGGGTGGTGGACATCTTGTTTGTGGATGTAGGCGTTCAGGCATCAATCGAGGTCACTGAGTTGAGAGAGATCCCACCTCCTACGCTGCATGACCTCATATCCACCCCGGCCCAGGTCAGACAACAGATAATGATGGCACAAAGAGGTTAAAGAGTGTAGTGGTTTGTAACATCAGAGCCATTTGTGTTCATTTTTATTTTTTTGAATGAAAGGCATGAAAAACCTGTAATACTTGCTTTTGTTTGCAAACAGTAATGACTTTATGTTAGGCTGTCCAAAATGTCCATGCTGCTTTTTTCCATATTATCCAAGGCTGTCCATGGTCCTCATCCACTTGCGTTGTATGAAGATAGCAGCTTAGACATTTCGTTATAAATACAAAAACTTGGAATAACATGAGGGTGACTCAGTGATAACAGAAGTCATTTTTGAGTGAGCTGATTTAATTGTAAGATCAATAATTTGTAAGCTTGTCTGTCTGCCTATATTTGTCACTCTGCAGGCGCTGAAGTGTTGTCTGGCAGATCTGCCTATGAGCGTAGGCTCATGGACTCCAGATGCTGTCCAGTGGCTGAGAGACACGGCTCTCCACTGTGGTGACTGCAGCTTGAAGGCCAGTTCAATATCTATGCTGCTCTCTTCACATTTGCATTTCATTTTATTTTATTTGCACATGAGCAATTTCAGAAAGAAAAAAAAAATGTAGAAAAGGCACAAAGATGCTTTACAAAGTACTTAAAGGGATAGTTCACCCAAAAATGAATATTCTGTCATTAATTACTCACTCTCATGTCGTTCCAAAGCCGTAATACCTCTGTTCATCTTCGGAACACAAATTAAGATATTTTTGATGAATTCCGAGAGCTTTCTGACCCTGCATAGACAGCAATATGCTGTTCTGTGTCAGCTGCTCCACATGGATACGTTGTCTACGTTGTTTACGCTTTGATCTGAATGAAAACAGCGTATCCGTGTGGTGCGGCTGACATGGAACAGCATACGTTGTTTACATTCAGTGGATACTCTCTAAAATGGCACCAGGGTGATGCGGAGGAGACGAATTGTTTAATAAATTCGTTATTTTTGTTTTCTTTGCGCACAAAAAGTAATCTCGTAGCTTAGTAAAATTACGCTTAAACCACTGATGTCACATGGATTATTTTACCGATCTCCTTGCTACGTTTCTGGACCTTGACCGTAGTAGTATCCTTGCTGTCTATGGAGGGTCAGAGAGCTCTCGGAATTCATCAAAAATATCTCAATTTGAGTTCTGAAGATGAATGAAGGTCTTACGGGTTTGGAACGACATGCGAGTAATTAATGACAGAATTTTCTTTCTTGGGTGAACTATCCCTTTAACAACAACAGAAAAGAAGCACTAAAAACAGTTGCATTTGTTTTTCTAGATAGCTAAAGTGGATGAGCACAAACGCCTCGCTCATGTTTATCTCTTCACCAGCAAGAACTTCCACGACACAAGCTGCAGTTTAAATCAACAGCTGGCCGACTCTAATCTGTGGAACCACCAGAAGGATGTTTTCTTAAGCAGCCGGGGGCCCTCAAAATCCCTCAACGCCCCGACAAACCCTGCCACCATCCAGACCTCCAGCCTCAGCACTGATGGAGTGGATAAAGCCCCACACACACCCAAGAGGATGTCATCTCCGCTGAGGAGCCAGAGTGCACCTCCCGGCTCTCCGCCTGAACAGCTAGCTCTTCCGCCACTGCTGGAGCTGCCTGAGATTGGGCAGAATTTGGACGTGTTTGTTTCAGTGGCATGCCATCCTGGGCACTTTGTACTACAGCCATGGCACGATATGTACAAACTGGTGGATTTGATGGGGGAGATGATTCTGCATTATAATAAGATGGAGGAGAAACCACTTAAAGTGGAGAAGAGCCAAGTCTGTGCTGCCAAGGTGGAAAACAAGTAAGCGTTCTTTTGTATATGTGTCTAGGTCAGGGGGGTTCAATTCTGCTCATAAAGGGCCAGAGTTCCTGTGGCGTTTAGCTCCAAAATAACTGTCTGTAAGTTTGCAATGATCCTGAAGACCTTATTAGCTGGTTCAAATGTTTAGAATTGGGGCTTGAGCTAAATTGTGCTGGAACCGAGAGGCTTGGGCCATATGATGTGTTTTATGAGGCCATGTGACCACTTATCATCTGTGTGATTTTACAGCTGGTACCGTGTACTGGTGAAAGGAGTCCTGACCAATGGTCTGGTGTCAGTGTTTCAGCTGGACTATGGTAAACATGAGCTGGTGAGCTGCACCCAGCTCCGGCCCCTCACCCAGGAGTTCTGCCAGCTCCCCTTCCAGGCCATCACTGCTCAGCTGGCTGGTACACTTCATTTCCTGTTAGAAAGGCTCTTTCATTATTGAAAAGGCTGTTTTAGACAGCTATCAGCTCTTAAAACCCATCCACTGTCCTTTTAGAAGAGAATTTTTCCATGATCTAGTTCTTGTGAATGCTTCTTCAACAATATCCAATAAGCTCCATTTGAAAGAGTCAGAAAGACATTACCTTTTTTTTATTTTGTTAATTTATAGAAAATGAACCTTTATTCTATTTCACATGCTATCCTTTTATTTAAGAAAATATTAAGAACAACTGTTTTCAACATTGATATTTAAAAAAAAAAAAAAAAAATCAGAATATTACAATTATTTCTGAAAGATTAGCTTTGCCGTCATAGCAGTAAATTACATTTTAAAGTACATTAAAGGGTTACTCCACCCCAAAATGAAAATTTTGTCGTTAATCATTTACCCCCATGTCGTTCCAAACCCGTAAAAGCTTCGTTCGTCTTTGGAACACAATTTAAGATATTTTGGATGAAAACTGGGAGGCTTGTGACTGTCCCATTGACTGCCAAGTAAATTACACTAGGCGCGTTTCCATTACAAATTTGCGCAAAACTTTGGCGATATTTTATAAATGTCGATAAAAAAGTATTGCGAAATGACGGTGTTTCCATTAACCGATGTTATGCGACAAAAACGTAATTTTTCCCTCTCGCGATAAGTCATGGCAACGGATTGTGGTGGGATTTTGACAGATTTTAGCTATATTTAATCGAAGGAGGCGTGTGCATGTATCTTTATAAAAGCAGTGTGGAGAGCTGATTCAGAAATGTGCGCGGCGCAGCTCATATAAACACAAGCATAGACTAGAGTGGCTGAGATCAACTCCAGTGGCCGTATCAGAGCCATACTGCAGTGTAAATTGTCTAAGCATTAATGGCAGGGAAAGCCCTTTATACTTGAGAGCGGCCACGTATTAAGTGTTTCTTGGAGGTTATAATACATTGAAGAATGATCATATGACTATTTTCATACGCCATGTGACCTGTAAATGCGAAAAAAAACGTTTCCATTGCAGTTTTGCGAATTATTCCTTTTTCACATTGCCTGAAAAACCACCTCATGCGAGCATAAAAACTTTTTTGCGATATATGGGTGTTTTTGTGAAATTGACGCATTTCAATTTGCGCAATTTGAAAGGTAATGGAAACGCGCCTACTGTCAAGGCCCAGAAAAGTATAAAAGACATTGTCAAAATAGTCCATCTGCCATCAGTGGTTCAATCTGAACTTTATGAAGTGACGAGAGTACTTTTTGTATGCAAAGAAAATAAAAATAACGACTTTATTCAACAATTCGTCTCCTCTGCGTCAGCGTAGCGCCGTTTTGGAGCGTAACCGCTGAACGCAAACAGCGTACGCTGTTCTGTGTCAGCCGCACCACACGGATACGTCTTCTACATTTATTTATGCTTTGATTTGCACGCTGACGCAGAGGAGAGAAATTGTTGAATAAAGCGTTGAATCTTTGCGTACAAAAAGTATTCCGAAGACAAACAAAGCTTTTACGGGTTTGGAACTGCATGGGGGTAAGTGATTAATGACAAAATTTTCATTTTGGGGTGGAGTAACCCTTTAAAATGCGAAAGTTCTTTTAAACTGAAATAATTTTAAACATTTTAAAATATTACTGTTGATTTGAAAATATTTCTGATTTGATTTAAAAAATGCAGCCTCGGAGAGACTTCTTTCAAAAACATGAAAAGATCTTGCTGACCCCAAACTTTTAAACAGTATTTAAATACACACACAAACACAAAACACAGTTTAGCAAAGTGCTGCACCATTAAAAAAATTGAATACAGTAAAATACAAAATGTTAAAAAATAATGTTATTAGTGTATAATATCAATGAAGAAGTTTAAAAAGTGTAATCAAGTTATTTTTGATCTGAACGAGTGAAATAAATAATACGTTTGGAAAAAAATCAGCTAAAGGAGAACATCAGCTCCTGAAAGGAAATTGCTTTTAGAGAGATCTGACTGAATATAACTCTTCCACATTCAGATCACTTACCAAAGTACTTTACATGTGTGCTGTTTTGACTATCACTCCTGGTCAAAGTCCCTGACTCATATGGGCCACATGGTACAAGCTGTAGCTAAGAAAGAACTGATGTCAAACAGCTGCTCCTGTTCATTTTGCTACTTTGAGAAGTTCAGGTATGATTTTATTATAGATCTTAAGGTGTTTCTGATCTTTCCAGGCGTGAAACCCAGGCAGTGGTCTGAGGAGGCCTCCATTGTGTTCAGGAACCACGTCGAGAAGAAGCCCCTGGTAGCCCAGCTGGAATCAGTGCAGGAGGCGTCACAGCCCTGGGACCGTAAGGTGGTTATCTTCTTGGTGGACACTTCACAAGAGGAACGGGACATTTGGCTTCATGACATTATGGCTGAGTTCACTGATGAGATGTCCAACGCAGCGTAGACATTTTTGAAAGGTTCTCATAAGATTGATCATTAGTATGCTATAGATTAAAGGTTTATTTTTCCAAATGTGACTTGGACGCAGATCTGCGTTAGCAAATGTGAGTTTAAGGGTTAAACTTTTAGACATAAGTATTGCAATTTCTAGCAACTTATATGTTAAACAAACAGGCTAACAGCACCTTTTCAATGGTTTGACGTCTATGCTTGGTGAGAGAGTGATTAATGCTCTCTGTAGACTATTGCCTTTGCTTTAACACAAAATAGCTGTGAAGATCCATCATCAGTGAAATCAAGCTTCCATCTTCTGTGGGACCTAAAGTTAATCATGATCACTAAAGCTGTACCAAACCCTGATGCTGTCAATCATATATCATAATGTGTCTGAAAAGTGTCTGAATACATTATATAAGTTTGATTGTCCAGATGATGTGTTTTGTGGTGGCTCGCTTCATGCTTCAAGTATAGCATGTTAAAAGCTGCCAGTTTACTACTCTGTATGGTCCAAAAGAGACTAACAACGCACAGTGCTCTAACTTGCACAAAGCTGATAGTGTGTTATTTCAAAATTGTTTACATGGAGAAGCTTTTTGGAGTCTAAAATAGTCTAAAAGGCAAGAGAAGCGGCAAAAGTCTACCTTGCTTTAGACGTATGTATTTGAGCTGTGGTTTTAGCATTATTTATTTAGTTTTATTTTCCTTGTGTCTTGCTAATAATATAGTGGAGGCATGAAATGTTTGGGGTTGTGACTATTCAATGTAATTTTAATAGCAGTGGCATAGTAAATTAGTTTTATTACCTGAATATGACAGACTTGAAAGCTAAACCACTTTTGGCATGTAGAATTTCACCTGTTTTAACTACAGATGCTTAATATTTTAAAAAAGAAATGTGGAACAATCACTGGTAGTAGACTTAAACTTAATATATTTCCTTTACCTTAAATGTCAACTTGGAATCAAAATTGAAGCAGTTTTCTTTATTACACCTCTCTGGTTTTATGTGAATGAAAAAAAAAAAAGTCTTCGCAATCAAAATTAAATAGATTGTTCTTTCAGCTCATGTCACACCGTATTTTTTTTCCCCCTCCAAATCTTCCATTTTGACCTCCTGTAAAAAGACTGAGGTTTTACAGTCCAATCAAATAAAGGCACACTAGATTTCTCTTATAGAATGGAATAGCTGGTTTCACTCAGAAGTGTCATACTGCAAAAATAAAATGAGATATGAATGCGGATTCATTTTGACTTTGTTAAATAACATGATCTCTATATCAGTGGTTTTTAACCTGGGGGGCTAACAATGGGGCCACAGAATGACTTAAAATATATTATTATTATTAAAGGGGTCATATGACAATGCTAAAAATAACATTTTGTGTATTTGGTGTAATGCAGTGTTTATGTGGTTTAAGGTTAATAAAAAAAATAACATTATTTTCCACATACCGTACATTATTGTTGCTCCTCTCTGCCCCGTCTTTCTGAAACGCACAAAGCTCATTGTTCTGAAAAGCGTGGTGTGCTCTGATTGGCCAGCTATCCAGTGCATTGTGATTGGCTGAATACCTCAAGTGCATGACGGAAATGTTACGCCTCTTACCATATTTGGAAACACAGCGTCTCTACGGTATCGCGGTGGCGGCAACAATACTACAGCGAGAATAAAAGTTACGCATTCTTTATTTGCGTAAACATTTGGGTGGAGTTATGCAAATCTTCCAACACAGAGATATCTCTTTGGGTTTGAGACAACTTTATGGATCTTATCTATGCAGGAACAGCTTGTAACACTCCAAAAACAGAGGAAAACTTGAAATCGCACCATATGACCCCTTTAAAATGCTAAAAACACAAGATCAAGATAGAAACTGAAATCATACCTCCAAAACAAGCAGCTTGGTCATAATTACAGCACAAACACTGGGAATATCTTATGGGCAACCTAAATGGGTAATGGGGCATTCGAGTCAAAAAGGTTGAGAACCACTTATCTGCATTAATAACATGAGCCGTGCTTTAGGAAAGATTTCAACTGATCACCAGTGTTTATTCACATCATGCATTCATTCAGATCCATTCAGCATCAAAATGTGAAAATTTAAATACAAACTAACGATATATAGATTGAGGTTTAAGAGATCTGAAAGAGGGCTTTTCTCATGGAGGAGTAGTAATGGAAAGAGAAGTTGGTTCACCTTCATAACATCACTGCAGTTCATCAAGCACTAGTCGGCAGCACTCGCCCACTTTAGCCGGATCAGAGACCCTGGCATATTTAGAAATCTGAGAGTTGACACCCAAAGATCGTGCAAGGTCCTTTGCGGTGCCGTCCCCGGCCACTGTGGTCCCCAGGGCCACCAGCAGCCTGAAGATGGCCTCTTTGTCCTGTACGACCTCTAAGGCGGTGCTGGCCACTGATAAGCACTGTGCCTTCGCCTCGATCTCAGTGGGTTGACCGTACAACCTTCCAGCGTAGTTGAGCACCAGGGTAGCCAGCGCCACGTGGATGTTCTTGTTGGAGACGACGCGGAGGTCTCCGGCCCGGGACAGGACTGCATCACGCTGACCCAAGAGTAGAGCGCGGCCGTGGGACCCAGAGAAACAGTTGCAGAGAGTGCGGAGTGCCAGCATCTGATTTGCGGGCCTGCCCTCAGGAGACATGAGACCCAGGAGAAGGTTGCAAAGACTGGCACCTTCAGTCCCACCACAAAGCTGGGCGTTGACTTCTGGATGGCGCACAGCCAAACGCAGGATGTCCAACACTGGGAAGACAATGTCTGAGGAGGGAAATGATGACTGATTAATTGACTGGAAGTAGCAACAGATCTTTTCTTCTGTATTGTAAGGTACATCCAAGTGTAACAGATTATAAAAAAAGGTATTTTATTTAATTAAATATTATGAGGTCAAGGGTAAAAAAAAAAAAAGTAAAAAAAAAAAAAAACACCTATATACCTTATATTTAAAAAGTACAAAAATGTGTAAAAATGGCAAATGCACATAACAAAATTACTAAAAATGAAAATATTGAAAAAATAAAATCTTATTCCAAATATCAATAAAAACAATTGTATATAAATAATACAACAACACTGTGAAATTAACTAAAAGGTTACAATGTTTAATTTTCTCTTTGGTTCAGTTCACTTTTACAAGGCAACCTTTCAAAACGGACAAAAAGCTGATTCATTTGCATAGTCAAATATTTTCTTTCCGCTGCCTTCTCAAACTTTTTCTGCAGCAACAGCCTTGTAAATTCATTTAAATTCATTATATTAACACCATCTCTTAATCTTCAGCAGAGAAGTGAATCAAACCGATGCTCTCCGTGTTCCGCTGTTTGCTGCATGTGTCACTTTCAGATGCATTCGCTCCAGAGTTAATCACAAACTCTGGATCAAGTTGACAGAGAACGTTTATATCGAGCTTTGTGAGCTCGCTGAACCTGAGCTGAACCAGGTTGGATCTGTTTGGTTTTGTCAACTCTAAACTTATTCTGAAACTTTATTCAGCTAGCTTCATGCAACAGGCCACAGAAGTTTGTAGTAATCCTGAAGACTCTGATTAGCTGGTTCAGGTGGTTTAATTAGAGTTGTAGCTAAACTCTACCATGGCCCTCCAGAAGGAGGACTGAACACCCCTGCCATCAGTGATACTTTGTTTAAGTCTTAGTATAGTGAATTGTTTAAGTAGGTTAAGTAGCCTCAATGCCTTACCTTCTGGCCAGTGGCTAGTCCTCCACAGAACACTGATCTGTTCTGCCGTGGGCTGTTCATGACTCTTCTGGTCTGCAACTAGAAGCAACAACTTCTCCAGACAGTCCAGTGCTGCGTCACTCAGCTTACGGTCCGCAGGAGCAGAGTTGTTCAGCTCCCGAAGCTTACCTACAAATGATATTGAGGAAATGTTATGTAGGGATTAGAGTTTCGCCGATAGACGATAGTATCATGTATCAACAACAGTCAAAGATATCACCTGTGGCTGATGCCACTGACGATAGCAAGATGATGATTATTATTATTATTATTATTAGGCTAGTAATACTATCTAATTAATATTAGGGCTTATTTGTTCCATCATATTTCTTTTTCTGCATTTTTACAGTGTTGCGCATTGTAACCAATCACACACGATTCCGTTGAGTTTATGAACCCAATGGCCAATCAGAGGCGTTCAGATGAGTCATCGCTGAAACAGCGGAGTTTTGTTGATCACTGTGCGCGCTCACTGACTGAATTCAGCTCTCGCGCGAATTCTCTCATCATAAACAACAAAGTGCAGATGTACGTGCGATGCAAGTATGAGACTTATACATCATACAGTGCAGATAGCTTCACAGATTATAACAGGAGTGTTTTTTAAAGTGCATAAACTCGTGCTAGACTGAAGTCAGTGATGACATTCTTTGGTAATATAAATGTCCTTTGTTCCTTTAGTAGCTGCGGTTTGAATAACAGGTAATGTAAGCATTATAATTAGTAACTTACAATGTTTCTATTAAATTGTTATGTTGAATACTAATTCAGTCATATTAAAAACATTAGGCTGCTTTTAGCCTTACACTGGCGTTGATTCACTTTCTGGCAATGAAACTAAGTAAATAATTTAAATTAGCACGATAATATCATGTATCACGATCTCACAGTCTGACGATAGAACGATATGACAATTCAGCATATCGCCCAACACTAGTAGGGATACAGATTATCATCAAGTATGTCTTCACTGATTGCACAAACTAGCTCTCCAGTGGGGCCTGGACCACCCAATCAGGAGCTTGGCCAACAGGGGTCCAGAGATGAAGTCAGATACCCTGGCACTTTACTAATTGATAAATAACATAAATAAACTTCATTTATTTAATCTAGTTGTCAAGGCAACATTTCTAATTTTCATTGAAGTACAGTAACACCTAAAAATAAATAAATTAAAACCAAAACTTAAATTCTTAGAAAAAGCACACAACAAAATTACTAACACTTAAACTAATAAAACCTATTCAAATCTATTCAAAATATTAGTAAAACTATAATAGTACATTAAATAACACAGCTTCTGAGAATACATTTTTATTACCATGGCATTACTATGGTATAGTGTCTATAAATTTTTTTTTATGTACTTTTTGTTATTTCCAACTTTGAGACCAAAGGCCTGTGGTCCACCTTACATCTGGAACAGAAACTTTGATTAAGTCAAGTTCTGATGTAAAAGTGTCACTTACCAAGAATCTGAGTTGTATTCGCCTGTTCAAACATAACTCCATCCGTATTGGGGAAGAAGATGTTTGTTGTAGCTTTCAGAGCAGAAGAATAGGCACTGCCACCTAGAGATGATTGATAGGTATATTAGTGTACATGATCCATGTATGCATGTGGTGCTCTGGATGTATGGCATGTATTTTACCAGTAAAAGGATCAGCTCCGCCTGAAGACACTGTGCCTGTGGATTCTGACCCAGGTATATATCGTCCAGCCCCTGCCCAAACAAACATAAACATCTCTCATACGTTTGATTTCATCTTAGCAAATAACAAAAGATATTCAAAAAGGTCCACCTGTGAAAGGATCAGCGCCAAATCCTTGGTCGCCACCTCCTGAACCCGGAATGTAGCGTCCCGCACCTGAGAACACAGAAGGGATATGAAGCACGCTTCAGTCTTGACCTCCAGCTGAACAAAGTGTGCATATGTGAATGTACATCGTTCTGGTTACCTGTGAAGGGGTCTGCGGCCGAGGCGGGGGCCGGGCCTAGAGTGTGGCCTTTAGTGTTCTCGATGATGAAATTAGCCACCTGATCCAAGAACATAGGACTCAGGTCATTCTTCTCCAGGAAGTTGTGAGCTGTCAGCCAGGGGTCGTCTGCCACATTGTAAGGCAGCTTCAAGGCAGGACCTCCCTCATTCACATCGATAGAGAAGACGAAGTCATACTCCTGTAGGCAGGGAAACCACAAGGGTTACAACATGATTGCAACTATACTTTAACCTCTGGAGTCTGGACAGCACCAACATTGGACATTTAACAGCTCTCACACAACAGACTACCACAAGTGTTGACCATAAAAACATTACTTGCATCAATTGGTCACAATTTATTTTAAGGTCCATCTCTCGGTATTAACAAACCATTATCTATGACTTTTGCCTCAAACTCCTAATTTGCTGCTTATTAATTAATAGTTAGTAAGGTAGTTGTTAAGTTTAGGTATCGGGTAGGATTAGGGATGTAGAATAAGGTCATGCAGAATATGTGCTTTATAAGTAATAATAAACAACCAATTTGATAGTAATATGCATGCTAATAAGCAACTAGTTAATAGTGAGAACTGGTCCCTGTACTAAATTACACATCAATCAATTTATGAACAAAAACTGCAGTTGAGGGCAAAGTGACTATATCATACTTACATACTGTGCACAAAATCAACTGGATGATTATAAGATAAATACAACGGGTCTCACCTTGCCTTCATACATCACTTGCTTTGAATTTTGCTGAGAAGACCCGCCCACTACATCTCCAATCTTCACCCAGCGTCCATCACTGACGCTCCACTGATATGCTTCAACATTAGAACCCTCTTTTATGAGCCGCGTCTGGCCATCCCGATTCCCTACACATACACAATAATACAGTGAGCAAAATGGTTACATCCTATATATCCTATATAACATAATATATTTCATAAATAGAAGGTATATACAGCAAAAATACAGTATAATGCAAAATATAAACATATATTTCTTATAATGTATTAAATATAATACATATGTATGTATATAAAAATTTGAATGCAGTTAGAAGGATATATATTTTTACTTCTAAACAGTAATCTGTTACAAGCAAAATACATTTGCTTAGCATTCTCAGTGTTGTTACTGTTAACTAAAATTACTCAAAATCATTTCCGTTATTTGAAGATTCTAAAAAGTTATTTAAAACTTAAACGACAATTAGAAATTAACTGAAATAAGTTTAAGTACTAAATTTACTAAAACTAAAAATAAATGAAAACTGAACAGACAAAAACCAAAAACTAATAAAAAATTACAAGTGCACAGCAAATTTGCAAAAACTACAATTAAAATAAAAAATGAAGCTAAATCAAAATATTAAAACTTAATCAAGATAAATACGATAATATATGGAAGCCTGTTTCCGCCACTGAAGAAAAATAAAAAAAAGGTAATTGATTTAAACCAACAATTCAGATTTTTCTTCTCAGAATTGTGTGATATAAACTCGCAATTCTGACTTTTATCTCAGAATTGCGAGTTTATATTTATATCACGCAATTCTGAGTAAAAAAAAAGTGTCAAAATTGCAAGTTTATATCCTGCAATTCTGACTTTATAACTCGCAATTGTGAGATTATATCACAATTCAGAGAAGGAAGAAGAAAAAAAAAAAAAAAGAGTCAGAATTTTGAGATAAAAAGTCGCAATTACCTCTTTTAAAATTTTTTATTCAGTGGAGGAAACGGGTTCCCATAATAATATATGAATATAAACAATACAAAAATAACACCGAACATTCTTGAAAATACTTCCTGTGTTCAAGACAACTCAATCCACTCACCTGGTTCATTCAGGTGCTCTCTGCCAGGTAAGTCCTCTATCTTGATGTCACCCAAGTCTCCAGTCTTGGGGTCGATGATGGCTTTGGAGAGCTCATCCTCAAAGGCCTGCAGGTCCTGAGCACTCGCTACACGCTCTTCACTCTCCGTGAACACGCGGATAAAGCCATCGCTTCAGAGAAACGTGACATGGTCACGCAGCATAATAAACTGCAAATAGTTTAGATATATGAAACAGAAACAGTAAGTATACCTGGCTCCCACAGCAATGTCTCCATCAGGCAGAATGCAGCAGCACCACACTGACTGGGCAGGAAGACGGATAGTCTGGGAACATTCCCCCTTCCTCCAGACCCTCAGTGTCCTGTCCTCTCCTGTGCTTATGAAGTCTAGAACAAGAAAAAAAGAAGACAATATGGGAAATAAATAAGATTTTATGCACAAATATGTAGCACCATACCTACATCAAAACTGAAAGTAAGCACCTTCTCCATTAGGGAAGACCGCAAGGCTGTAGATATAGTTAGTGTGACCATAGTAAACCTGCACACATTCTCCCGTCACCATCCACCGTCTAATGCTGGCGTCATTACTGCAGGAGAAAAACTCCACCGCGTTTATCACTGCGAGCCCTCGCACGCAATCCTCATGACCTGCAGGACAGACACGTTACAAATATCTCACACAGCTGGAGTCAGAAACTGCATTTCAATCTTTACTAATGCTGACCCCTGCTGGAGATCTGTTAAAACTAAACAAGCTCCACACTGTCTATATTCAGCATCACAAACATTGTTTCACTGTTGAAAGCATTAGATGTATCAAATGCACTAATGTACCAGTGTAGGTCTTCTCACAGTGACCAGCCTTCCATAACTTGATGGTCTTGTCAGCTGATCCAGACAGCATTAAGCCCTGCTCTGGTAAAATGACTACGGCCCATACAGCGGCACTGTGTCCCTGAGGAGAAGCAATTACACCAGAAACCAGTCAGCACCTATTCACACTCTACAGAATTCGATTGCAGGCAATGTGACTTTATCTGATCTCCCTCTTAAAGGTACAGTGTGGGGAGAAAAAAAACATGTAAGAAAAGCTGTAATGTAGGGTTGAAGAATTTGCAGGGGGAAAAAAAATCATTAACACTTTGCTTGAAGCCTTTATGTAATGCACCTCATAATGCAATAAATTATCTCATGGATAAATATAATCACAGTTATAATAGGTTCTATTAAATTATAATACCTTTCTATTCATTGTTACACCTTTATAATATATAATGCATTGAAACATGACAAACAATCAACTTTACAATTTTAGGAATCTGCAAATATTATAATGCATTTTATGTTAAGTTACAATTAGTTATGAAAAGATTCAATGCATTAGAACATACATTATGAATACCTGTATAATACATTGTACATAAAAGCTTCAACTAAAGTGTCAACAAAAATATCAAAATCATCATAAAATAATAGTAATAAATAAAATTATAATAATAATAAATAATAATAATAATAAAATTATTTTTTTAAAATAAGAAATATTATACTGAAATATTTAATAATCAAATAAAATTAATTAATTTATTTTCATCAAGCAATTCCTTTGGAAAAAACCACCAACTGCCAAGTTCTTAAAGCTTCTTTTTTTGTTGAAAACAGCTGGTTTGTAAGCTTGGAAAAATGGTTTGTGTTTCCAAATGCAAATTACGCCAAACTTACAGCACATGCAGAGATAAGTTAGTGCGGAGCAGCATATTACGAGCTGAGAAACATTGAAAACACTGAATCATGAGCTGCTTGTTTATAAAAGAACACAGTACCACGCTTCACTCTGAAACACACAGCGCATATATATTTTTTTTAAATGGCAGCCTTTGCGATAAATCACAATAAGCCAAATCGCGATACTACTAAGGTGATACCAAGAATCGTGCCACTTTACCTGTAAGGTCATCAAGCACTTCTCTCCAAGCCAGACTTTAGCTGTAGTGTCCCATGAGCCACTTAGTATTGTGCCAAACTTGCCAGCTGAGAGTGTGCAGACTGTAAACACACACAAAAAACAGCAGGTATGGCTCCAGAAATCATTCCAGTGGCATTTCAAGACAACCTGCACGCAATTACATCACTGTAATATATCGTTGTGTATACCTGTGTTTTTGTGACCCTTGAGGGTGAACAGAGGGTCTGGACGGTCTAGTGAAAACACACAGATGTTGTTGTCGTGTCCTCCAGTGGCGATGAGTCCTCGGGGGTGTGTTTCATTAGGAGCGATGATACACACACAAGACACAAAGTTTGAGTGGCCGTTCATACAGTGCATCTCTGTAAAAGCCTGGTTTTCACTGCAGAAGACATAAAACAGGAGAGGTTAATGTGTTTTTATTATCTATCCTATTTACAATACCATTCAATAGTTTGAGGTAGCTAAGATTTTTTTTACTTGACAATGCTGTACACCAATAAATAAATAATCAAGCTTCACTGAACTGAAATGAATGGAATCTCAGTGAATTCAAAGAACGCGTCGCTTAGTTTAAAGTTTAAAGAGACAGTACACCCAAAAATTCCTCCAGCGTGTATGACTCACTTTCTCTCTTCTGTGGGACACAAAAACAGACGTTAGGCAGAAAGACTCAGTCACTATTCACTGTATGGAAACAATTCAAGTGAACAGGTGCCTGATCTTCTGCTGTGCGCCACAGAAATTAAAGTTATAAGAACTTGGAACAACAAGAGATTTCATTTTCATTTCGGGTGAACTACTCCTTTAACGTGTGTCAGTTTTTAATAGATCGGTCGCTGTCAGGAAACCAAACTCGGTCAGTTTCCTTTCAGCTGTGATGATTATGATTTGCCTAATTTCGCTGGATTTGGCATCCCCTCTCAATACATTACCTAACTAACTGAAAAGCTATAACCACTCAGCTCAGTAAGCAGCGGAACGGAAAGTAACCCGGGTCTCAGCGGAAGCTGGAGATGTACCTCGGGTTCGGGACCCAGACCCGCGCGGTTCGGTCTCTGGACGCGGACACAAAGGCTCCGTCGGGAAACGCGGCGGCGGCGAGACCCCTGACATCCATCTCGTGCGCGGCGAGAGAGCAGCGCAGTCTGTACGCGTTACTGCTGGACATTATTACTGAAGAGAGACAGCGATCCCTGCACGCACTGACACAGCAACACTACACACACACGGGCGCGCGCACGGCATGACGGGAGACCTCGCGACAAAATAAAAGCCCCGCTGGTAAATAATATACTGTTAGCTCACTATGTAACCTTATACGAGTATAATATCAGATTTACGTGAATTATTATATTTTAAATTACAATAGTTTTAAATACACCGTAAATTCCATGTAGAACAGATGTTAAATAATAGACTTTAAACTTGTTTTTAATTTATGAACTTCATCCCGGAAGAGCATTGAAAGAGTTGATTTCTGTCCTCGGATGAGGTGAATCTATCCAATAATCAAGATCATGTCTGCTAATAGGAGGATAACGCTCATATTCGGAGGCTTCATTGCAGCTGTTGCGGTAGCTTTTTATCCTATATTTTTCCATCCCCTCACTCACTCTGAAGACTACAGTAAGTCTTTATCACAACACACGGTGACATTAGTCACTATGACACTGCTCTTGTGTTGTTAGTAAACTTTTTTAGATTCAAATTATATTGTATTTTTTTTAACCTAATAATTTTAGGATCAGTTTCGATAGTGAAAACATTAATGAGCGGTTTTACACATATTACTTCACCTATAGTGTTACCAGAGATTGTCTTAATATAGGGAGAACTCGGATCACGTGAGCCGTAATAACCAATCACATTACAGGCTTGACGTCATTGAATTTCAGTCAGAGTTGTGCGACACTCAAATCGCCGAAAAAAAATAAAATAAAAAGATATGGTCTCTGCAACAGAAATACTTCCTCACTAACAAAGTAAAAGAAATATCTTTCAAATTAATTAATAAATTTTACCCTGTTAAACATTTTATGGTGAAGTATAAGGCTAACATTGATACTAAATATTCATTTTGTCAATTTCATACCGAAACGGTTTTTCATTTATTCTGGACTTGTCGTTATACCGAACAACTATGGAAAAATAGGCCTATTGGTTCATTTATTAATGAGAATATCCAGCAACATGTTTCCATTACTTTAAAAGAATTATGTTAGGACATTATGAGTCTGACTTTACTAAAAGAAATGCTTGTTTTATTATAAATTTAATTTTTTTCTTTGTAAATTTTACATTCATAAATGTAAATTTACCAATAACAAAACATTTTATTGTTTTTTTGAAAGAATTTAAAAACTATTTAAATACCATTTCATTGTCAGAAAATAAGAAAGCAAGAAGAACCATTTCACTCAGCAATGACTTTAATTTGTATACTGTAATTGACGTTTAAATGTCTTTCCCTCAAGTTCTTATGTGTTTGTCTTTTATTTTTTATTTTTTTCTTCCTACTTTTTCTCTTGTAATCTTTAGTACTTGATTTCAGTTGACATAATGTATATTCAAGATGTGTTGTGTATTGTGTACAATCATTATTGAATGTCAACTCTGTGTTTTTGTATTGCATTAATAATAATAATAATAATAAAAAAAAGACACTCAAATCGCCGTTTATGGATACCATAGGAATGAATGGGAAGTGCCGTAAGCTGAATCCCACCTGTCGCAAAAAGTCAGTGACTTCTCTTATAAAACAGCATTTTTTCTTGGTAAATTCTAAAAATAGTTCAATCCAAAAGTTTTGTTTAGTGTAAAACATGTTGAAGATTAGCAGATAGGCTGTCGATTCATTAAATGATGAGCTGTTTCCTCTAAAAAGCTGTTTATTCAGCGTAGTGAAGCCTCTCCTCCATTGACATCCATTCAAAAAAACGGCCTCTGGTCTCCTTTCTCACGTACTGCAGACCGGAAGCGTTAGCTTTAGCCGTTACGCTTTTTCGGCTAAAGATTGCAGGCTTGTCTTCTTCTAGTGGCTTTGGTGTCACTGCCTTCAATCCACGCTGAATTAAATAAAAGGGACTTCATACATTTTTGAGCAATGTAACAACAACAACAAAAAGAAGAAGAAGAAAAAGCACTCTAAAGTAACACTAGGACATTGTTATCTAAAGTGACGTACATCAAGTATAATTATATTGCGTTTTATAATCCAATAATTGTGTAATGATTTAGTGAAAAAATAAACTGCACTAAAAATAATTTCATAAATTAACGAGGAACACCACCAGGGTTATTATTATCGTAAACTAAAACTAAAAACATACAAATTATATATATATATATATATATATATATATATATATATATATATATATATATATATATATATATATGTGTGTGTGTGTGTGTGTGTGTGTGTGTGTGTGTATATGTGTGTGTGTGTGTGTATATATATATATATATATATATATATCTATGTGTGTATGTGTGTTATTTCAAGGCAATGTTTCTCATTTTCGTTTATTTGAAGTACTAAAAATAAATAAAAATTAAAGCGTAAATATAGACATTATTATTATTATTATTATTATTAATAAAAACAAGGCAGCAAAATTACTAAAACTTTAATTAAAATTAAAAAAAAAATGATATGTCCACTGATATATGATATAAAAATGATCTACCACTGTATTAAGTAAAAACGTTTTGACCTTTTAAAATAGTAATAATAATAATAAAGTGGAGGAAGCTTGTTTTTGTGAGAGTTACCCTAAAAAGTGTCAGCGTTTCCTCGAGTACTTGTCTTTATGCTGTCTGCATTTGTGTCATTGTAATTGCAGAGCAGAAGCAGAAGATAAATCGAGCTGGAATCAATCAAGCAGATGTGCAGCCTGTTGGTAAGTCATTATGTCATCTGCCCAGTGTGTTGAGTTTGCATTGTTATTACTGTAAACATGCATGTGACACCTCATATCACACACATGATTTATAGGATCATTAAGTGGCAGGATTATGTATTCTGTGTTACAGTTTATTTACATTAGGCCCATGTGAATACTTTTAACAGACATTAGTTACTATATATAATTGTCATTTATGTGTCTTATTTGAATTAGGTGTGAAGATCTGGTCTGATCCCTTCAAGCCAAAATCATGATTCCAGTGTGCGGATGAAAATTGAGTGAATAAACACGAGGACTGATGCGTCACGCACCGAGGATTGAATATTTGAGACAAACACATTAACTCTTTGCTACCATGCATCAAATGAGACTTTTAGGATGTATGAATGAATCTTATGTGTGTGTGTGTATTTTGTGTGGGAATATGATTGAAACTAGAAAGAACGAATAACTAAAAATAGTTAAAATAAAATAAAAAGGGAAACTTTGTTGCTTTGTTGGTCAGCACTTCAAAATATTATGTTCATGAATCACTTTGAGTAGTTGTGTTAATTCATGCTGGTGTATTAATGGAGTAACATATTCTGATATTTGTATTCTGAATAAAAATATACATCTTGAACTGTTTGTTTTACAAATATATGACCACTAGATGGCGGTCACTTCATTTTGTACATTACTAGATCATGTGGGAAGAATGCTGGTAAGAAGTCGGACCTTCAGTGAATCATTCACGAATGCTATAGCAGGATCTTAACTTTGCATAGTTCATCATGCTTCATATTTATAATCAAATTGCTTACATATGTGAGAAACCTATATTGAAAACCTCAGTTCTGACACTACAGCTTTGTTTCATTGTTATTTTCACACTGGAGACCTTTGTGTTAATACATTTTCACTCTAAAATAACATCACTTCCACTCAACTGTGCTTTTGTAATATATTTGTTGCTTTTGTTCCTGGTTAGATTTCTTGTGTTATTTTGGCACTGAGAGTTGGAAGAGTCCTTTGGCCCTCAAAAGTTGCAAAATCTGTAACCTGAGAGCATACACCTCGGCCAGGACCCTGTGCCAACCAAGACCTGTTGTCATGGCAACAACGCTGGGCCAGCACCTGTGCATCGCAGAGGCCCAAGACCCTGCCCCTTTTTACTCAACCGCTTTGTGTGTGAGGGTCCAAAGAACAATGTTGCACATTCTAACGCATTAAGTATGGCACAATGCTGAGCTTTACAATGTACTTTACTATCTATCGGTCTCTCTGTCTGTCTGTCTGTGTGTGTGTAGGTAGGTTGGTTGGTTGGTTGGCTGGCATCTAGGGTTCCAAGAAGAACTTTTAACATTCAAGGGACCTTTCCATTACAGAAAAGGTTCTTTATTGAGGAAAAAAAATTCTTTTTAATTTTTTTTTAATATTGTTATTATTACTAAATCGTGATTCAAGTTCTCTTAGGAAATTACAAACATTTTTGAAGAAAGTGTTGTTTTTTTTGTTTTGTTTTTTTTTTATCTAAAGCAAATTTTAAATCACTCTTTTATAGTAATTCAACTTGTTACTCGTCATGAAAATAGCCAAGGGAGTTGGCATGACTTTAAAACACCAACCAACTAACCAACCAACCATCTTTATATTATAAAATTGTTCTTCACTAAAAAAAAAAAAAAAGATTCTTTGGTCACACTTTATTTTAAGGTCCAATTCTCACTACTAGCAAACCATTAACTGTGGCTTTTGCCTCAATAAACTCCTAATTTGCTGCTTATTAATAGCAAGTAGTTATTAAGTTTAGGTAACGGGTAGGATTATGGATGTAGAATATGGTCATACAGAATCTGTACTTTAAGAACTAATAAACAGCCAACATGTTTTTAGTAGACATGCTAATAAGCAACTAGTTAATAGTGAGAATTGTTCCCTAAACTAACGTGTTATCCAGCCTTTTAAGAACCGTTCACTGGAAGGTTGTTTGGGGAACCCAAAATGGGTCTTCTGTGGCCTTGCTACAAAACCACTTTTTGGAAGTGTATTGTATAAGCTAATTGAATATTAAGTACACAAACTTTGCTTTCTATTGGTTTTCGATTAACCATGTATGAGTGAATAGACTAACTGTGAACTCAAGATATTGAGGTGCTTTTTCAATGGCATTGTGCCTGTTAAAATGAACGCATGTGAGAAATGAACAGAGAGGGGGTTTACTAGAGGATGCAGAGTCCTCTGTCCCGCGAGACCCGCTGCATATCCAAGAACTGACATAATATCTCCTCACTACCACAAAGAGCACATTGCTAACCCTCAGCCGAGAGCCTGCCAGCGCAGCAGCTGCCAAACGCAATAACACTTCACCCCCCTCCCACACCCCCCGTCAACTCAACCAGCTCCATTGTTTATGGGATGTTGTTATTGTTGGTCACCATTCAAAAAAACAAAAGAAAAACTTAAGGGGCCCGGCCATGAGGATGACCCGAAGTGAAGAGAGGAAAAGAGGGACTGAGAAAAGTGCAAAATTCCTCTCATTCCTCCTACAGTGTTTTCCAGATTCCTGAAACGACGTCAAGGCCTTGGATGCGAGCGAAGGCCGCCACAATGGGGAAATGTCAAAAAACCGTGCTGGAGCAACCCGAGCAGCATTCCTGAAGTGACCCGACAGGCCTCTAAACACGGAGCATTAAGATCGATGGATTCCTTCACCTCAGACTGTGTGGAAAATCGTTTCTGAGCGCGCTCGTGGGCTTTTATCCTCCTAAGAGTTTGGCTTTTTATCTGGTTTAGTTGTGAAAGAGTTAAACACTCACAGCAGGGAGTCAGATGGCTGTTTCATAAGTCACTGTCTCTGTTAAGGCTCTATTGTACAGCTGTCCACAGATTGTACTGCTGATATGAACTCAAGAGACAAACTTGAAGCCTCTTTTGCACTTTTCTAGTTGTCAGAGTTTTTTAACAGCAATGGGACGTGAACTGATGCTGTAGCCAACGCTATTGGGAAATGGCAGAAATGATTTCCAATGGGAAAAATAAGTGCACAGACTCCAGACAAAACCAAAATCAGACATGGATAGGGGTTGGTGTTTGTATTTGAAAGTATTCCCTTAAGAAAAAGAAGTATACTTCAAGTTCATTTTAATAAGGAAACTTAAGTTCAAGGATATTTTCCCAAATATATATTATGTAGTAAGTATACTTGTAACTGTACTACTTTAATACATGCTTTACATGGTTAACATACATTCACAAGTCCTTATATTTATAACATTCAACACTCAAGGATAGACAAAACATCTTCGTTTCCATATTTGCATACTCCCTATAATGGCTGAAACTGAACAAAATTTTGCTTTCTTTTTTGCAATCCGCCCAACTGCAGTCCTTTAATCACATTCTTGTGTACATGACCTAAACTTCCAAATACTAGGGTAATTAACTTACACTGATAGTCAAGTTGATGGATGGCTTCACCCAATGGCTGATATTTCAGCAATTTGGAAAGATAGCAAGTATCCAAATACAGGTCAAAACAACAGCCAACCTCAATAACAAATACAGAGTTCAAAGCCTTGTTTACAATCACAATGTCAGGAGTGTTTGGAACACACACACACACACACACACGCACACACACACTAATATATATATATATATATATATATACAATATAGACCAAATATACTTTAATTTTCTTACTAGTCATAAGCCAAGTGTACTTAAGTATAAATTTAAATATATCTCTAATAAGCACTATACTGAAAGTATAATCAGTATATCAATATTTTGTTTTCAGTTTAGAAGAAGTACAACCCGAATTCTGGAAATGTTGGGATGTTTTTTAAATTTGAATAAAATGAAAACTAAAAGAATTTCAAATCAGATGAGGCAATGTTATATTCACAATACATAGATACATAGATACAGAACATAGATAACATAAATAAAACTTAAACTTTAAACAATTTTCTGCACAAAATGAGCTCATTTCAAATTTGATGCCTGCTACAGGTCTCAAAATAGTTGGGCCAGGGGCATGTTTGCCATGGTGTAGCATCTCCTCTTCTTTTTAAAACAGTTTGAAGACGTCTGGGCATCGAGGTTATGAGTTTCTGGAGTTTTGGTGTTGGAATTTGGTTCCATTCTTGCCTGATATAGGTTTCCAGCTGCTGAAGTGTTCGTGGTCGTCTTTGACGTATTTTTCATTTAATGATGCGCCAAATGTTTTCTATAAGTGAAAGATCTGGACTGCAGGCAGGCCAATTCAGCACCCGGACTCTTCTACTACGAAGCCATGCTGTTGTAATAGCTGCAGTATGTGGTTTTGCATTGTACTGCTGAAATACACAAGGCCTTCCCTGAAATAGACGTCGTCTGGAGGGGAGCATATGTTGCTCTAAAATCTTTATATACCTTTCAGCATTCATCCTATTAAATAGCATCCTATTAAAGACAGCATTGCATGCCATATTTTTACTGTTGGAGTGTCAACAGCTGTAGTAAATCAAACTGAATCACTCTTCGATTCAGTTTCAGTTATGTCAATCTATTTATACATACATCTTTTAAATACATATTCATGAGGGACTTTTGTTTTCCACACATTTACATGTGCACACAGTACTTCTCTCTTCTTAAGTAAACATGTGTACTATACAAGCTGTTAAAGACACACACTTACTGTACCAAAGCACGACTCACATTCTTTGTCCCCAATGATATGACTCTCAAAACAACATAATTGCACCGATTGTTTCATTCTTGAGTTACCAAGCTGGAAACAGACAGCACAAGTATTTGGTAATGTCTAAAATTAGCTTTGGGAGGCCTTGCTAGCCCGGATGGCACAGGAGGATCTTCAGCATGAGGAACACAAGTGCGACCCCTTAATGAAAAGCTAATGGTGTGTGTGTGTGTGTGTGTGTGTGTGTGTTAAGAGCTGGTTACCACCTGTGCTGAACCACAAAGCAAAGCTGCAGTCGGAAGGATGTGGTATTTTATTTTATTTTCTTGGAGAAATAGCGTTACTTGTGTTTCTCACCAGTGGATCATCTGCAGTGAAAGGGTGCCGTCAGAATGATAGTTCAAACAGCTGATAAAAACATCACAATAATCCACAAACAATCAACATGACTCCAATCTATAAATTAATGTCCTTTAGGAATTTGTTCCTAGACTTAATTAGTTTCTGCGTATTAGTTCAATCATGGCCATGGTTTAACTACAAATAAAACTAATTAGTACAATGTGGCCACTAATTAATAAGCTAAAATTCTTAATTCATTGCCACAATTAGGCCTGTGGTTACCTGCGGCTTACTGCTTTTATCATATTACTTGAGAGATCTTAAATTGGAAGATGACCATTCAAACGATCAGTAGTCTTATAAAGAAATGCTTGGCTTGACTGCAACTCCTGTAACCTGGCTGTCAGTTCAATAGGACAATATAAATTTAATACGGCCCTTTAGATTTGTATCAGTGGGGTAATAAACTATGCCTCAGGCTACTTTTCCTATCATCCTGGCTCAAGGTGCTCCTTGTAAGCAAACGTCCATTAACAGCTGACAGTTTTAGCCTTGAAAACACTTCAAAACCATATCAAAGAGCAATTCCACAATAAATTTGTCCTTAATTTGGAATTCCTGGCTTGGATTTTACAGAATTGGCCTCCAAAGCTAAATAACAACAAACAGGCAATATATCACATGTCTAGGTGAAAATCTGTATGTTTGACATGGAAGAAAAAGACTCCATATGAATTGTGTGCATTTAAATAAATATTGTGAGACCCTTTTTAAAATATACCCAACATAAGCAGACAGGAAGGAGATTTTGATTTTAACAATCTCTACTTTGGACATCAGTGTGTTTATATTGGTCGGTTGTTGAGTTACTGAACATGGATAAGCTGGTTTTTGCCGCATATATGATCCCCCCACAATGCACGGTCAAAAGTAAATATTCAAACCACTCAATCCTGTCGGCTTAAGAGCTGAGGAATCTAACCCACAGTATTTTTTATTATAATGCTGGAGATATGAGTAAGACATACTATATGCAGGCACATTAGCAGACTGCATATGACTTTTATTTGTGGCGTGTAATTTCCACTACACACAGCATAGAAATTATTTAAAAGTAGAAGTACATACACACGCACAACCGCTGTCTCCCGTGACTTTTCATTAGCGTGCAACAGATGACAGCACAATATACGGCCTGGCAGGGACTGAGGATTCTGGGAAAAGACGTGGAATTTTGGAAGAAGTAACGGAACACAGTGCTGTCCACTGCTGGCTTGTGAGACCTTGGAAGAACCCCTCAGATGGTGCTCGATCATGAGGTTTGCTGTGGAGATATTAACCTTTACAAGCACTGCAAAAACTATGTAGTGGTCAGAAAAAACCCAATTGTGTATGCTGGGTTTTTCCTTTCAGCTTTTATTAATGATGGAGGTTAATTTTTAGGACCATAGCCATTGGAATAATAAGGAAGTTATGAAAAATGAAAATTAGTGAATAGTTAGACCCAAAGTTTTTCCTGCCTCAGGGTCACATGTAACTGGAGAATCTGTGGTTGTTTAATTTCTCAATTTCTTAGATCATTCTGCACACATACAAAAAAAAAAAAAAAAAAAAAAAAAAAAAAAGTTTGACTATATTTCAGGTTTCTTAAGGCCAATTCACACCCCACAGAGAGATGCAGACCAACGTCGATGGTCACCAGATTACAGAACGTCACTTCTCAGAAACTCCAAGACCCAACTAATGCCAATTCAACAAGTTCAATCAGTGAAAATAAGCACAGATAAATGGAAACAGACAGTGGCAAGAGTAACACACTGATCCTACAAAACCAGACATACGTGTCTGTTGTTGTTTGTCAGCGTCTGTCGGTGCAGTGTGAATTGGCTTTTAAATGTATGTCTTGATGCATAATGTATCTGTAACATATCTAATTCTTGGTCAATGTGTAAAACATTTTTTTTTTTAATTACTAGTATTACATTATTGTCCAAAAGTTTGGAGTCAATAACAATTTTGTTGAAAAGCTGAATTTTGTTGAAAAGGCATTACACCAGTCGTCAGTGTCACATGACCCTACAAAAATCATTCTAATATGAACTAAAATTATATCTCAAATCTGATTTGGTGCTCAAAAAACCTTTCCTATTATCACAGCTGAAAATGGTTGTGCTGCTCAGTATAATTTGTGTGATTTTTTTCAGGATGCTTTAATGTACAGAAAGTTCAAAAACATAACATTTTTGTATCATTGTAAAAGTATTTACTGTCACTGTTGATCAATGTCAGTTTAATGCATCCTTGCTGAATAAAAGTTTTGATATTTTTGGAAAAAAAAAAAGTTTTGAAAAATCAAATCTTATTGACCCCAAACTTTTGAATAAAATTGTAAAGATTGATGCACAATGTTAAACACAAAGTGTAAGTTAAACACTGTGCCAAATTGAATATCTATTTATAATTATATAATTATAATGTTGTAATAACTCAAATTTATCTGTAGCATTTAAAATGTTAGATTTTAGTTTTTAGTGTTTTATATTTTTTATGTATTTAGCCATTTATCAGTTATTGGCAATAATGCTGATCAGCACAAATTTAGGTCACACTTTATTTTAAGGTCCAATTCTCACTATTAACAAACCATTAACTTCGTCTTTTGCCTCAATAAACTCCTAATTTGCTGCTTATTAATAGCTAGTAAGGTAGTTGTTAAGTTTAGGTATTGGAATTAAGGATATGGTCATGCAGAATATGTGCTGTATATGTGCATGCTAATAAGCAAATGGTCAATAGTGAGAATTGGTCCCTATATTAAAGTGTTACCCAATCTTATTACTGATTCATCCTTACGTATAAGGCTCTTCAGTCTCATCAGTAAACTTGTGAATTTGGTAACACTTTATTTTAGGGTCTCTTAACTAGTTCCTTATTAGCATGCATATTACTAGAATATTAGCCATTTATTAGTAATAATTAAGCACATGTTAATGTCTTATTCTACATGACCTTACTCTACATCCCTAATCCTACCAATACCTAAACTTAACAACAACCTTACTAACTATTAATAAGCAGCAAATTAGGAATTTATTGAGGGAAAAGTCATATAGTTAATAGTGAATAAGTGTTTCCTATTCTAAAGTGTTAATTGACGAGAACATTAAACATAAACTATAACAATACGGCTTATCCACGTAGAGCTTGTGAGACCAAAAGCTGGTTTCCAGGTTAATTGGTGGATGTTGTTTTAGTTTCTATGGAAGTTCAGATCAGTAGCTGGAATGGTGTTTTATTCTTACTGGAGAGACTCTGCACCAACTTTGTGATATATTTATCTGACAACGTTGGTGTTTTCCTTGAATTTTGCTAGACTGACAAGCACTAACACTAGCGCTGCAAATTCCTCAGCGCGTTATAGGGAATTTTCATTTGAAAGGCCGCTCACAAATGAAAGGGTATAATTACAGTCATGTTTGGTAGAGGCTTTAATTCCTGTCTTGAGGCAGCCTCCCCCCAACATATACAGCTATAAATGTCAGTCTATACAGGGTGATTACATGTGCACTGAATGGCAAATAAGATTGCGTGATATGAAAGTGCAAAGATCGGTTGTAATTATCAAAATTCTTGGCCGAAACAAATGCAGATGAATACATTGCATCTGTAAATTTTCGGAACAGGTCACCACAGCAGGCTGATGAAACCGCCTTCTTGGCCCTCACTGTGGGTTTCAGAGACTGACCATCCTCCATCCTCCTCGGCCTTTATGGCCCAAACTGGGAGCGCATGTTTGCGAGGCTGGCCGAGCCCCAAACCCAAGGTCTATACTGCCTCTGGCAGCATACAGATTAAGTCTGTAATTATAGATCTGGGTTTGGACTCGGCTTTGTTTGAGAAAGTGGGGGGAGGCTGGTGGGGTGGGTGATGTCATCTCTGGTTTAGAGCCGCACAGCCTGGGATCACAGCGCTGGTGTTGGTTTACTGGAGGATGAGAGCGAACGAAACGGAGAGAAAAGAAGGACGGTGTGAGTGCGTGCACTTTAAATAGATCTAAATAGAATTGACAGGGTTTATTATCGGGGTGGTTGTGAGTGTATATGTGTTTGTGTGAAAGATTACATGTGCCGGCCGCCATATTATAACTGAGCTCTAATATAAGCTTATAATACTTAACGGTTTAGTTTAGGCTTTATGTATCATTTTTTTCCCAAAGATAATAAACAGAGATGTCAAATGGGTTAAACAAAGATCACAGCACAGTTTCATGCACACTGCAAATAGGCCAAGCCATAATGTAGTTAGAGGAACTGAGTGAAGACAACATTTTTTACAACCTCTTGCAGGCAGGGTTTTATGAGACATTGTTAAAATATGTGGGCACACAGAGAATTTACACAGCAATACCACTTTATTTGTTATCCTTTCTTTCAGCAATATTTGGATGAATCGGGCCTGAATGAGAGTGTAGTTAAAATAACACAGAATAAATGTACTTGGGTAATCTTTTTAGTTGTTGAGGGGAGAGAAGACTTTGCCCATGTAAACTTGTGGAGGACGGTTGGCTGAGAAGTCCGGTACGGTAATGTGAGCTCTGGTCGGGGAATAACACGGGGGGCGTTCACAGCCCGCTTTTCCAATCTGTTTATCTGCTGTAATTCACTGCCATGATTCACAGAGGAATGGCGATGGAGTCTGGCTGGGTAGAGAGATGAGCAATTCGCCAAACAAAAGAAGAAGAAGTGACAAGTGCCAAAACAATTCAATGACACGAGTGACAGTAATTTCTTTTGTCTCTTGTTACTTTATTATAAATTAGGTGTTTATGAAGCCTAAAAATGTAAAAGATTTCACAGCTTTTTTTCTTTACTTGAATCCATATACTTAATTATTATAACAACAACCCATTTAGATTAAAAAGGTGTTCACACTACAGTTTTTATTCCATTGACTTTTATATGCATGCAAATGAAAGCTCATATATGAAGATGTTAATGAACATTTTGCTGTGCTCCAAAGTTCAATAAAAGAACTATTCATGTGGCATGATCAGAATTAAAATGCATTTTAACTAAAATTTATTTTTCATTTAAAAATAATTAAAATATTTTATTAAATATGTTCAAGTATATTTATTTGTTTCATTAAATTTAAGTTGTTATTTTTATTATTATTATTATTATTTATTTATTTATTTATTTATTTTAAAAGATGCCTAAGCTCTTCATTACTAGGAATCTGTTATGGAGATTATTTATTATTTATTATCCCAGAAATGTCACAAGCAGTGCAATAGAAGAATAAAATAAGAAAATACAGGCAGAGAAAATGTCTCTGTAGAAACAAACACCACCACACACTTCTAGTGGATCATAAGCAATGACTAAAAGGTCTATACTTCATTTCTTGGGAAAATCCTGCATAGTGCACTTTAAGCTATTAGAGAAGATATATAAAATTACACAAAGAAATAAAATATCAATGCAAAACACTATGACTGTTAAAACAGTTAAATCTCAAAATAACTCAGAGATTATGCAGTAAACTTGTGTGGGGTGGCGGTAAATTAATCACAATCTGCTATGATGCCACAGTCATGTTGCACTGTGATATATGGAGCTCTCTGAATCGTACATATGAGTAAATCGCTTCCTCGGTCAAAATCAAGGGTTGAGGGTCTGTCCATATAAACTTCCCATGTCCACTTGAAGTGGAATGCACTTCAGAAAGGCAGCAGAGATTCCCCAGAAGAAAAGTGTTTAGGAAAGTTTGCAAGTATGTTTCTAAAAGCAATGTGGAACACAACCAGTGTCTAGTCTGACTTTCACTTATTAACTGTAGGAAGATTTTAACTTTTTTGAGTGCCTCTAGTGGTTGAGAAATAACACTGCAAGTCAATCACGGAGGAACATCATTTTGGTAATTGTGTTGAGCAGAATGAATATGCTATGTTTGAGGTGTACCAAATGATGTCAAAACTCACCCCCTCCTAAAGGGAAGGACATAACATAAAAAATAAAGTGAGTTGTATCCATGAATAATATTTTTTAAACAGGTCTTCCACTGTTGTTTTGACTCCCTGAAACCAAGTGCTTTAAACTGAATAACATTACAAAAGTTAGACAACTATTGCTACATATTTTACTCATCAAGCAAGAAAAAGGCCATTTCTGGGTTGGATTTAAACCCTAAATGACACTTAAAAGCAGTCACTTAAAATCTTTATGTTGATACAAGCTTTAGTACAAGATTTGTAATTTTCTGTTTTTGCGTTTAAACTCTGTACGAGGTTTCTTTGTATTAACAATGAAGGTATTTTTTTTTTTTTTAGTTTTAGTTTTAGTAGTCTTTTTAGTTTTTAGTTTGTTTGATGAGTTCAACTCATCTGCTATGCATGCTGGTTTGACTTCAAAAATCAGTGTATCAGTGTAATAGAAAAGCTGCATAATACATAGTATTTGTGAAAAATGTTGTATGCTCACTATGCAGTACCCCAGTCCAAACATAACCAATGACTTTGCTACTTAACTGCTTTTCTTCAAAAACACATGGTATGTGTGTCTATGTGAGTGGCTAACAGTGTATGCTTCTGTTTGCATATTAGGTGCGAGGTGAGTGTTGGCTCAATTTCCAGACGTCTCCTGGTTCTCCTCCTGCAACACTGGCACCAGATTGACACTCATTCACCAGTAAATGTGTGTGTGTTCATGTAGACGAGCAAGAAATGAGGAGTGAGGTAGATTAGTGGGTCCACTGAATGTTACAAGCTTTCAGCTGGCACATCACATCCACCGTATGATGCAACCTAGGATGTTTTCAATTTCACAACCAGATTAGGCTAAACGCTTCTATTTCAGATACTCTCCAGCTAGACTCAATGGGAGCCAATACAGGAACTGAGCACTAAACTGCATTAAGTAGATCCAGGGAGACCGAGAAAATATAAAAAAGAATCAAAACACTGGAAAACAAACAGACTGTATCAGGATTTGGCTATATCCAAAATGTCAACCTCAGTCTTTCCATGTTATAGTTAATGGGCTCAAAGACCCCCTCTCTTACAGACTTTTGGAGGTAAGACTGAAATGTTGAGAGATACTTTTTTCCTTCCATTTTCCTCTTTTAATCTTTTTTGTTAGTATATATGACAGCTTGGAAATTCTCAATGTTCTGTGGTCACTGGCTCATGAGATCATTGTTTGGAAGAGGAAGACAATTATGAAAGTGCAGGGACGTGACAGGGCTACTGTACCTCACATGTGAGCTCACAAAACAAGAATCGGAGCAGAATAATGAAAAAGAGAGAGAAGCTTTAAATGGAAGAAATCCATCATTTGAGATGAAAATGGTAAATGACAGGAGCTGTACATGCCTGGAGTGAAAATACAGCTTTGCTATCACATGAATAAATTACTGTATTTTTAAAAATCTACTAAAAGAGAAAATAGCTATTTAAAATTATAATAATCTTTCACAAAATCACTGTTTTGACTGTATTTCTGAACAAATAAATGCAGCCTTGGTGAGCATGTGAGAGGTATTTCAAAATATTTTGTTTTCTTAAAGGGGTCATGACATGGATTTATTTAAAAAAATATATTTTAATATGTGCCTTGAGGTTTACTTATAATGTTATTATGTGGAAAAATGATTATTTTCAACCCTCATTCTGACCCTCAGTCTAAAAGGGGCGTGTCTTTTAATCAGCCACTGTTATGATTGGCTAACGTCATTGCATAGGAAAAACTATCAACGCCCCTCGCTATTGCATGTGTTTTGACAATTTGATCAAAATTAATTTTCCAGACAAAGCATTATGAAATCATTTACTTACAGTTGTGATGCAGCTGAAGTCAGATCTGGTACCGCTTCATCTTTCAACAAATGTTTCTTTGTGAACTCTCCATGACACTGTGCCTCGTTTACCAAACAAAATGCTCCGGACAAACCTCTGACACGATCTGGGATGCCATTAAAAATAAACTATCCACTTATTCTTTGCGCTGGGATCTTTCTGATATCTGTACAAAGACGCGAACGAGCTGTTTAAACCAAACGAGTCAAAGCGAGCGTTCTTTCACTCCATTTGTCCTATTGACGACAGACTCAAGCACATGGACTGTGTCTGAAAGCTAACAAGCATCTGTATACTGTCTCTAGTGTAGACAAGATATCGGCAGTGATTGTAATTTCTAATTGTTTTTGACACAATGCTAAATGCGAGTGTCGTGTCGCATGATCAAGTGTCAGCCATTAAGCGACTGGATGCCAGTGGGCGGGGTCTATGGTGAAAAGATCGTCAATGTCTTGCTCTGGAGGTGGTGTTTATGCAAATATTTGTTCCCCCGTGATGTCATCATGCCCTCTCAAATCTGAACAAGACATTTTTTGAGCTTGATTAAATAAATGTTTTGTTTATAATGAGGATGTTTTAAGCTATGTTTTAATGGTACAAAGACCTCTTATGTGCCAAAAGATCAAGGCAAATTTGATTTTTCACATCATGACCCCTTTAAAGATTAACTGAAAAAAAACCCATGAGATTAATGACAATTATTATTTAATAACTGTTTACTTCTTTGTTACTATTCTGTTATCTATTTATTATTTTTTTAGTTTTAAAAGTTTAGCTAGTCAAAATTGAAATGCATAGCCCTGGTTGGCAATCAGTAAACAGCTAAGCTTTGTGTCATGTTTTACTTATTCAGACCTTTCTCTTTATTGCTTTGATAATTCAATAAAGTTCAAATAAAATTTCAAGGTTATGAAGATTATCTCTCTCTGTCTTCCTCCCTCTCTTTTTTGTTGCTCAGCTGATTTACCGGCTGTTGTTTGTGCCACCAGCTGTCTTTGACCTTTTGCCCTTTGACCTTTCAACCTGCTATCTATTCTTGAAAACACAGGCTACACAATCCCGAACACACACACACACACACACACACACACACACACACACACACACGCACACACCATCACCAGTTCTGAAGCCTTAAAATTGGAGAGAGACGTTTCTATGAAACACAATGTAAGCACGTGAACACAAACAAGTGCACATGATTCAAGCTCAACATTTTAGAACCATATCTTGGCCTAGAACTTTTGGAAAGTTCAGCTGAAAAGTCACTTCAGTACAAAAACATCTGCCAAAAAAATGAATATAATCTTAATCATTCCAAACATGATTATTTTTTTCATTACTGTCATAGTGAGTTATTGTCCTCATATATTTTATATCTGAAACAAATCCCAGAATTCATTATCATCACACTGATCAGTGAACAATTCATCTCAATAATGGATCAAGACATCGAATCAAGACAAAGGGTTCACAGTGTTTTTGGAGAAAATAACAGTGCCTGAATGGAAGAGACTGAATTTGGTGGAAGTACCCAACTGGGGATGATTTGGCCATTTTGTTTGTTTTGCCTTCCCAGACGTGGCTGCTGAGAAGATTAAGAGATTTAGAGTGAGATTATTTTCTGGCCCATCAACGCGCTCCATCAAATAAGCAAATAAGTGGTTTGTAAACAAGCCCATAACAAAGGCTTTTGCCAAAACCTTTCAGACCTCGGTGGTGGTTAGTGACAGTCTTTCGCTATAGAAAATGGCGCATTCAAGGGTGAATCCTACATCAACACTGTCGATTTGCGTCCGTATGCATGTGTGCGCTTAGATGCGGATCAGGTTTTCAATAAATAAAGCTTATCCTGTATGTCCTTGAAATTTCTCAACCCAAAGTGACAAGCCAAAAGCTTATAAGGACAGTCTGACCTACATGGGTGGGTCATTAAAATTTAGAGTAGAGTCCTAATTAACCTCAAATGTGGTTGAGATAGACACCCAAACAGTTTCATAAATCATTGTGATTAAGAAAGAGAGAGAACAACAGATGATGTCATGAATGTGGAGAGTTGGATTTGCACACACACACACACACACACACACACATGCGCATGCATATACACACCCTTCCCCTTGACATCCCTCCCCGCCCACACACTTGCCTTGCCACGCAAAGAGGAGCGTGCGTGTGTGTGCGAGATTGAAAGAGAGGGAGGAGATGCTTCAGAATATAACAGCATGGCCAGCAACGCCAAGCTCAAATGCAAAGGCGGCTGGATGGCCTTTTGTAATGTATATTAACTTGTGTCGGTCGTTCACCTGACAGGCCATTGTTCCCCACGACCCGACAGCCTCCTCCCTCCCTTCATCTCTTCTTCCTTTCGAACAGGCTGGGTGCATTGTGTGCAGAGAGGCACGCATTGCTGTTCCGTTGTCTGTTGTGGTGTGTGGGGGGGAGACGAGGGTTGAGACGCCGACCCCAGCGAGTGGGGGTGACCTAAGCAGATGGCGGGGCAGGCTGTCCACTCAGCCAGAATTAATAACGTGTGCCATGTCACATTGTCTGAGAAAACGTTCCCCCTCTAGCCCCACCTCTCTTCATGTCCTCTCTCTCTATCCCTCTCTCTCAATTTCAATTTGCTTTACTGGCATGACCAAACCTGTACATTTGGATTGCAAAAGCAGTGGCAAAAACAAAAAGGAAAAATAGTAATAGACGGTATAAAAAAAGTTTAAGCAAATAAAATAACAGAGTAAAATAAAACAAAGATGAAACAAAATATTAAAAACAAATTAATTAATTAATTAAAAGACATAAAAAGGGATGTCTATGTGTCTCTTTTATTTGCCCAAGATCATTTCCCACTGAAATGTAAATAAATAAATAAATAAGTAAATAAATAAATAAATAATTATTATTTTTAACCCAGTTTCAATGACTTAAAAAGTAAAATAACAATAATGGAATAAACAAATTGTCACACCCCTAGACTGTTTTGTTGTGTTTTTTGCTCCCCATGTGTTCCATGACCCAGTTTCTCCCTCACGTTGATTGTTGATTTGTTTCCAGGTGTGTCTCGTCTTCCTCCCTGATTGTCCTGTGTTTATAAACCCCAGTCCTTTCAGTTAGTGTTTGTCGGTCCTCTAATGTCTTCCCTGCCTGTGCTCTGTGCTACCCTGTGGAATATTAAAGACTCTCGTTTTATGAATTCCTCGTTTCTGGCTTCCATGTCTCCTGGTATTGTGACAGAAGGACCGACCGATACAGTTACCTCTCCGTTTGTACCCTCCGTTTTGTTTACCGTTTTACTCAGTTTTTTGTTTCCGTTGTGTGTTTCCCATATGGACCCCCTCCTTCACCCGGAATATTTCCTCCTCCTGCTGGAGCAGGGGAAGAAATCGCTCGAGGGCCACACCACACTGTTTCTGGTCCTCGCAAGCCTCACCACCTACCCGGATGACGCGCTCTGTGTGTTCTACGACGCCAGTTTGAACATCGCGTGCACAGCACCGTTGTCCGAGGATGGCCCTCGAGCGAATATGGCCGCCTTTGTGGACTGGACTCTGGCGAGAAACGGATCTCCATTCCCCGCCTGTTCCCAGGAGAATCTCGACAGTTCCACTCCCGACCCAGTGCCCAGCCCACCATCTCCCCGCTGCACGGAGCGCATGCCTGAGCCCACCACTGACGGAGAGCCGGAGCCCGCCGCGACCGACGAGCCATCGCCGCACGGAACGACAGTGCTGAGGATCGCCGCGGAGCCAGAGCCGCTGATGACGTCAGCCAAGGTGTGTGATCTGGCAACAACGCCCGCCTCGAGGTAGGTTACCGTGGACAGTGAGAGCGCAGAGAGGCGCTCCGCCCCCTCCACTGTGGCTGAGGGTGAGTTGAGTATGGCGTGTGGCAGGGAGGGCCAAAGATCCCAAGTCCAAGTCTCCTGAGTCTCCTGAGTCTCCTGAGTCTCCGCTGGTCCCAGCCAGCTCTGCTCCTCCAGAGCGCCCTCCAGTGCCCGCTCCCTGAAAACGTCCTCCAGAGCCCGCGCCTCCAGAGCACCCTCCAGTGCCTGCTCCTCGAAAGTGCACTCCAGTGTCGGCTCCCGTTCCTGAGTTCAGTCCTGGAAGCCTGGAGGCTCACAAATGCCCACCCTCCCACCCGCTCCTGCCTCCTCCACCGCTGTCATCTGGCAGCCCCTCTGCTTGCCCTCAGCCCACCATCAATGCGGTGCGAGCGCCGGGGGTCTGCCATCCTCCAGCGTCGCTGGGGCTGGAGTTTTCCTCACCTCCGTCTCCAGCCTCCGAGGCCCGGACTCCGCCTCGGGCCATCGACCCGTCGGCTCCACCATGGCTCCTAGCTCCCTCTCTGCCTTGGCCCATCGGTCCACTGGCTCCGCCGGGCTCCCTCGTCCCTCCGGCTCCGCCTTGGTCTGGTGTCGACCATCCTGCGCCTCGGGACTCCACTCCTCCGGCTGCACCTCATCCCTCCGGCTCAGTCAGGCTCCTCCATTCCCCCGGCTCCTCCTCAGTCCTACGGCTCCACCGCGGCCATCTGGATCCCTGTCTCCGCCTCGGTCGCTGGTGCCATCTGCTCCACCTTGGGCCACCGGATCCTCCCCATCGCCCTTGCTCTTCGTCTCTCCATCTCCACCTCGGGCTCCTCCAACACCTGCTCTGCCGCCGTTGGTCGGCCACCTGGAGTTGGCGGCCATCCCTCCTCCATGGCTCCTCCATCCGTCGGCTCCACTGTGGGCCGTCATCATGGCTGTGGCCCGGGTCCTGCTGGACTCCTCCTGCTCTGGATCCCTCCTGTTTCCTCCTTGGCTCCTCCCTCCTTCGTCGCCTCCCTGGACTCTGACTCCATGCTGGAAGTATTACGGCGCAGGACGCGCCTTCCGGGAGGGGGGAGTAATGTCACACCCCTGGACTGTTTTGTTGTGTTTTTTGCTCCCCATGTGTTCCATGACCCAGTTTCTCCCTCACGTTGATTGTTGATTTGTTTCCAGGTGTGTCTCGTCTTCCTCCCTGATTGTCCTGTGTTTATAAGCCCCAGTCCTTTCAGTTAGTGTTTGTCGGTCCTCTAATGTCTTCCCTGCCTGTGCTCTGTGTTACCCTGTGGAATATTAAAGACTCTCGTTTTGTGAATTCCTCGTCTCCTCGTTCCTGGCTTCCGTGTCTCCTGGTATTGTGACATAAATAGAGTAAACAAACAAAAGTAGTATTAACAAACAACTATTTTTATCCAGTCTCTTTTACTTAAAGTAAAATAATGGAATAAATGAGTAGTGTCAAAACAAACAAACAAAAAACAATTAGGTAGTTTCGTTTGGTGATCATTTCTCTCTGAAAAGAAACTTTTATCAAATTATTATTTTTAAATCCAGTTTCCTTGACTTAAAGTAAAATAGCGTTAAAGAAAACAAAAAAAACTAAACAATCTGATTTCTCTCTGAAAAGTTTTTTTTTTCTTTAAAAAGTAAAAAAAAGAATAAACAAGTACAAAACAATTAGTAGTTTTATCTGGAGATGATTGCTATCTGAAAAGATAACTTTTATCCACTTCCTTTATTTCTTTTCAAAGAGTTTGCATTGACTGAAATCTCAAATTCATCCTTTCAATTTCACCATATTCAATATGAGAATAACCATTTGTGTTGTCTGCAATTTTTCATTAAAAATAGACAGGAACTATACAGCTCAGTACAGCATAATATTGTGCACAGCACTCCAAAGACAACTGTAGAGATACACACAAAATATACCATTCCCGTCACCTCTCATTTGTGTTGGCTGTTCCTCTCCTTCTCTTCCTCTCCATCTCTCAGTGCAAAGGGGATGTGCTGTACCCACTGTAGACATTTCCCGGGCCTCTTTTAGGATCCGCAGATCTTCAGCCAGAAAGCTTATAGACAGGGTCAACGATCATAATCACTACAGTTCTTCCTGTCCAACAGCAGGGTCAAGGTCCTCACAGTATGTGCCGTGTGTGCGTTGACTTCTGGGAGAAAAACAGAGCAATGTGTGGCATATGCGAATGTATGGCATGTCAAGTGTGGAAGACAAGCTAATTGTAACAGAATGTGGTAAATTGAATGTAGGTCTAGCTATAACTGAGATGTCGGTTTTATATGCATTTCAAGGAGGGAGCTCTGGGCCAAGTTTTTGACAGGTTCTCTTGGCTGTCTCGTTCCCCACGCCACCTCCTACATGAGGAAATTCTGCTGCTGTCAACGATTTCACGCTGCCTTTGCAAACTCTCTCCTTCCCCGAAGCAATGACGACTGAAGAGAAATGTTGCTGTAAATTTCAAACTGTAGCAAAACATCATTTATTTTATGATCTATACAAATTATTTTGTGCAATGGTCATTAAAATTGACAGTCTTTACTGTCACTTGTAATTTTATGTGTCCTTGATCAATTTACTGCATCTGTTAATTTCATTCAAATTTTCTTTTTTTTCACTTTAAACTTGCAGTTTTAACGTATGTTTTCCATTTAAAGGAAGACAGATGGTTCTTTATGAATGGGATAATAGCTGAGAGCATATTTTTAATGAAGTATCATAAATGCTGGGTTTCATCTCCATGTAGACTCTGTGATTATGCTGTCAGAGTGCTGTTAAAGGCATTAGTGTGCTTCACAGCTTGATATGACACTGGCCTTGTTGCACAGTTAAACAGATGACACGAGGCCTGTGTGAGCCTGTTTTAATTACTGGAACAGGACAGAATCCAGCTTGCAATGCACAGTTATATGTTCACACCACATTGTTACTTCTGTGCAAAGCAGAGAGAGATTCAAGACGTCTGCGCAGGCCTTAACAAGACATGCTGAGACATTGCATCTCCAAGTTGCAAAAACAGTCCAGTTCTGATACATCGTTTAACTCAATGGCTTACATTTCTCATCTAACTGACACAGTAACCATGCAAATACTCAGATTTGAGCTGCACTGACCACAATACTGCATATTAAGCCCTGATGTTCCAACCGCATCTTGATGACAAAAACAATTCCATTCACAGTGGTTTTCAGAAATAAATAAATGAGACTGAAAACATCTAAATGTTAGACTGCATTATTCCTGCACATGCTTGTATTTTTTAGAGCATGCCATTACCCAGAGCGTACATCAGTGTACAAGTCGCCACATGTTCGGATTCAGTTCCTTTGTGATTCTTGGAATAATGAATCTCAATGTCAGATAGTCACAATTATAAAGAAAGATGATATCTACTGTATACTATAATGACTTCATTAGTATTTTAGAGCCATAAAATGGTAGAAATAATGGTCAAAACTCACAATTTCCAGCAAGGCAGAGGAGAACTGCGATTACCTACAAGAACATCTACTTAGATCTTCTTAAATGTCAGAATTTACTGTTAATAATGTTTTCTCTTCAAATCATCACCACCAAAGTGTGTAATTCAGTGGCAACATTGGATATCCTCTCATCAAGCTTCAAAAGGGTGTTAAAAATGAAGTCTCCATGGCCACAATAATACGACTGACAAGGTCCTTCTATAAAGGCTTCTGGCTTCCTTGTCCAAAGTGGAAAGCATTACAGATCATTTGAAGAGCAGAACTTAATAATCCACTAGAAAGAACCAATCCAAGTACATTGCAGATAAAGACTAAAATGCCATGACATTTTTAGGGTAGACAATTTGCACTTCTTGTCATACTCAACAGAGGCTAGCTGCACTGTAAAAATGTTTTGTAATAGTAGAACCTGTTACACGGTTAACTGTAAGTGACCTTATCACATACAGTGAAAAACTGTAAATGGTTTAACACTGCAACATATGTAATTGTACAGTGAAATACTGTCAAATTTGTGGTTTTGCAAGTAAAAACTATGAATTGCCATATAATTTACAGAGAAAAACAGAAAAAGATACCTGAAACATTGTTGCCATATTTCTGCAGTGAATGTCTGGTTTCTGCTGTAATTTATGAATTTATGATGTTTATTTGTTTGATACTTTTTGCAGTGTTAATAAAAATAAAAAGCCTGTCTACTTAGTATTTACTTTTTTTCTCAAGCCCAGTCTTGTGTGGTAACAGATTCCTTTTTTATCAAAATACATTCTTGTGAAATTGAACATTAGCCTTGTATCTCTCTCTTCTTTGCCTTTGTCATTTTGAGTAGTATCTCGATATGCTCGATTTCTCAGTTTGTATATCAGTGCTAACAGCTCAAGGCTAAAGCTGAACTACAACTGAGATGCCGCATTCGGGCATTATCTTTAATCAACTATTTTCTTCAGACTGTAAAATATATTTGCTACACCAAATGCTTTTTACCCTCTGCAACTAAAATCGGAAAACCAGGCACTTGTAATTATGGGCTAAATCACTTTATTAATTTTTTGGTTTCATGAGACATTTTGAAATGTCGAGCACCCATGAAATAGGATAATGATTTGTGTGTGTGTGAAATTCTCCTCAGATGCCGTCATCCTAGCTGGTGTACTCCCACTAAAAGAGGTAATATTCCAAATTTACATTCATGGACGTGCACTCGGGGACGACACTCAAAGCGCCTTAAACGCATCTTTTAATTTCATGCGAGACTCTCTAAACTGTTTTTAAGCTGTTCTCGGACGTACTACAATGAATTTTCCATCCTGCTCTCATATAAAAGAGAGAGGCACTGATTTGGGCCATGGGCCATGTCTGTGAAGCCAATGACGCCTGGGTCTTTTGAAGATGACTCTCCATTAGTCAAACTGCCTATTTCTTGTGGGTTTTCCCTAGTGTTTTGTGGTCCATCTATGTGTGTGTGTGTGTGTGACCCCCGAGGCGAACACACTCATACAGCTGACTGCTTGAACTACAGGTCAGTCCAGCCCGGCAAAATGTCAGTGGTGTCTTGTGATGCCTGTTGGCATTCATTATCAGATACAGAAATATTATCTGATCTCAAAGCACACTTACTTTTGAAATAACGATGATTTTCAACATGGTGTGTGTGTGGGGGGGGGAGGTGAGTCCATCAGATAGCAGCCCAATTCAAATAATCCCCAAAAAGAAAGCAAAATCTAACTTTGGTGTGCAAACTATATCCCTCCCTGCACTAAGAATGTGACTCTCTGCATTACACACATTGGGAAGGCTGAATTTATCTCTCCTATTAAGTTTCTCCGTCCTCAGTGACTGCTCAGAGGGCTGTTTCCACTATGATGAGTATGAATATTGAAAATCCGTAAGGCCCCGGCCCTAATCCACACACTATACAGGTCTGTGGTTAAAAGGTATCATCTGGTTGGGGGCTGGAGTGGGACTTGCCTTTGGAGACCAGTCTTTCTCTTGGCAAAATACACAGGCAGTCATCAACACTGGATTTATGGGCGGCACACTTGTGGTTCAGTCATGATTGCTTGAATTGGCGGCACATGCTGTCTGCTTCATTGAGCTCCTGAGATGGGTCTCTTTCTTTGAAAATAATCACTTTTGACCTGCAAGACAGATGAGAGAACAATATTGGAGTGGAAGGAAAAAGACAGGGAAAGAGAAGGTAGAAAAGTAAGTAGCGGTGCTCAAATTAAAATGAGTGAAATTCTGAACCAACACCATATGGGGTGAGAGAGAATAGAAAAGAGATGGCTATACTGTTGTGCTATGCAAACGCATTAAAATGAATGATGCTTTAATAGCAATAAAAATAATAGTTGTTACTTAAGGCAAACTTTGGCAAAGTCTCAAACACTTTTCCAACAAACTCTCAGGCCGGCTTGACAACCTGTGGTGTGTACAGGAAGAGGAAAGAGTTATGGGGATTCCTAAAGGAAACGTTAAATCATATTTGTGTGTATCCATAAAACATGTTATTAGTTTTATAACACTTTGGGGTCAAAGTTTAAAACCAATAGTTAAACTTGGAAACACACGCTCCCTATCATAATTTCACATATCTTGAGGCTTTTGTTACAATGGTTGTGAGGCCCTCAAACACTTGCACTTCTGCAGTCATTTACTGGTTTCATCTGTAAAAGATTTCGGAAACTTTACAGTTTTTATAAAACTCTAAGAGTAACTGGAGGTTACTTTCTCAGATCATAAAAAAAGACTGGGGAAAGGAATGGAAAATGGCTTTGGTGCATGAGGCTTTCTCCCTCGAATCCTTTGACTGAATGCTCAGTGCCAGATTGTGTGAAACCTGTTTCTTTTTTTTTAAATCTCTTTCTCTCTGCTGTGACCTATCCGTCCTAGTACTCGTGTCACTCTTTTCCACTATCTTGCTTCTCACATTTTCTTTCTTTATCATGCTCCTTTTCCTTTCAGTCCTCCTCCATTCTCACTCACTCTCTTGTCTGAAAGATTATAAAGCACAAATAAAAATCAATAATACATCCGAAGGATTGGAAAACTGTGGATTAAAGTCAGTTTGAGGTCAGGTGTGAAGAGTCTGACTGCTATTTAATATTCCTGAACAGTTCACTCAGCTCACAGCCAAGCAGCACAAAAGGCTTCAGTTGAGCTGTCAAGTCTGTTTTGAGGTCATGAAATAATCGGGCGATAAAGTGGAATTCAGAATCTAGCTTCAGAATGGCAGGATTATAAAGAAAGACCATGGGATGCTTCAAAAAAAAAAAACTGTGTTTTTAAAGCAATACTTCATTCAGATTTCTGTCATCATTACTCACCCTCATGTTGTTCCTGTATGACTGCGAAACACAGAAAAAAAGATGTTTAGCAGAATGTCTGAGCTGCTCTCTCTTCCGTGCAACGAAAGAGGATGGAGAACGAAGCTGTCAAGCTCTGAACAGCACAAGAAAGCAATAAAAGTGTTTCATACAATCATGGCAATTCACATCTACTTTACATTTCGGCAAATTGGTGACTAATTTGTACAATCTCATTCATTTTTGATATAATCTGCATATGCCCTACAGACAGTTAGGTAGGTTTAGGGGTGCGGTTAGGGGTAGAGCTTCATGCTTACATTTTTTTTCTTTCTAAAAATCATACATTTCCACATGATGCGAATTTACACAAAATGATTGCTTCTTAAAATAGTGGTGTTTTTTCATGAGATCGAGTTGGTTCGTATGACTTGATGATGAGCACAAGCTTTAGGTGAGTTCAACTTCCTGCACAGACTGACAGGCGTATAACTTGAAGCAAAGCACGCTGGTTAGAAAATGTATACAAATAGAGGCTACACTCTTAAAAATAAAGGTGCTTCAAAAGGTTCTTCAAACGATGCCATAAAAGAACCATTTTTGGTTCCACAAAGATCCATCTCTTTCTTACCTTTTTATAATCTGAAGAACCTTCTTTCACCACAAAGAACCTTTTATGAAACAGAAAGGTTCTTCAGATGTGAAAGGTTCTTTATGGAACCATTTAGACAAAAAGATTCTTCCATGGCATCGTGAAGCACCTTTATTTTTAAGAGTCTAGGGTCATGCTACCTCTATTTGTATACATTTTCTAACCAGCGTGCTTTGCTTCAAGTTATACGCCAGTCAGTCTGTGCAAGACGTTGAACTCATCACAGTGACATATGCCACCAAAGTACAATGACAGTAATTTCAGAACAGTCAACTGACTCATTCTGTGAAATCTCTCCAGAGTGGCTGCACAAGCTGTTTCACAATTAGTCAGACTCAGTAATGACAGCAAAAACTCTTTACATGTAATCTCCATGCTATACTGTTTCATGACTATCAGATTAAAACTGACAAAGACATACAGCCCACAATATTTGAACTTTTAAATAATACAGGCTTATCTTGAACATCCTACTTGTACATACAGGCACTATATTAAACTCCTGAATGAAAAGTGTTTCTGGTTTGTTAATCTGAGAAATATTACATCTAATCCACTTTGCCTGTGATAAAGAAAGCAAACATTGCACAAGCATCATTACGGGAAGCAGAAAGTGTCCAACTTGACAGCTCCGTTTTCAACTCCTCCCCTGACTGCAAGCAGCAAATCACACAGACTGGTAAGCTCAGCTTTAGACAAAGTCAAACACACCTATTGTGTGAGGAATAGACAGATATTTAGGGAGTATTCACACCTGTCTTGTTTGGTTCGACTGAATCAAATTCAAGTTCGTTCCCTTTTGTTCAGGTGTGAATACAGCAATCGCACTCGTGTGCGGCCCAAATACTGAGACCCAGCTGAAGAGGTGGTCTCTGTCCGCTTCCAAACAAACTCTGCTACGGTTGAATGGATGAACCAATGAATGGATGACCTTAACACATGTGCGGTTTTGTTTGCAATTTCTGGTTCACTTGCAAAAAGGGCACCCTGCTGAAAAAAAAACAATAGACACCATCACAAATTTTTTAATGGTTTAACTGGTTATAATGGGACTTGTATTGGTTTTAATGGAACTGTAATGGACATCTCTACTGGTAATTGGTCACCTTCTATTGGTGGCTTGTTAAAACCAATAAATCCTAATGGAATATGTTCCAAAACAACATTTTTTAATGGTTGAAAAAATAAATAAATAAACCTTTTTTAATGGTTGTAGTGTTTGAAAGTTGATGGTTTGTAATGGTATTTGTAGTGGAAACCATTCAAATTTTAGTGTGATGGCTCTATTGTTTTTTTCAGCAGGTGAAAGGGAACCACACCAAACAAAAAAGATCAACATTGTATTTGGTCCGGACCAAAGCAAGTGAACTAGCAGACTTTCCCGGTGTGAACACACACCCTTAGGCTGCTAATCACTGCAATTTTTTCTTTACAGCCATGGTTACCATTTACTTCCACTGTATGTAAAAGAGCAGCATGGACATTCTGCTAGCTATTCCATGAAAGAAAATCATTACGGAAAAGACAATAAGTTGAGGAAATGAAAATAATTTTAATTTTTGGGTGAACACAGGAGTCACGATTGAAATGTAAAGGTTTCTGTATGTATTATGTATGTGACTCTATTTCTGCACATTACAGTTATTTTAATGGTTTTATAACAAGCTCCATAACTATCTCGTGAGCAAACCTTATCAGACCGGAGCCTGGGAAAACTCAAGCTTCAACGTCAAAATGTCTTGCCAATTCCGCCTGTGGAGGTTATTTATGAGCGGGTAAACACTGTTTCAGCACTGTAAAACATCCATCCGCGGCGCTCCGCACCAATCTCGCGATACCACGAGCCTCGCTCACTCAGCTGTATGGTGAGAGTTTTCCTCCTCTCGCGAGATCAGAAGAGTTTCCCACGCCTGTTGTTGTGGTGTCTGCCCTTTTCTTTCACTCACCCTGCCCCCCTCCTCTGTCCTCGTCACCCGCCCCCTTTCTCTCTCTCCCTCTCTCCTTCGGTCTCCAGTCTGCTTCTGTTGTCTCGGCGGCCGGTAGGGTCTGGGAGAGAGGATCTCGCGAGTCTTGGAGTTTTGGTGAGAGTTTGTGGAAGATGGCGCCTGTTGTGACAGGGTAAGTCTGAGATTCAGCACTGCTGCAGGAGTTCAGCTGCTCTCACACACTTTCTCCTATTTGAACGGGTTTAATGAAAAGATGGCGGGGTTCTTTTCCATTTTGCACGTGTGCTGACTGTGTACTGTGAACCTCTGCGCTCGGCTTCTTCATAAGAGCACGCGGAGTGTGTGTTTTTATATTTTGAATGTAGTGCGCGTGTTGCATTGAGCCCATAATCGCGGTGTGCTTGCATGGAGAGTTGAGGGCCAGCCAGACCGTTTTGTATTGACTTTCTAACCACGCAACATCCCAAAATATAATTGGAATTTTTTGAAAACACCAAATAAACCAGATCTCTGTATAAGGAAACCCCCATGAACGGATTGTCCCTTGCACACATGGTGAAGAGGCACGTTGTGTGGTTATAGTAATGCAGTACAGTGGCTTTGTTTCGTTTGGGATTGGAGTGGAAAACACCTCTCGTCTGAATGTGTGCTTTTGTTGCTCTGTCGGTGGTCAGATGTGTTTTATTGGTTGTCTGCGGGGAAATGTGCTCGATTGTTTACCAAACAGAGCCGCTGGCTCTGCTGTAGCTCACTCGGTGCAGACGAATGATTATTTAATGGCAAGTGCAACTAAGGACATTAAAGCTCCCCGACTGGAAAAAGAAGCGTGGCAGCGTTTAGGAATCGGAGCCTTTGCTTGTGCCACTCTTAGGCATCAATGCTGAACGATGTGTGATTGTTAATGGCAGTGTTTCCAACAGAATAGTGTGTCTGTAGCTATTTGATAAATTATTAAATAGAATAACAATATACTAAAACGTTTATGTAATTCAATTAAGCATTGTTACACTTATTTTGCAAATACTTACGGTGCAACATATGAACAAGTGAGTAATAAAGCGTTTCACAAACCTTGCATACAGTTATTTGGTTTTGTGATGTACATCACTTGAAGTAACTTGTAGTTCATTCAGTGAGTGCTCTGATTCAGTGAAGGATTCTTTAGACTGAGTCACTCTAGAAACTTGAGTCTTTTTGAACGATACATTAAAAGAACTGACTTAGAAGTCACCTTAATAGATGCTTTTTTTCTCTAATACCACAAAATATTTACTTCTGCCCCTCTTAAATTGACAGAATCAACTATAAATAAAGACCAGTCTTACTAAAATAACAATATATGGGTAAACGGACAATAATGTTGTGTTTTAAGTGTATGCTACAGTTTTGTCGTCTGCCTAAATGTTCAAGCTCTTTAAAGTTGTGTGGATTAGCTCTCATAAAGTTTTTATGATTCATAAGCTGGGAAAAAATCATTTTAAAAGTGACTGTTGTGTGATATCGTTGCGCTTGGACTTTTCTGTTGTCTCATAATTAGCATGATTTTAAAAGCTTTTTGTTTCATCATAAATCTTTCAGTCTTTGGTATGAACAGCCCTTTTCACCTTTATGTTCATTTCCCTGAAAGTATGAACGGTGTGTCGTTTTCAAAACAATACTCTGTTTGTTTAAACTTCTCGTCTAGGCTGAGACAGCAGTGTTGGCAATTATGTGTATTTGAACGACAAATAGGAAACTTTCATTATTATTATTTTGTTTGGCAATTCTGACACTATTGGTGCAGAAAGTAGACACATTAAGAGATATCTCAAATTCTCTCATGGTTGTTCAGTTTAGTTGTTTTTATTAATTTATTAAACAAATCATTCATTATTATTGCTTTTATTCTTATGCTGTAATTGTAATAAGGGTATTCATGTAGAACAATGTTATTTAGGTGTATTTAAGACATATTGTGATATTATAACCACCAAAGCTCCTCTCAATTACGTTTTAGAATGATAATAGATACATGAAGTGCACAGTGACATTTTAACTTTTGATGAAATTCATACATAAATAGACAGAGTCTCTGGTACCTTTCGTCATCTTTGCACACAACCAGTGAGGTGACAGACATCCCCTGGCTGGGATTTTTTTTTTCTCTTCCTTTTTTTGGCGAGGGGTGGGGGGTGGTGGCAGACTGTTTATTTGGGGGCTTTCCAGCGGACCAGAACTGCCGCTGTTTTGACAGGGAAGCCAACGACTGGTTGACTGGCCACCTGTCCAGCTGATGTCCACCAATGAAATTAGAGATGGCATGATTGTTAGCATGTGTGAGGGCATCATCATGCCAGTGGCTGGAGCGATTAGACTGTGGCTGGCCTTTTACAGTTCACTGCACAGTCTTTTGTGCATTGCATTGCACCCTGGTTGACCTGATAAATCTTGGGCTTCTCATGCGAGACTGGTGCTCGTCTAATGACCGAGAGTCCGGTGTGCTAACACGAGGTTGTTCGTTCAGTATAAAGCATGAGTGATCCTTCTAAATCCCTGTTTACACCTGGTATCAACATTCGCCTCAGTGTATCTTCTTCAAACAGTTTCTGTTGGATGATAGAAAAAGAATTGGTTAAATATAGTGTGTTGTAACCATCCATTAAAGTAATGATGTATTTTCCTTAAAACTTTAATACATATGAGTGTAATTATAGATTTTTAGGAGATCTATCTATCTATCTATCTATCTATCAATCAAATATATCTTAAATATATGTCTTATATATTGATTGTTCAGAAATACAAAAAAAAAAAAAATCTGAGTATATTGTATGGATGAAATGTATTTGTATTTTTGAATAAATTAATAGGACAAAAATACCATTATGTCATTTACAAAATAGCATTGTTTTGAGGGATATATTTCTGAAATTGTTGGTGCTATTTTTATTGCTTTTGGAAAGGTTACTGTGGTGCTCATTCAAAACTATTTATCAGTTCCTTGGTTTAAGAAAGATTTCTAGTGTGTGGAGGAAAAACAATCCCAGCATCACCTTGAATGATGAAAGCATGAATCACCTCTAGCACAATGCAGCCTGTATCGTGCTCCAGGGGAAGGAGATTTTATTTAACATTACACAGACCAATTTCTCCGTCTGTTCTTTTTTGCTAAAGCATATGCGACGTAGACGCGGAGTGTAGCCCTTTTCTGTTGTGCGTAATGACACAATAAAGTCTGTCCGCTTGGGACAATGAAAGGTGTGTGCCTTGATAAACAGGTAGGCGTGTGTGCATGAAAGAACTGTTCCCCTGAGGCGTCTCTCCTGCCCTAATACTCATTATGCAGGCAAGACGCTCTGCAATGCTCAGAGAAAGCAAAGGGCTAGGAGAGAAGAGCGGAGTGGCGTTTGGTGACCTGTCTGAGGAGAAACGAGGCGGTGTGTAGCATAAAAGAGAGCATGCATGCATGCTGTCTCATCCTGCTGCTCTTGCTTCCTGCCTTGTGTTTGAGCAAAGGTAAGCCAATAAAGAGAGGCTTGTTGTTGTTACCTAGGCTGGATGGCACATGTTTTTCTCACCTTCTTGCAGAGTTGCCATCATTATTGTGGTCTAAGTCTAACCTACAATTATTGGTTGGTTGAAGCCGTATGTATAAAGAAAGAAAAAAGGAAGTTCTCTGCTTAGTGTAATAAACTTGCCTGTTGCATCATTTTTTTGTCTGGACTTTATTTGCGAAAACCTCTCGTGCATATTTCATGTGTTCTCACATCTATTTGCAATAGAAAATCATCGAAGCCCAGTGTTGATTTAAAAAGCGGTCATTTGAGGTGGCTAAAACTGTTGGGGCTTTCCTCAACGGTCACACCAGGAGCTTGGAGGATGAAACGGCAAATTTTGAAGTCATTTAGCTTGGCTTAGAGTCTGCATGGCACCCAGCATCAGTTCTGGTCCTTTGCCACGAGTTGCATTCAGTGACTGTTTTATGCTTTCTGATAACTGTGGAAAAGATTTGCTGTCAGTTTAACCTTTCAGAGCTATTCGGGGTCTTTTTGAACACAAATGACGTTTGGTGAATTTAAAAAAAAAAAGTAATCTAAATGACATGAGACTATGTGATGTGTCAACACTTGCTAGCTTTACAAACACAAAATACACAACTAATAAAGTGTCAACCCTATTCTCACATCCACAATGCATACAACCCAAACCTCCAAAACCCACTCATGAGAAATGAAAAAGTGATATGACATGAGTGGTTCCCTCTTATATAATTTGGCAAAAAGAAATCAGGTACAATGAAGAACACACACTGAAGTGATGGAGGGACACCACAACATCCACGATGGAGAACAAATGCAAACACACACACAAACACAAACATACACACTAAAACACAAATATAACACTTTATATAACACTTATATAACACACATAATTTTTTTTTTTTTATGTAAAAAATACCACAAATCCTCCCAAAACTACATAAATGTAGAGTATGTACATTAATAGACTGAGTAAAATTACATTTGTTTAAAATGAAGCACTAATTGTTATAACCTTTTTTTTTTTATTTTTTTTTTTTTTAATCACATTTTGCTGTCTGGGCTCTCTGAAGATCCCACCAGCTGGAGTGTACATTCCAAATGAATAGCTTAGAAGGGTTAAATTAAACTTTGGAATTGTTTCAAACCATTGGAAACATTCTTTCTTGATTGACTGGTCAGTTGCCTTACGGATATATCGTTCGTAAAGAAGCTTATCTCCTTGCCAGAAAGGGTCTTGATTTCATTGGCAAGCTCCTGCTGGGAGAACAAGAAATGTTATTTACTTGTGTGAGCTTGGAATGTTTTAAATGGTCTTAGTTTTGTCTTTAGGGATCAAAATGGCATTGTCATACAGAGCCAAAAAATTGCTGCTGTGGTTTTATGAAAAACTGGGTAAAAAAAGAAAAGAAAAGCCAATCCCCCATTGTGTTTGCCTTGGCATGGATTATGTATGAGGTAAAGAGAGCCCGAGAGTGCAACGCTGTTTGTGGTGCCCTTTTATTCTTGAATTTCCTCATTCTTGCACTGGCCGGTTGGTTGTGATTACAGCATAGCCAAGGGAACTTTGCTTTCTTCACTGTCAGCAGTTTTTTTTTCCCTTTTTCAAACATCCAGGATGTTTCATTCAGAAAACATGGAAGTGATCGCCTTGACTGTTTCATATTTGATTTCTGACTAAATTTACCAGGATTTGCTGAACGTTTTGATGATTATGTATTTGTCCAAAAAAAAAAAAAAACATATTTCTCGCCAGTGAAGTGCACTTGAATGTGTCTGGGAACCTGGGAACCTGTGTATGAAAAAGAAACAAAGCTAGACAGAAAAAAACTCTGATTGTCCATGACAGGAAAATGGCCCCACGTTGATGAATTGTTTGTTTTGGCTCGGGGAAGGACCTCAGCGCTGTGGAGTGACTGATTGACAGTGTTTACTCTCTAGTGGTCCAGCTGTTTTTAAGAGTGCGCCTGTAATTGAACACAGCGACAGTGACTTTTTGTTGATACATTTCAGATTTTCTTGAATGTGAAGGAACTTGTAGCCCCCAAAAAGAAAATAGCAGTTTGATCCGCTATTTAGTAGATCCAGTAGATTTCTTTTGATAAATAATTTATATGTAGGCCTATTTTTTTTTGGCTGTGTGTAAAAAAAAAAAAAAAATAAAAAAAATAAATAAATCATCTGACGTGAGAAATAACTTGTCATTTTTTAATGTGAAATGAATTTTTGTTATTTAAAATAGAAACACTTTAAAAACAGTAAACTGATATCAACCTGTATAATACAAATTTGGTGTTTTTAAAGGAAATCCATTATACTCATGGAGGCTGCATTTATTTGATGATTAATACAGTAAAAAATTAATATTTTGAAATATTGTTACAATTAAAAAAAGTTTTTTTGTTTTAAAAATGAATTTACTCTTGTGATTACAAAGCTGAAATTTCAAATTTCTTCAGAAATCATAATATTCTGATTTGGGGCTCAATATTTTTTTATTATTATCAATGTTAAAAACAGTTGTGGTGCTAAGTGGGAAAAAATGGTTACTTTTTTGATGATTTGATGAATAGAAAGTTTAAAAGAACATCATTTATTTGAAATAGATTTTTTTTAACAATGTAAAAGTCTTTACTGTCACTTCTGTTCAGTATAATGTGTCCTTTCTGAATAAAAGTAGCCTATTTATTTCTTTAAAACTTACTAACACTAAAAATTGGTGTCTGCCAAAACTTACATGTGTGAATTCATAATATTTATTTACCTATTTCCCCATATAGAGGGTAAATACATATCTTGATCCACCATTTGAGAAGAAAGAGGGAGAAAAAAGATTTAATATCCAATTTCTGTGTGGATTTTTGTTCCACTACTACCCAGGTCTTTTCTTTTGGTCAGAAGGAGACTACTGCTACTTAGAGAGTCTGTGCAGCACAGCCTGGCCAGCATCTTTCCAGGACAAGGACATCTATTAGGCTGCTAAGCGCTGTTCCTCAGGGATCTGAGGTGGATGACAAGAGACACTTGAAGTGGCTGGCACTTGGGAAGTCGACTGAACAGGAATGACATAGCAAGGTCTGGATGACCTTGCATAGTCATTCCTTTAGAAACCCAACCTTTGCTTGACAGAGTAGTCAAATGGGCAAGAGGGATTTTTGATATGCTTCAGTACATCCAGGTGTTGATGAACAAAAATATGAATATAGTAAGTAGGCTAATGTATGATATATCAGTGGGAAAAAGCAATTTTTAGGCTATTACACAGGGAGTGTTTGTTTGTATGTGCATGTAAACCTAAGCCCAAATCATGTCATTTTTGAAAATAAGTGTAATATCTACACACAATCTTGTTATTTTAGATTTAATTGGGACCATCTGCTGTAAGTGAAGATATGCCATTTCCTGTTTATGTGCTATTAAATAAGCAAAAATGCAATGAATGCATTTTACAGAGGATGCTTTCTCAGAATTTGTCTGCAGTACTTAAAATGTTTTGTTTGTTGGTTCTACATATACATCAGCTGGATTTTCTTTTGCTATTGCAATGTTACTCATTGTTTTTTTCCCCACCCAATTGCACTATTAATATCGTCTAGTTAAGATGCTGTTTTGTTAAAAGTTGTTACTTTAGGTCTTGTGACCATTGTACTGTTTTGTTGCCCTCTATTATGGCTTTTTTGCTTATATATTACAAATACTTATAATTTATCATCAAAAGGAAAAACAGTAATTGGTCAGATCACCATGCATTGTAAAATCCAGCCTGTGAGCTATTTTGTCAAGTTAGTGGATTAGTGGGTAGTTAGTGGTCTAAAGCCACTGCGGTTGAAAAGAAAAGGTCAAATTATTGAATGTCGTTATCGGCATAGAAATATCATTACGGTACATCCCTACAAAATAATTTAGTGACATATGAAGAAAAAGACATCAGATAATACCTCTATATTTATTCATCTTTATCTTTTTTTTTATTTATAGATGTGCTTGGACATTTGTTTGTTAGATGAGGTCAGGGAGGAAGGATGGATGGATGTATGTGACATTTGGTGGGATTGTCTGCTTCAAGAGTTCCTTCAGTCACATTTGGACTTGAATGAAGGAAAGAGAGAGCTAGAAAGAGGAACAAAGAGTAGCTCTGAATGTGTGCGTTTCCTCTGTTGATACAACCACGTAGAGAAACCAGACAGTGAGTTAGAGCTGTCATGTGTAGGCAACACATCACCACCTTCCTGTCTATCGGACCTTGTAACCCCTCACCCAGCTACAGATCACAAATGAGTTTATGGTCATTTTTTTTCCCTCACATCTGTCTGTGGAAACAACGAATGTGTTGCTCAGCCTACAGATCAGCAGTCACAACTTGAGCTGAAGATGCAAAATGCTTGCAGAATATCACCACAGTCTGATGGTGCTTTACTGGATCCAGCGAGCCCACTATTAACTTCTGACCCTGTTGCGTAAGATAAAATCACAGATTAACCAATTATTTTGGACACGTACATTTTTAAAAGCAAGCAAAACTGTGGTTATGTTTTGACTATCTCAATGATTTCATCGCTGGAGGTCACAAGGTCACTGTCACTGATAGGTTTTATAACAATCTAGAATGACTATGGCTTTTCAAAATCTATGTACACTACTCTGTTTAAATGTTTGGGGTCAGTAAGATAGATAGATTCATTGATTGATTTGTTGAAGACATTAATACTTTTATTCAGCAAGGATGTATTAAATTGATTAAATATTAGGCTATATATTACTTTTACTCTCTGCACAACTCTGTATACATTGGATTGATTTTAATAACTTTAAAACTAGGAGTATATAAGTATCAGATCGGGACACGGTATCGGCAGATACTCAATATTCAATGACTCGGATCGGATCGGGGGCACAAAAAACCTGATTGGGACATCCCTAAATTTTACATCAAATAAAGGCTGCCTTGATGAACATAAGAGATGTCCTTATGTAAAAAATAAATAAATAAAATAATAAAATAAAAAACCTTTTTAATGCTAGTGTATTGCTGTTAAAATAATTTGTAGTTTTATTTTGATGCATATTTAGATTTATTGATTATGACGATCGTTTCTTTTAAAGCAATGGTTCACCCAAAAATGAAAATTGTCATCATTTACTCACCCTGAAGTTGTTCCCAACCTGTATGAATTTCTTTCTTCTGTTGAACACAAAAGAAGATATTTTGCAGAATGTTGATAACTAACCTTGTTGCTGGTAGCCATTGACTTCCATTTGTATTCAGCAGAAGAAAGAAATTCATACAGGTTTGGAACAACATGTAGGTGAGTAAATGATGACAATTTTTATTTTTGGATAAGCTATCCCTTTTGGTTGCTTACTATGACACACTTTTTCTTTAAATCACATCATAAGAAAATGGAGTCAGGTTAGTCTCTCAGTGCCAAAAGCCGATCAATTCCTATTTTTAGGCTATGTGTTATGTCCAAAATCTTATATTACCCCTTAATGCACTATCCTGTCCACTTGTCACTGGTCAGAATGAAAACTAGAAATATCATACGAAGAAGAACTGACATTTTAGATACTTCCATGTTTTAAAGGGGAAACTATAGTATAAGAAACACGAGTAAGAAAGGTCACTGGTTCAGTCCCAGGTTAGGATAACTGAATTGGAAAGGTCTTTGGTTTCCTGCATTGTAAATATTATTTGGAGGTAGACACTTAACCTCAGGTTGTTCCGGGGTTTTAGGCCCCTGCAATTAGAGTTACTTTGGCTGAAAATCTTTCACTAAGTGATGAGTAAGGCCTGTGATTTTCTTTCAGCTAGTTGTGGGACTCGGATTAAAACCAATCCAGCATTACACGGCAGCGCAAGCACAGTATTTGCACAAGCTCACATCTTGAATGTGAACGCCAGCGTACAGCTGCCAGTTAGAGAACTTCCAGTGCGGGTCTAAGGTGGAAATACATTGTGACTCAATACCGATAGGATGTCAGTGTCGTTTTCTTTTCTTCCCCTTTGTGTGGTTTAGCTCTAGTTGAAGCATGAGGCAAACGAAACCATCTCTGCCAGACATTTAAGGGGATGTTGTTTTTTTTTTGTTTTTTTCCCTTCTGGTGTGTCTAAGATGAACTAAAAGTGTACACATGCGGAGATGACTGTGTGTGTGTGTGTGTGTGCACGCATGAGCCTGAACAATTGTTTTAGGCGAACCGCCAGCTGCGAAATGGCTCTCCAGAAAGTCCCATATGGAGATTCTATGGGCTGTGCTTGATGTTGGAAGTGGTCAGAACGAGAGAGAGGGAGAAAGTTTTCTTTGACTCCTTCCCTGTCATTAAAATATCCCCATGTCAAAGAAAAAGCTGGCGTTCTGGGCTCAGCCATATGTGCCTTGCCTGAGGCGACCCAACTCGGCCCATCCTAACAACCAAACCAGAGCTGCCCTCCCTGTCCCTCTTCCAGAATGTCCCTCCCTTTTGCTATTGGCAGGGGTGTTTAAGGGCAGGCATTAGGGCCACGTCTCAATAGCGCCCTTCTCTTAAAATAGGGTCCCGCGTATGACTTGATCTCCTCTACTTGCTACTTTGATTATGTATCATCTTAAGGTTTGACAAGAGTGACGCCAGAGACTTATCAATTAAATGAGGCGTTTTCAGATTGACCTCAGGATTATTCCAAATGGATCAGCCAGATGTCCTATTAAAGCTTTCCTGTAGCTCAAATAGTAGAGCATGGCACTAGCAACGCCAAGATCATGGGTTCAAGTCCCAGGGAAAGCAAGAGCTGATAAAATGTAAAACTGTAACTGAATGCAATGTAAGTCGCTTTGGATAAAAGCGTCTGCTAAATGCATAAATGTAAATGTAAATGTAATGTAAATGTAAATGGACCAGTGACGTGATGCTACTTTTTGTTTGTTTGGAAGGTTTTTTTTTTTTTTTTTTTTAATGCAGCTCTTTGAGCATGTTAAAAATGTCAGGATGAAACAACTGTGCTGATATAATGAAGCAATATTTTTTTTTAGTAGTAGTAGTTTGGCATAATAATAGACCCTCTACCTCTATTAGACCCTCATGACTGTGTGTTGAGGTCAGTAAGTCATCAGATAGTTTAATCATTTAAATTTTAAGACAAGGTTAGAAAATGTCATGTGTGACTCCCAGAATGCAATATTTCATGTCTGAGCACCTATGCAAGATTTAATATATGATTTAAGATAATTAGGATATTTTTAATGAAACCTCAAAGGTTTCTGTCTCTCCATTGAGACCAAGAAACCAAAACTTCACATATAAACACACATACGCATCATGTATGATAAACATGGATATTTAATTAAAAATCGTTTTTTATTTGTGTTTCAAAGATTAACCATAGTCTTTTGGATTTGGAGTGACATAAGGGTGACTGAATCATGACAGATCAGTGAATGAATGGACCAGTGAAATGATACACGTTTTTGCTCTATTTATTAATTGATTTTTGAATACACTAATAGAATATAAATACACAATGCAATGAAATATACATATGAAATGACATGAACACACCTCTTCTCTGATATCTGATTTAAAATTAGATATTGTCTTGATATAATGAAATAAATAAAATCTTGTTTGGCATAAGCTTATGATTTCATAGAAAATATGCTTATTAATGTTTGAAAAACTTTTGTCCATCAAATCGTGGTGAAACATCAAAATTAATTAGTACAACCAATTCACACAAAAAAAAAAAAAAAACATACCTCTATAGACCCTCATGACTATAAGTCAAGGTTTAAAATGTTTTGTGGGACAATGGTGCAATGATGGTGCATATTTTTATTTATTTATTTTTTAAAAAAAAAAGTGTATATAGGCCTACACACACACACACACACTCACATACAGGCTGTATGGAAAATATTATATTTTTGGTGATAGTCTCACCACACGACGTTTTTTTAATCATTATATTGAATGTTTTTCTTGAAACATACAAATACAAAGAGTACATTTCTAGGAACTTGACACATGTTTTAAATTTAGATGTTTTTTTTTTTTTTTTAAACATTTTTCCATTTCTTCATCGTGGACACTTATTGACCCATCAATTAATGAGCCATTTTCAGAGCTGACCACAGCATTCTTCCAAACGGATCAGCCACATGTCAAATTGATCTTATCCAGTCATGGCACTTGCCACACTACCCAGTATGAGCCAGCCTTGCCCAGACAAAATAACATTAATCAGATGAACTGGTCCCACCAAAGAGAACTTTATTCCTGTATGTATGGAGCAACTAAAGGAAAGCATATGGTTGGGTTTGGCTTACTGACGGTCAGTCGTTCAGTTTTACCACTGTTAACCCTTTTTTAGATCTTTCCTGTCATTTCCTTTCTCATTCTCGTTTAGTCTTGGATTTCTTCTACCATTCCCTCTCTTTCTTTATGTGCAATCCAGATTTCCTCGGAGGCTTGGCAAACAGGGAGGATTGTGAGAGTGTTTGTTCAGAGTCTCGTATCCTCACTAATGTGATGGTTGGCTCCTGGGCCGATACGTGTTGGCACAGCTCGGGCCTCTCCCTGCAACAAGTTTCGCCAAATGTTGTAGTCTAGCATAAGAAGCACATACTGAATGATTTAGGAAAGCCCTCGGCTCACTGTTAGGTGCTGTCAAAAGGTCAGCATAATTCGGTAATTTGAGGTAACCGCTAACTCGACTCAGATGACTTCCGCAAGTTAATATCTTTCAGCTCTCTGTATCTTGTAATGACTTGGTAGAAAGGAAATCAAAGCCTCAATTGAGCGTTAACTAACTTCTTGCTCATGGCTAACTCTGTTAACAGTACATTAATTCTGAATGAAGTAATGGTTGGTGCCACCATAAAAGGCAAAGTTAATCCATATGTTCAAACTGATTTGAAGCTGGTCTTCATAGAGGAAGGACCCAAGCAGACACTGAACGGGGATGATTCACAACGTGCTGTGCTGATTCGGCTAATGCTTCGCCGTTGGGCTGTGGTACACCACTGGTATTATGCTTCGGCCTTCGTCATATTTATTTCAGCATGCGGCATCAAATTATAGCGGCGTGCATGTTCAATTGAAAATGAAGAGTGGAAATGAATTCAGATGAGACAGGATTGTGTGTAAAGTTTTAATGTATTGCCAGGTTCTATGGTCAGAGTATTGGGTGTCAGGGCTCTATAGACGGGGTTGTTTGCCTGTGGTCCTGCCGGCACACGAGGTTGACCAGTAGCGCTGGTGTGGTTTGACTATTGTTGCTGTGACTTCAGGAAGATGGTATTTCTCAATAAGAAGACGCTGTAAATGTAGTCGCGGGGTTTAGATCTCAGAAATCTATCTGTCTGCCCTGCAGGGACCTTGTGATAGACAGGACACACAGACACACAGACACGCATACACATAAGAGATAAATTCAGTGTGAAAGATGAATCATTACTGTGGTTAGTGCTCGCTAGCTTTTTAAGAGAGGAATGCATTTTCTTAAAGGTGAAGTGTGTAATTTTTGTCTCAGTGTCAAAAGTTTCTCCTATCCCAGATATAGTCCACTGAAAAGGCTGTTCACTCCAAGAACAATAACTATAACCATAACATTTAAAAAAAAAAAATAAAAAAATCCCTAATTTTAATAGAATAGCACTGTCCACCTTATTTTTCATCGCAGTAGTAGCTCATTTCTGTGAATGTATGAGACCTCTGATTCATTATTTGGTTGAATGGATAGTACATCCATAAATGAAAATTTGCTTTTAGTTTACTCTCCTCAGGCCATCCAAGATGTATGTGACTTCATCAGTAGAACGGTAAAGAAGAGTTTTAGGTGAAACTCCTTGGCGTTTCATACACTGCATGTCTGTGCCTGCTGGTTTTGGATAGTCAAAAAAACATATACAAACTAGACCAAATTAATACCTATAACTCCTGATGATACATTGAGGTCTTATGAAGCGAAATGATCGGTCTGTGCAAGAAACTGAACATTATTTACAACATTATTACCTTTAATCCACAGCCTGATGATTTCGATGTGAAAGTGGATGACATGGAATTTTATGCTCAGCCCTACTTGTTGGAACCAAAATACTCCAACCGAGAATTGAGAGAGATGACCAAGAACACACATGAGCTGGCGATGTTTGTTTACAGTGGAGAGTGAGGATGCATATAGGGTTGGGTATCGTTTGAATTTGATCAATTCCAATTCCGATTCTGCTTATCGGTTCCGATTCTTATCGATTCCCAGTTTTGATTCCAATGTGGTAAAAAAAAAAATGAAGTCAAACATTTAGATATCAAACATATTTATTCAGTGTCTCTTTATGCAAAATATTTAGTTCCAGATGAATACCGTGAACAAAAATCAGCTGGCTACATAAAAACTCGACTCAATTAAGATCTGTTTGTGCGTGCAAAATGGAGCTGTATGTTTCATTACTTGATGAATCAGTGTTTTTGAATGAATATCTTGAATGAATGATTCAAAGACAAATGCATTTTTAACAGCCCATTTTTGCCACCTAAAAAAAATATGTGCACACATGAATTGATAGGTGGAATTGAAATTTTAATTTTACAACAAGTATCCGATTCCTGACCTTAAGTATCCGATTCTGGAATTGGAATTGATTTTTGATTCCCAAACCTAGATGCATAGTACATGAAAAAACCCCAGCTCACTTTAGTCTCAGTACTTTTCAGAAAAAGTGGCCCTGCTTGTTTGCGCAGTCTATCATCTTGTCAACTTATGACTTAACAGATTCAGTAAGTTTGGGGTGGAAGTACATTAGCACTAGAAGGACTGTTTGAGGAAACCTGTATGAAAACAGTTGAAATCACACACTTCAGCATTGATATTCATAGTTCATACTTCACGTAAATTCAGCATTAAGGTTTTTTTTTTTTTTTTTTTTTTTTAATCTTTTTGTGAAGGTAGTTCAGGTGCACAAAGAAAATAAATAGTTTTTATTATTACCAGTACCACACATTGCACAACCTTTTAATAAAGGACTGTCTTGTGACTTATTCCTTTGGGAATAACTTCAGGACTTCTCTTTTTTCCTGAACTATGCATGTCTACACTGTGAATAGAGCAGTGATAACAGTAGATAGCTCAGTTAGACAGAGGATGCCGCAGGCGTTGAAATGGTATCTGCACTTTTAATCCTCCCCTGTCTGTTTTAGATGACGTCACAGCCTGTTGCCCTGCAGCTACCCATACCGATGAGCAGTTGTTGCTCGTTTTGTTAGGGAGATGAGTGCCAGATACCGAATCACTTTTATACTGTCAACACAGTCATATGCTGTACTCTTTCTCTTTTTGGGATGTTTACTGTTTTTTTTTTTTTTTTCTCTCTCTCTTTTGTTTTTGTCAACCACAAGTACATTGGTCAGATAAAACTGAGTTCTGTATTCAAAATGTATATTTCATAATACAAATTTGCTGTACGCAGAACTGTTGAAATTAGATACACAGTATTTTGACAAAATTCACTTAAAGTTAAACACCAAACTAAGAACGTTCTTACCCAACTTTGACATAATAGGAGGAACAGTCAGATGTGAAGTATTGCTAGACCAGCTTCCAAGAGGGACCAGATGAAATGGATGGATGTTAAACCACAAATCATTTAGAAAGATAATCAGTAAATACAAACAGGATACAAGAGGGAGAGAAAGTAGAAGGTTGTAGAAGGTCGATGCTCTTGAGAAACGTGGTTTCAACATCATGTTCTGTGATTTACAGTGTGCTTGTTTGAGCGTGTTAGTCACTCCTCGCACATCAGTAGAAGGATTATGAGATGTTTGGAGTAGACAAAACTGAGAAATGCTCTTAGTTATATGTTAACATTTAGCAGTTCTGTTTTTGTGGCTTTTCTCAGTACTGGTTGTTGTGAAAAGTGTCACAGTTAATTCTTCTATATTAATGGACGTGAGTGGTTGTGAATGTGTGTGTAAGAAGACTTGGTTAAGTTATGTGTCTTGATCGATAGGATTCCTTTCTGATTGGGTTTGCACATTCATTTCCACTCAGCCACATTAACATGTCTCTACTGATCTACTGTTCCTGATCAGATTTCGAACGAGTATCGGAGGTCATTGATGCTTGGTCTTTTCGTGATGGTTATCTGATCATTAAAAATGTGGTGAGCAAGTGTAAAAATTCCCTGTTGATTGGGACAGAGTCTGATTGGAAGTCATTTATTTTCTGTTTTTCAACCACATCATGTTTATGAGGAAAAAACGCAGTGTATTTTTCACAGACGTGTTGGTTTGCGTGCATTTGTTGCTTCAGGTTTTACACATTCACCCGTCTGTAGATTTCAGTTGGTTAAGGAATCTAAGTTCCCATTTCTGTCACTGTGGCGTGTGGATTTTTTCAGAGACAAGGGGAAAAATGCTCAGCTGTCATTCATGCTGTTATGAGGCTGTCTGGGGAAGTCCAAAAACAATCTACTAAATGAGACGTTTCCAAGCATAGCTTGATCTTGAGTTTTCTCTCTCAATGTGTCTTTAGGCAGCACAATCCACAGGTTTTACAGAAGATTTAACGGATAATGCTTTTGGAAAATGGGAATTTTCTAATTATTTTAAAATCTAGCCCGCTGTTTTTAAATAATGTTCTGTTGTGATCGGATGAACAATGTGTCCTATTTTGTATTAATGTCTAGTGGTCAATTATCATTTCCTTCTCTGAAAATTTTTCTCCAGGCACATCCATCATGCTTCAGTGAAGTCTGTGGCCGCCTGCAGAGTCTAAATTAAAATCCCCACTGAGGACTGATTTACTCTGTATTGATGTAAGAAATACCCTCCCTGCTGCTCTGGCTGATGAAACCATTACATCATCCTCACTTCCTTTTGGAAAACAGGGAGTCAGTACTTTTGCATTACTTAATAAAGACACTTAGCTTGTCGGCACCTATCATGACTCCAAGGAGGGTTTTTAAAAGGTTAATGACCTTGAGATACATTGTCAGCACTGGAGTCAGTGGCTCTGTCAGATACCATCAAAGTAGGGATGTCGTGATTGTAAAATTTCACTTTTCATAATATCAATTTGATATCAAAAACATAGCTAAAACATCATATTTTTATATATATATAAATAATATTTATATGAAAATCAACAAATTAGGTTATTATATTATTAGCATATTCTTAGTATTATTATTTGCATATTCTTCACTGCATGATTTTTATTTATATTGATTTATTTATCCACCATTTACAGGTCTGTAAGTTTCTTTTGTTTGTTTCTGAAAGATGTCTTTTGTCTTTTTGTGCTGTGCAATATTAGACATTATAAATGTCTTTAGGAATGCACGATATTATCGGACTGATATCGGAATCGGCCGATAATGGCTTTAAATGTAAATATCTGCATCGGCCCAATATGAAAAATTATGCCGATGTCTTGCCCATAAGAGGAATATGTTAACTCACATGTGCTCAGGGTGTGCTAGGGATTAGATCAGGTCGGCATTGTGGCTCATTCTTGAAGCAAAGTTTTGCCTGAATGGTGATTAGATTGACTGTTTTGGATCGCTGCATTTAATCTGTGAAAGCAGGTACAGAATGATGCGCTCGGTGTATGATAGAATAAACAGTAATAGCACGTGCAGCGGCAGCCTCCCCCGGGTCCTAACGCCCGCTCAGTAAGGAGTTTTAATCTGTAGGGAGCGCTGTTGGCCTACTTCTAATTAAATTAAAAGTAAAATAGCCTACACAAATAACATTTAGACTGTGTTTCTGATTAAATAAAGCAGTAATTCATGTCATAAAATGAGTATGTTTTGATTTAAAGTTCAGAAGCTATAGCTTGCATGGAAAAAAAAAATCACAAACGTGACACCTGTAAATTAAATAATTTTATATATACTGATTTATTCATTAATGTGTAATATGTTTTATTTTTTAAGCAAATCATAAGCTCTAAAATATTTTCAGAATTTTTACAACTCTTTTGCTTTAGACCATCTACAAATGTTAAATCCTAAAATAAAATGTTAGGGTTAACACTGCATCTTTCTGGGGAAAAATGCAGCGATTGATATATAGTTTATTTGTAGTTATTCTTTCAAAAAAAGAAGATCTTGTAACACTTTACTTAAAGCCTTTATGTATAATGCATTATAAGGGGTTATTGAAAGGGTATAATGCATCATAATTATTCATAATGTGCAATGTAATACATTATGATTATATCTTGAATAACTGTAACCAAATTTAAAATGCATAGTGCAACAATGAATTGAAAATGTTATAATGTATTAACTGTGGTTAGAATTATTCATGAGATTGTACAATGCATTAAAATGTTAATTACAAGGCTTAATTAATGCACTAAAACTATTTTTATAATGCATTATACATAAAGGCTTTAAATAAAATATTACCAAAATATGTGTGTTTGATTTTAGTTGGATTATTAATGTAAAAACTTTTTTCTTTTTATTGTCAAAATTGTATTTTATTTAATCTTTTCAGTTCAGTATTAACAATGTAATTGTGGTGTTTACAGTGGAAGGCAATTCAATTATCTGAAATTTTTGATCAGATTGATTATTTTATTATTTTAGAAAATTGCAAAAACAATTTGGTACTGAGTTTGAGGTTGACATCCCAAGATTAAAGGAATGTAAAGTGCATTCGCTGTAAACATACACCACACCTCTGTTCACTGTTATGAAATATAGGTCACCTTTGAGCTTATCTATGTAGGTTACACAAGAATCACTTTTGACTCACATTTACTCAAGCAACGTAAGCAAAATAAACCACAGACAGAAGAAATGTCATATGCGTTTGTAAGTTGACTAACACCGGAGCGAGACTGTTACTTCATTGATTCAGTCAACCTTGAGTAAGAGAGGAACTTCTCCTTGTGTGCTGTCATGGAACAGACAGGAGTGAAAGGAGCGGAAGGATGGAGGGAAGGAAGCAAAAAATGGATAACATGCAGAAAAACAGATTAAAAACAATTCTGACAGCACTTCCTTTTCCTCTATTGAGCTCCGCTTGCAGGCATTTGAAAGGGGAAATGTCACCAGCATCATTCTTCTTAAACTTATTAGTTTTTTGCTTTGCTTGTATCCCCCCACCTCCCCATCGCACCTCCTCAATTATTAAAGTCGGCATGAAATGAAAATTCACTCTATTTTGTACATGCATATTATAAATACATCCATGCATATGTTTACTTCTTTTAATTTGTAATTCTTAACCAAAGTGTCATAACATGATGATCTTGCAGTGAAAATGAATGCAAGTTTGAGTAAATGGGTTTTTGTCTTTTTCAGTAATCCATTACACTCAGATTTATGCCATAATATGCAAATAAAGATGTTCCTAAATTCATTTCATACTGACTTTAAAGAGGTGGTATCGTACATTAGATTTATTTTTTATTTTTTTGGAATGTAGGATCACATTACTTGCTCACCAGTGGATCCTCTGCAGTGAATGGGTGCCGTCAGAATGAGAGTTCAAACAGCTGATATAAACATTATAAGTAACACAACACAATTCAAGTCAATAAATTAACATTTTGTGACGTGAAAAGCTGTGTGTTTGAAGGAAACACATTTATCATTAAGTCATTTTAACTTTAAACTGTCGCTTCTAAAAATACCAGTCCATAATCAATAATAGCAATTACTCCAGTGACAACTCCTGTTTTCCTCTCACATCAAATCTGTGTCTATTACAAACATTCAACTTTTCACTTCACAAGATGTTAACTGATGGACTGGATTAATGGTCATGTCAGTTGCTTCTGGTTTATTGCAATGTTGTTGGAATCAGCTATTTGAACTCTCATTCTGACGGCACCCATTCACTGCAGAGGATCCACTGGTGAGCAAGTCATGCAATGCAGTGTAAAGTTTTTCCAAATCTAATCTGATGAAGAAACAAACAAATTTACATTTGAATGGATGAGTACTTTTTTTTTTTTTTTAAGCAAATTTTCATTTATGGGTGAACTACTACTTTAATGACCATTTCCACACTCTGTGTAAACCAAAGAGTATAATATGCTTGTTTTATTCAGAAGATCTAGGAGAATTTAACACTAGTTTTTGTGATCTTGTCTCGACACAGGTCTACTATCAGCATGTCTCAGGGGAATGCTATTGAAAGCTGAAAATGATTTGAATTGGTGCTCTACGCACCCTGTGTCTCAGTTACTGTCTTGGTTCTGAAGTGTGTGAAGCTCTTAACTGTCAGTCAGTCCCATGAGGATGGATACAAAGAAACAGCCACGGGTCGAGTCAGATAGATAGTGGCAGAGCTGGAGAGAGAGAGAGAGAGCTATCTTACCGCATGACCTCACTGAGTAAATAGGATAAGACTCCAGCTGAAATCTGGGGACTTCTTTCATTTTTTAATCACTCTTTTTCCAAGCTGAAAAAAAACATTTCCTCATAACACCAGTGAAATGGAATAGCCATCACTTGAGTCACATTCGGCCTCATATTTTCCTCAGGATCAAATGAACGTAAATATGCTCCAAAACAATAAAATCTGGGCGTCCTGTCATTGTTTTGTGTTCTGATTAACTCTAGGCATGTCGAGTAGAGTTTCAGTGAGTTGAATTAGTGATGTTTCTCAAACAACGAAGTGTGATAGTGTTTTTTGTTTTGTTTATTTGACTTGACTCTTGTTCGGTGGATGGTGCTTGCACATCTCTGAACATGCTCACGTTTTAACTCCTCTGTAGGAAAACTTCAAGGAAATGCTGGTGGTTTTTCGTCGAAATTGTATCTCTTTTTCTCTCTTATCAGTCACACTTTCTTCACACTTCACATCTCTCTCTCTCTCTCTCTGCACTCTCTTGTGACGGCTCTTTTTCCAGCGTCTTGACATGTGGTGGGATCTCCATTTGATTGACTTCTACAGCCTTCATGTTTGGTCTTGTAGCCAATTAAAGTCTTTTTGGCTTGAAGAAGTCGTCTTTTTTTCTTCATCAGACCCAGACACGAATAACCCGAAGACTATGTGTACTTCTTTTTTTAGTCTAAGTGCATGATGTGCCTGTTTTCATTTATCCTGCACAAATGTCACAAAAATATCAAGTAGGCCTTGCTGTATGTCAGTGAAGGGAAGTGGCACGTATTGATATTGGCATTTGTTCAGAATGCAACGCTGTTTTTATAACAGGTGCACCACGTTAACCACAGTGTTTCAGATATAAAACTCTTTCAGCGCCTGATTCTTCCACCGATGGGCCATAACTTTGCCTGCACATGGAACGGGCCTTTGCTGATATGCAAAATGAGTTACGCATTTGGAGTGGAAAAGTTGTGAAAGTGAGCATGTGTTTTTCCTTCAACGTAATCGTTTTTTTTTTCTTGTAGTATTTCGAAACCTGAATTGTCTGATTGAACAAGCAGTCCTCTGAACTTTCATGCCAGAACAACTGCAGTAAGACTGAACTGAATTTAATATACTATCTGATCAATAAAAGTAAAAATTGAGCAGTAAAATATTTCATTCTTAATATAAATGGATGTCAAATGAAAACATGCTTCAATTCCATTGCTCTGTACAAATGAAACTTTAAAGCCAACGTGAAATAAAAATGGACTCAGTTACAGTCACAAAACACATTCCTGGTCTTATTGTGTGATTTATTACGTTATTCGAAAGAAAAAAAGGTATTCTTTGTAATCTTCCATCAGAATGTAATTACTTGCTCTGCCTTTGAAATGTCTTTGCTATCCCTTTTCCTATAGTTTATGCTGAAATCATAAAGTTTACAGCAATAGTAGCAAATAATGATAGATTTATTCAGACACATTACCTCTGGGATACATCAAGATGCTCTCAAGTGTGAACTTGACCTTAAGCTTCCACGTCCTTCATGCAGATCTGGCTCTGTTCTGATACAGAGCGCCTACTTTTCACCATTCAGTCACTTCCCAGGGGATAAAATCAAGCCATGCCTTACATTTTGTTTATATTAAAAAAGTAAAATGTGTTGTGAATAGTGTTTTATGTTGATTGTAATGCTGCATGCCTGGACCACTAAAGGGAAAATGTAAATGGAGCACAATGCAGTGGTTTAGAAGAGTCTGAATAAAAGTCGCTTCCCGTCGACCCCTCACTTGTGTTTGGTTTGTGCATGTTTAATATATTCACTAAATGAACAGCATGGAATTTAAATAAGTTGATGGGAAGGGAAAGTGTCGTGTGACAGATATTTCAGAGTAAGAATGGCCCGATGGCCCAGGACTGGTGTAACAGAGCTTCAGAGCGGTTGACAAAAGGGCCGGTTCTTATGTTACTGTGTTCCAGTGATCTTACATTCATCCTGTTGATCATGTGCAACTATTTTTGTGCTTTGCAAAGTTTGGTTTTGAAGGTTGTTTTGCGAATTCTGCTGATGTAAAACAAGATAATGCCACCAAGATAACATTAGCTGGCGGACATGGAGAAGCTTTTCTTGAAATTGTGAATAAGCCTTTGCACACTATGCCATTCTCCAGCAAAAGTGCTTTTGAAGTTTTACAGTTATACAATGTAAAAAAAGATTTTTCTGAGCTGTAAATAAAACAAAGATTATTGGAGAGTGTTTTTCCACTTCAAAATTTCACATTTAATTCCACGTGTTTGCTGTTTCTTTGTGGAATTTACTAGCAATATCTGTGTTATTTATTTATATGAAGTTACATTATACCTGTTAAATATCCAGCTGTCATTGCAAATTTAAAACCAATTATTTGTTTATGGGATAAAAAAAAGAAAAAAAGCCCAATGCTTAATTAAAAGTATATAAATATATTTTTCCGATAGTTATAGAAATGTACATTTGTTCTTTCCTGTGGTGAGGCGAGTAGAAATGGAAGAAGAGATGGCCAAAAGAAAAATCCCTGTTAATTGGGCTCTGTACTGGAGATCCAGGGCAGGCGGCTGGTGTTGGCCAGCAGAGCTGTGGCCCCAGATGGGCCCCTGATTGTGGGGTTTGTGTAGTAGCAGCATGTGCTTGAAGCGAGCTGGTATCCATTATCCTCTCAAACATCAGCACTTCACTGTGGGAACCTTATTGATCTACAGCTCTATAATTATTCTACTAGCGCGCACACCCTCACTCTCGTTCTCTCTTTTTTATTTTATCTTTCTGCTGAGCCCCTGATCCTCTTTTTTGCGCCTCTTTTAATTGCTTTTTTGTCTCTTTCTTATCTTCCTGTTCTCCCCCACACGTGCCTCATCCCTAATTCCAGCCCTGTCTGTCGTCTTTTCACTCTTCCCCTCCCTTTCTTTCCAATGTTCCCTCACTCATTAAAGTGCAATGACCTTTTGTGTTCTACTAGACTTGAGAACAAGCTTTGCTGTTTGTCTACAAGTAAATAAGACAGCTGATTTCTCTGATTATGTATTACAACATAACAATTGTCGAGTCAGGATACGGGTATTCAGTCAAGTTTTAACAAGTTTGCAGGCTTGCACTTGACTTCAATTCAGAATGTTACCAAGATGAGTTTCCAACAAATGTTTCTTTTTTTTTTCTTTTTTTAGAATCTTCAGAAAGTAGGGCCGATCAATTAATTGTCTGTTAAATGAGATTACAATTATGGCTGCCACGATTAACACATTTAAGCCTGCAGGCAACTAAAGCGGTTACCGTTTTTTCACTCTGTTCTTTCTATTTTTGGGGGGTGAATACAAATGTTTTAATAAGTAGACAGCTTTAGGAAGAGAACTTTTGAAAACTTGACGGACAGGCTACTGTTTCATGTTTAATTTAAACTGCCGATTCTGTGTAGCCTATTTACTCAATTCACTTGGCGCATTCCATAGGAGTTTCAAAGAGATATCATATGTGCCCACTGGTCACTAAAGATGCTCTATAAAATTTAGATTGATGTGAAAAATACATATATACACTATTGCTTAAAGGTTTGCAGTCTGTAAGATTCTTTTAATGTTTTTGAAAGAAGTCTCTTATGATCAGCAAAGCTACATTTATTTGATCAAAACTACAATAATACTGTGAAATATGATTACAATTTAAAATAACTGTTTTCTATTTTAATATATTTCTTATTCCTGTGATAACACCGCTGAATTTTCAGCAGCCATTACTCCTTGTCACATGATCCTTCAGAAATCATTCTAATATCTTGATTTGGTGCTCAAGAAATCAAGATTTCTCGTTTGATCGGTGTTGAAAACAACTGCGTAATATTTTGTGTGGAAATATTAATATTGTTTTTCAGGATTCCTTGATAAATAGAAATTTTGAAGAATGGCATTTATTTGAAATGGAAATCGTATAACATTATGAAATATAAAATAAATGTATTTGCTGTCACTTTTGATCAATTTTAATGTGCTCTTGCTTAATAAAAGTATTAATTTCTTTAATAAAAATCTTGCTCTCTCCAGACTTTTGAATGGTAGTGTAATTCAGGAACACATATCTCTACTTGCTTACCCCCCCAAGGTAGATATTAAGTTTAGGTATTGAGTATGATTAGGGATGTAGAATATGCTCATGCATAATGTGCTTTATGAGTACTAATAAACAGCCAATATGTTAATAATATGCATGCTGATAAGCAACTAGTTAATAGTGAGAATTCGTCCCTATACTAAAGTGTTACCGAATTAATATATTATAACGCTTTGTTTTTATTATACACAGCTTTTTTCAGAGAAATGTATATTTCTTCAACTGTTATTGTAGTGTCCTCTCTCAGTCTGTGGTGGTCTTCTCCGGTCTCGTGGCATTGGCAGCGTGACTTGATTTGAGATCTTCCTGTAACTCCCTCAGGTTCAATGGGCTTGGATCAGGAAGCTCCAGCCATCGATTTTTCTCTCTTCTTCTATTTTAAACCCTCCACAGTCTCTGTCTCCTCTCAGCTTTGGCCTCAAGGCTGCTGTCAGTTTAGCCCAGACGCCTGGGGATCAGCTCCTGAGGCCTTGTGTTTGCTTTACTAAAACACACTCAAACAAGCTAATGGCGAGATACTCAATCAAACAAACTGATTTTCTTTAACATTAAAGAGTAGGGCTGTGCTGATACAATTACATAGTACATAGTAATTCTTTTTCTCTTAATATTGCATCAGTGTGATGTGCTTTTTAAAACTGATTTATTTGATATATTAAATAATATTTTTCTGTTTTGGGTAGGAGAATTTTTGTAACACACTAAGCTCTTCGCAGTGCATTCTGGGATTGTCTTAACTAATTGGACCAGGGCCAGTGTTGTCTTGGGCACTGTAGTCATTCGGTTAGATTTCAAGTAATAACAGTTGTGAGGTCTCTATAGTAACAGCTTCAAACAGAAGGGGTCACGACAGGCCTTCAGGTTCTTCTGAAATGAGGCAACGGTTTTCATTATTTGCCGTCTGAGGTCACAAGCATAAGTGAAACCATCCAATCAGTGTTCCACATTACTGTACTCTGATGATCTGTTACTCTACAATTCACTGTGACATTTAGGAGAAACAAGGCTTTGTCTGCTTGACGTGAAATATCTCGTCTGAGGGAATGTGCGGCCATCATTGGGCCATCATTGGACTTTTCTTAAAACTGCTGCGTTGCTTTTCTGATCGTGATCATTTTACTGTTTAAATAAATGTTATGGGTTTAGATCTGATTAAGCTTTACTGACAGTGTCTGATTTGAAAAATAATTCAGTTTGTAAAAAAGAAATGTTTACAGTATTGCACGTACTGCAAGTCTGCGAACTTGTGTTTTTCGTGTAGTGCTGTCAAACAATTAATCGCGATTAATCGCATCCAAAATAAAAGCTTTTACTTACATAATATATATGTGTATTGTGTATATTTATGTATGTATGTATAAATACAAACACTTGTATGCATATATTTAAGAAAAATATGTTATGTTTATATATTAAATATATTTATATATAATATAAATTATATGAATATAAATATATACAAGTAAATACATGTAAATGTTTTCAAAATATATACTGTGTGTGTGTATTTACATATACATAATAAATATACACAATAAATATACACAGTACACACACATATATTATGTATACAAAAACTTTTATTTTGGATGTGATTAATCGCATTTTTTTTTTTAACACAGAATTTTTCCAAATTGCCCTAACCCTAAAGCCCCGTTCACACCTATAAAGATAATTATAAAGATAAAGATATTAGTGTCCACAAAAGCGGACAATATCTTCTGTTTATTCAAAGCAGACACTCGTTGGCCGCTTTATATTTTCAGGCTCGATGGATTCTGATTGGGTGCCAGTGTTTGTATCCTTCATCAGCTGGGGGAAAAACACGTACTGAAAGTGATTCCAACGATATAGTTATCGAGATATATAAATTATGTAAATAATATATAATATATACATTTTTATATTGGAATATATTTTACAAGAAAATTTCACATTTCAGTTTTTCTACTTCAAAATTTCACATTTAATTCAATGTGTTGTTACTTGCCAATTCTTTGTAGTTATTTGTGAACTTTACTATCAGTTTCTGAGTGAAAATGGTTCCAAAGTAAATCCTACACAATTATTATTATTATTATTATTATTTTTAAAGTTTGCTCTGTACAAACTAGTACTTTGCAAATAGTTAAATCATGTTCTTTCTGATTTCCCAGCATATATTGTGTGAGGTTATTGGTTTTGTAAAAGTTGAAATATTGGATTAGTAATCTTTAAAGATTAGCAAGCAATTTAATCACTCTATATTGATTATATGGTATGTGTTAACACAAGACTACTTTGAAAACTTTGTATATTTTAACATTTATCCCAGATAATGCCTTGCCCTGTAGGCCTCCATTATATGTTTATTACTGTAAATGTGATTTATGCTTGTTTTTCCAAAGTGAGGGCTGCGGTAATCAACAGCATCTGTGGCGAGAGCTTAACTTGAGTTTAACCCAGAACATTCCTTTAAATCCCTGTCAAAGGGAAAGCGATGCGTGTTTGGCAGCAGGTATCACTAAACTGTGCCGTTAGACAGCTTTCCTGTGATAATTAGCCTGGTGGATGTAATCAGAATGGGAAAGTGGTTTAGTTTGGCCACCTGTGTGTGTTTGTACACACGGTCATGTGAGCATGCTCTCACAAGGTCACTACAACAGCTGCAAGCCTGCTAATCTCAAATAGCGGGCAGGTGCGTGTGTTTGCCCGTCGAGGCCCATTTGAGTGCATGAATGTGTTTGCCCCTCGTTGAGTGATGGGAAACGGGCTTGTGTGTGTTACAGTGGTACAGTATAGTACACAGGTGTGCCCTCAAATATTTGTGTGCATAAAATGGTGTTTTTGTTTGTATTGTGGTTGAATTTCTGCTAAAGTGTTTTTCTCTCTGTACAGGAAGTTTGGGGAGCGCCCTCAACCACAGCGCCTGACGAGGTATGTTTATCACCTTCACATGCTAATAACAAACAAACAAGCTGAGAAAGGCCTCTCTCTGGTACGGCCTACATTTCTGCATGCACAATATGTGAAATTCATGACTTACAGTGACAGCAGCGGAACTATCCGCACATGAGTTTTCGCTTTAAAAAAAAAAAAAAAAAAAGTTTGTCATTTTTAAAGAAAAATGCTGCAGTTATTGTTTAACTGCAAATTGCTTTACCATATCTGGGGAAAAATTACAAATGTTTTAACATCATGTTATATGTAATTCTACTGTGAAATACTTTCAAATGTTATTTACCACATAGTTCATGATGTGAAACAGTAAAAGGACATTTCCAGAAGTCCCTGCATGTCAAATTACATATGATTACAATTTATTTAAATGGGTTTGTTTTGTCTTATTTTTGTTATTAGTAATGTACATTAGCACGTTTTGTATTATATTTTAGGTTGTTTTGTTTGGTTGTTCATATATTTAAAAAAATATATATATATATATTTAAAATATATTTAAAAAGGCATCAATATGCCATACTTGAAACATTGTCACCATATTTTTATGATAAAATTTTTGGCATGAAATTTAACATGAAAATTTAATTTTTACATTATAGAAATGATTCATTTAGCCCTTTCTGGCAAGTATCATTCTATTCTGTTCTATTCTATTACAATAATTTTGTAATTTTGACAAATATAGAGTGTGTGTGTGTGTGTGTGTGTGTGTGTATATATATATATATATATATATATATATATATATATATACATGTCAAAGACACAAATTAATTTTAACGGCACTAATTTTATTAACGCACGATTAACGCAGTGCGCATTTTCTGTTTGACCCGTGGCCTAGCCCGTATTTGGAGAAATGGAGATACACAGTGTTGCCAAATTAGTGACATTGCAGACCCCTTTAGCGACTTTTTTTTTCCCTTCAAAAAAGCGCCCAAACCTTATTTAGTTTCTGAGACTCGCCGGTACTGCTGCGTGAGTGTGAGGTCTTGCTTTCCCAGCGCGTGCACATCTCTCTCTCTCTCTCTCTCTCTCTCTCTCTGTCTCTCTCTCTGCACTGCACTTTCAGTTAAACACAGATATTATGTTGCTTCTCTAATTTTACATGCAAGTATAGCCGAAATAACAGCACAGCTATTGTCTTTGTCTTATGTGTATTTGATTTCATCAGACGACGGCTCGATTATCAGGATTTTTGTGCAGATTAACATCTTGGAAGCGAGAGCTTTTTATGTAGTCTTAATGGGTCGCGACTCAATCACTATTTCATATTCATTCCATTGTCTGACAACAAAAACAGTAAAATATATAGATGAAAAGAGTTTTATTGAGAATTTAGCTACATCAAAATACTCAAAATATTTTGCAAACTCTAGTCTTGCCTTTCTATTTTTGGTGCTGGTCAGAGGTTTGCATCTTGCTGTGTAGCATCTGTAATTCTGTGTCAAAGTCTCCTGAGGACAGTAGATTGTCAGAGCATCACCCCAGCTTTCTGGAAGTTGTTGGTGATTTTATAGAGACGTCTTTTAGGGTTCATTTTCACAGCTTTTATGATTTGTCTGTCATCAACTACTGTTGTTTTCTCAGCCAATCAGGTAATTGTTGGTTGCTGGTGTCGCTGGTGGTTTCCAAACTCTTGATTTCTCCATGCCTTTTGTTTTTGCTATAGCTCTAATTGACTTCATCTTTTCTTTTAGCATCCAAATTGCTTGCTTTTCTCTCAAAGTCAGCTCCGTCATCTTCATCCTGGTTTGTGTGTGTCATCATCGAATGCAAGATTCAGAATGCAGAAGTAATGGATATAACTGATACGACACATTCCCTGCTTTTAATATCTGAAGAATGAATGCAACAGGACACAGCTGATCACTTAGAAAGACCTGTGAGGCAACTGTTCCAATACATATGCTCACATCAGATAGAGGGATGAAACTCTAAAAGTGCTGAACTTCTTAGCTGGTAAAACATCTATGTGTTGAATCACACAATAATGAAATGTGACATTCTGTAGTTTTGTCTCATATTCATCTTTCAATCGTATTTGTAAATGTCTTGACTCCACAGCCAACAGAGCAATTTTGTCTTTGCTGTTCCAATACTTTTGGAGGGCATTGTATATGTATATATGTATGTATGTATATATGTATATGTATATGTGTATATATATATATATATATATATATAAGTTGTTGTTATCAATATTTTAAAGTTTTGCACTTTAATTGGAAATCTCATTTTAAGGCTACATATGTCATCTCAGGTAAATAACTAGGAAAAACTGTGAAACTTTGTGAAAATAGACTTGTGAGATTTTATATATTCCTGCACCACTGAATAACTTTCACTGAGCACAAAAAATTAAGATGCATATAAATCAGATGTGATCCACTTTACTTTCCCAAATGTGAATGTGATTTCTAACATAGTTAACAGTTTTTTTAAATTAATTATTTTATGTTGGAAAGTACAGACAACTTAAACCTGCATTTCCTTTCCTCTAAAATCTGGCCGTTTTATAGTTTATTTAATGGCCAGTCTGAAAATAAAAGTACTGTTGGCCTAGGACATCCTGAGCTGTAGTCCCCACTGAGGTTTAGTTTTGGTGTCTCTCGACACTGCCGTGGAGTTTTTCCATAGCTGCTGTCCCTATTTGTCACCATCGTTTCGCTCTATTTTCTCCCAACCTCTTTCTATTTCACTCATTTCCCCTCTTGTCTGTCTATTTAATGTTCTTTTCCTCCATCCATCCTTTTTTGAAGAGTCAAAATTAGAGGCCAAGAATTTGCCCAAGAAATATGGAACGAAATGTTTCAGACGATCCATTCTGTGAAGCAGCTTCAGTCAGCGGTTCGTGTTTTGAGTAGAGAAGTGAGGGACATGGAAAATGATAGAGAGGGGAGAGTTAAGCGCTGGCCGCCCAACCCGTGCCGCACGCCCTGCGGTTAACTTACAGCACGACTGCATTCTGGCAGAGAGCACACGCCCTGGCAGGACATTGCCACCGCTTCATGGCCCCTGTCTGTGCTGGGCCCCATCCTGTGAGTCTGACTGTCATTAGATAAAGACTAGCGTGTTTGTATGTTCTGCTTACAATTCACTAAGGTGTTGTTCAGTCACAGGTTAGGAGCAGCTTAGGTCAGATTCATTTGGGTCAAACCTATTTGGATAATGCCTTCTATAGACGTTGGCTATTTTTAATGAGATGTGCACCATGGTGTGATGACTAGGGGATAAAGTGAAGTATGTGTGTGTGTCGGGGAGCCCACTGCAAAAGATAATGTGACATGCCCGGAGGAAGATGAACCTCTTTAAACATCTACAGCCTCAATTAACTGGCAGAGTATTATACAAACCTTCTCCTTCTCGTCTTGTGCACATTCAAACATGCAGCTTTGGCACAAGTAACTGTTTTTACCAGTATTACTAATTCTGCAAAATTTGGGCATGAACTAACTTGAGCAGTTTGTCATTCTTACTTTTATCTCTTTTAACTATTTTCTTACTTTTCTCCTACAGTTAACTCCCTGTCTGCTTTTTTTATTGTCCAAAGTGATTTAAGATCGGACTGTCTCTCCATCTTTTTAGATATATTCTTATTCTTATTTATTAATATTTGAAATGGCCTTTAGTGAACTATGAGCCATGATTTGCTACTAATAGGGACATGCAAATTCTAGACAGATTTTATTAGACTCAAATTTCTGTATGTCCCTTAGTGCAAGATGAATCAACAATTTTTTCATTTGAAGTTAAAATTAAATTCGCATATCTGCCAGCTGTTCATTTTGGCAGTATTTTACATTCAAAAGTTTGGAGTCAGCAAGATTTGTTTTTATTCAACAGGGATGCATAAAAATGTGACAAAGACATTTATAATGTAAATGCTGTTCTTTGCACTTTCTATTCATCAAAGTATCCTGCAAAAAAGTATGATAGTTTCCCCAAAATATTAAGCATCACAAATGTTTTCAACATAATAATTAGAAATGTTTCTTGAGCGCCTAATCAGCATATTAGAATTATTTCTGAAGGACCATGTGACACTAAAGACTAGAGTAATGACTGCTGAAAATTCAGATTCGTCAGCACAGAATTACATTATAAATATATATTCGATATAGAAAACTGCTATTTAAAATGTGACATTTACCTTACGTTTACATATAATCATTTAGCAGACGCTTTTTTCAAAAGCGACTTACAAATGAGGACAATAGAAGCAATCAAACCAACAAAAGAGCAACAATATGTAAGCAGATATGACAAGTCATGGTTAATCTAACGCAGTACATGTAGCTAGTTTTTTTATATATATAATATTTATTTATAAATATTTATTTACAATATTTAACTTTTTTTATATTTTAATATATTTTAATGTTTTAAAAATAATACTGCCATGCAAAGACAAAAGACCGTAACTTCGATTTTGGTTGAAAATGAGTTATTGATATTTTTGGGACATTCAAGACATCCTTTATCATGTACATAAGTATCTTGAGTCAATTTCATTGTTTTTCCGAGAAAATAATGGGTCGTCTTAACCGTAACTTCAAAAAGCCCTGATGAAACCAAGGCACAACACTGTGTAACACCAGTTACGGTTCTTTCACTTTGTTTGGAACACTCAAAATGAGTTATGGCGTTCTGCCTTTGTTTAGCCGCGCGTCAATATGAAGTTACGGTGCCGGTGTTGTGCCCATTTTCGACCCCTGCCAAATTATTACCCTCCCCCACACTTAACCCTAAACCTACCAATAGCCTACTAGGGGGGTAGTAATCTGGCGGGGGTCAGTATGAAGTTATAAGGTGTTCTCCCTTTGTTTTACTGACCATTAAAGACTGCCGTGTTTTAATTACGGTGTAACTTGTAGCCTACACTTTCATATCTGATCTGTCACTGAAGTACTTTATTAGACAAACAAATTAGATAGATCGTGATCTACCAAACAGCTCCATATAACAAAGCACTGTAAAGATTAGATACCTTGGCAGCAAATCGTGAATAACCTTTAAAGATTTTTTTTTATATATATATTATTATTACTTCCTTTTTATAATGCAGATCATTCACCAGGTTGTCGCTTCTAGTTGGACGCATGTGGACTAGAATGCCGTAGCATAAAATCAGAACTAACAGTTCTCAATTAAATCCATATCCTACATTGTAACCCGATAAAATCAATCCATTGAGATGAACGTCACCGGAGATGTTTAATCCACAAGCATTCTGAGCATTATTCCTGCTTGCTGGCGTTCACATCAATCCACAAGTCATTATTTTACGTTAGGCTATTTTCATTCAAGTCAATATAAAAGCAATTACGCGATGTCTAGCATTCTTTAACATTATTGAGCATAGCAAATAAATTGGTTGCAAAACAGTATCCACTCACGTTTAACTTTTAGTCCGCTTGTTACGGTAAAAAAAAAACAAAAACAAAAAAAAAAAACAATTAATACAGTCACATTTCTCTATGCAATAGCCAATATGAGATGAGAGAGTCCCATGATCACTAGAATTTATACAGGTGTTACTGTAACGATTTTGTAAATGGTGATCAGCAACCAAATATTGATAATGTGGAAGTTACTGTCTTTTGCCTTGGTGTAACTTCTCACGTTTTGCAGACAATGCAAAGGCAGAGTACAGTAACTTCAAAATAGGGGTAAAAATCAAGTTTTAGCTCAATTTTTTTAATGTATATAATTTTCATTACTAAAACATCTAATTACCAAATTTCCAGTGTCCTACCTATAATTAATTTGGCTGGACAAATAAAAAACTTTAAAGTAATTTTTCTCAGTTTCACACTCTAGCGAGTTAAGGTCTTTTGCCTTTGTAGGGCAGAATACTGTTTGTACTGTATTTTGATCAAATAAATGCAGCCTTCTGAGAATAAGAGACGTCTTTCAAAAATCATTAAAAAAAGCAAATCCAAACCCTAAAAGTAAATAATAACTTAACCATTTTGACTACTACTTGGACCATGGCCTGGTCCTATTGGTTGTGATTAAAAGTCCACTTTTAAGCCATTTCAGAGCAAATTCACAAATATCAAAATATTTATTGAATATTGTTAAAAACCTGAAAAATATTTAAATTTTTTTTTGGCTTGTTATCTCAGACTTATCGGGCTTGCGCACCTTTCAAAAAAAAAGTTCTATGTTTTTTTTTTTTTGTTTTTTTTTTTTGACGAGTGATGCATTGAGACATGAGCTTAGGAGCCATTCATTTAGAGAGTTTAATGATTAAATTCCACATATATGACACATAAAGAGAAAGATCACAGGAAATATGGTTCTTGACTTACGTAGCCCACGTCACATTGTGGTTTTCCCATTGTAAATTTTCTGTCTTTCTAAAAATTTACATCTTTCAGGTCTTTTGTATATTGTGGTGTTTTGACTTTCATGTCCTGTGGTTTTGAAACTTATTAAAATGTGTGTGTATGCAGATTATTGCATTTGTTGCGGGTTTGCGATTGCGTGTTCAGTGTTTGTGTGCGTGTCAAAAGCTCTTCCTGTTGAAGTGCCCATATTCATCATGCTGTTGCTGAAAATTGATGACTCACAAAGACTTCTCCACTTCTTTCCCCAATGTGTCTGGCTTTCTCTTTATGTGCATCTGTGTAATGCTGTGGTTTCTTGTTATTACTTATGTCTTTCTGTTTCTAAATTTTATATTTTATGCTTTTAAGTAAGGTTTTCTTCTTTCCAGTTGGGTGGATATAAGCTATCTGAATCTTTCAGTTCTGTTTGAATTAAACATTTCTCAATCAATCACCACTGTTTTAAGTATATGTGTGTTTTCCATGAGGAAGCTGTCAGAAGAGCTGAAGGTCTGTGGTTTTTCTCTTAAGCACATGACGTCACATGGCCCAGTGGTTTGACTTTGCGTGCGAGACCTTTGCGTGTGCAGGAAAACTCTGATTGATCTCCAGGACCTCTTGCATGGAGTTGCATGTTATTTCTGACCTTATTTTTACCAGCACTGCAAGGTGCAATAAACCATGACATAAATAACGCCAAGTTTGGTTCACATGTTCCCCATAAGATGTTAGCCAATGGAATAAATCTCAAACCTACTATCATATGTTCCCCACTTTAGCATTTGGATGGTGTGTGTTTTGGATCCTAAGGGATCTTTGATCCTTAATCGCATTTGTGAAACGTACACACAAGTACATATATTTTCTAAATCAAGTCGTCAGTAGGTTTTCAGAACAACTAGTCATCTTGGAAAGCTTTGTGTAATTAGGCTTGTTCAGCGTCCACCAAGAACTTTCAAAAGTTTGGAGTCGGCAAGATTTTTGTTTATGTTTTTGAAAGTCTTTTGTGCTTGCCAAGGCTGGATCTAAAACTGTAATATTGTGAAAATGTATTAATAATAGAATAAAATAATAATATATTATTTATTCCTCTTATGACAACCATTACTTCAGTCTTCAGTGTGACGTGATCCCACATAATATGCTGATTTAGTGCTTAAGCAACATATCTTATATTGAAAACATTAAAACATTTTTTTCTGGAAACTTTTTTTTTTAAATAGAAAGTTCAAAAGAACAGCATTTAATGAATTCTTGCTGAACAGAAGTATTTAAAAAAAAAAAAAAAAAAAGACCCCAAACTTTTAAATGTGCATTTTAAATGTGCATTTGCACATTTCTGTGACTATAAATGACTAACTGAGTATAACCTTTTATTGCACAAAAGCATAATAGTCCTCAGAAACAAACGGAGGTGTATAGATTATGCACAATAGGAACATTGCTCTCAGCAGGTGGTATAAAGTCTGACTGTAATTGTCTTGAAATGTATTGTTGAAGGTGGTAAATTTGTTACAAAAGTGCTGACTTAATGGCTGTGGTGGTGTTGCTTGAAAGGGCATGAATGAAAGAGTTTTACAATCTAAAAGTTACACTGTTGGCACATTAAAACCTTCTCTGATAAGCTGTATCTGAATCAAAATTCAAAGCATCATTGGCAAAACATTTTTTAGTAAAGCCAACAAAAAAAAGTATAGAGTGTTAGCGGTCAACCTCACTATAGTCAGCGGTTTGCTGACTAACTGACCGTGTTGACCCAGCTTTGAAGAAACAAATGGTATAACGTAATTTAGCTGAGGGCTAAACTGTCAGATCTTTGATTGTAATGCTAACAGAAGATGTGTTATGGTTTTCCCAGCACCCCTGCAGATGGCGAGGGCCATCAATAAACTCTCTTCTGAGATGCTTTGTAAACACTGCTGGTGTTTTTGTGAATTGTCAGGTTGCCGGATATCAAAGCTGAACCCTCTTGATGTGAAAACACTTGAGCATTGAAGGGAAATGTCGAAAGTCTCGGAATGTTCTTGCTTTGGTGCCTATAATCACTAATCAGACGTGCAGCTGATTTCATGTGCTCCACACATGCTTGTCTTTGCAGTGTTGAGGGAATTCACTAGCATTTGGCCAAATGGGTACATTTTATCCGTGGATAGGAGAGGACTCTGCTCAGTAGAGATTTTGATCTGTCCTTTCTGAAGTACATAAGCCAAATCCATGTCGGAGATGGCCACTGAGTCTTCTTTTTCTGAACACACACACACAGCAGGTTATTAGAAGTATCAAAGGTATCAGATGACATGGGCCTGAGGAAGATGACATCACCAGATCTGCAGGAATTCACCGTTTGTGTGTGTCCTGTGAGGCTGGGAGGTTCAGCACAGTTCAATATTCACTCGCTTCATGATGCTCACTGACATACATGATCTCAGATAAAACTGTATACAACCTGTCAGATAGGATTTCTCTTTAGCGTACTTAATGACCGTAAAATCATTTAGCATGACGAAAAATTTGACAGCGTATGGCCTAAGACTAAAACTACTGTAGGTTTAGACAAGGACTGTGTCTTAACTAGATATACCATCATAAGACGGGCAATAATCTGTAATAAACTGCCATTTATTTATTTATTGTCATAGCTATCCTTGACAATGACTTGGTGTCTGTTTCTGTGGGTAGCCCCACTCACAGAAATAAATAATTACTTGTGCTGGGCAACGATTAATCGCGATTAATCACATTCATAATAAAAGTTTTTGTGTACAATATAGCCTATATGTGTGTGTTCTGTGTATATTTATTATGTATATATAAATATACACATGTATATATTTAAAAAAAAGTTTATTAAATATATTTATATATAATATAAACTATATGAATATAAATATATACATGTAAATATTCTCAAAATGTATACTGCATATGTGTCTTTATATATACATAATAAATATACACAGTACACACACACTTATCATATAAACAATTTTTTTTATTTTGGATGCGATTAAACGCGGTTAATCGTTGGCCAGCACTAATAATGACCTTTCCAACAAAAAAGAAGCAACTTTGGCATCACTACTAGGATTTTCTGTCATGAAATCCTTCCACTTTGTGTATGCTATACTGATATATTACGCCTGTGTTTTTTGTATGTCACATGCATTTATATAGCACTTTATACAATACTGATTAATTCAAACGGTTTCACATTAATAAACAGTAAAATAACAATGTTGATGCAAAATTCGTCAAATATGAAAAGACTTCAGTTTCAGCTGTATAGTTTACAATAGTATCATTATTCAGTTCAAATTAGTTCAATCTTGATACAGTTCAGTTCAATAACACTGTCAGTGTTGCAAAGTTCATCAATTATGAAACAAATTAAATTCAGCTATAAAGCAACTCTTCAGAAGACAATAGTGTCATTAGCCGGGTTTCCATCACCCAATTTTAATGCACATTTTGAAGCACCGCATGAGAAACGAGTGATGGAAATGCCAAATTTCGAATAAAAATCCCGTAATTCACAAAAACGTTTTTACGATGGGAGATGGAAACACATTTTGCGAATAAATTCCTCCAAGTGCATCAAAAAGTCATGTGACTTTGCGCTATGGGACGGCAAAACCTGACTAACCTGCAGACCGATGTCATTCCACAGCATGTGAAATGTTGTTATGGTTATTCTCAAATGCCCGAGCAAAGTCTGTCGTCAAAGTATTTCGCTAATTGCCTCCCAGAAATGTCTTGCACGACTGCGTTCCCAAACAGCAGCATCCACCTCCGAAAGCAATGACCGCATTCATTGTGTTTCGTCTGCTCGCTCTGAGGCGGAAATAATTTATTATATATGAAAATCATTATATTCTCCTGCTTTTCTTAGTGATTTATAGTGCAGGTTTATCATGAAGTGACGATTTTGTTCTCTTTGACTCGTGGATGGAAACGGTGCTTGTTCGCAAATGTTTTATGCGATATTCCAGTTTTGCACATGTTAAATTCGCAACTTTGGATGGAAACCCGGATATTATTCATCACAAGTTTTTTCTCATCAGACAGTTGCAGTGAAGTCAAATCAATAATAATTTTAGATATTATTACTACATTTTAATTGTATTTTAACCCCCAACTGAACAAGCCAAAGGCAACAGTAGCAAGGAACCAAAACTCCATGTTTGTCTTTACGCCTTTTTTCTTTAGACCTTTTCTGCTTAGCCATACAGGTACTGATTCATTGTTTCTGCTGGTAAAGCACAATAATAAGTGTTCTGTCTAATTTTGATTTTTGCATCTCCAAACAACACTACTCTACTAGCATACCTACAGAAGCGGCAACCAATGAGCGTAAAGATTCTGTCAAAGATTTCATAATGCCGAAATACACTGAGGGGAGTGCTCTGCACAAAACTTTTTTTTTCAAAACTGTTACGTGTACTTCGTCTCATGTCAGTTTACAGCATTCAGATGACTCTCTTCAAAAACACAATGTATTAGCATTAGTCATATAAAAAAAAAAAAAAAATTCTTGGTATGTAACACTTTAGACTACCGAATGCACCTTTATTTTAAAGAAGATAGTTCTATTTTTAATGACACACTTGTGTAGTGGCACATTTTGCGCTCAGTGTTTACAGATTTGCTGCTGGTAACTTGAATAAGACAGTGTGTGAAGTTACATTTACTTTAAGCGTTAGTCATTAGTCCTCCTGTTAGTCTTGGTGCATCGAGCCTGTCTCTTGTCTTGTAGGAGAAGGATTATTGTGAGAGCACAACCCTTTCACCTCTCTTCCCTCTCATACTTCCCCTCCCACCCTCATGTCACAGGGCCCCCTTGCTTTCCATCACAAAAGCCTGTCTAACTTAAGCGTGTGAGACATTTGCGTGGCAAAGGGAAGCTGCTTATGTGTGTGTGTGTGTGTGTGTGTGTGTGTGTGTGTGTGTGTGTGTAAGCTGCCCCCCCACAATTACCCCGTCTCTGTCCCTCTGAGCATTTTGACGTGTCAGGTGTCACTGACATCTGTGCAAATGGGCGTTTTTTTTTTTGTTTTTTTTTGTGCGAGTGTGTGAGTGTCTACATGAGCGTTTTTATCCAGCACACACGGTCTGTTCTAGATCAGAGTGTTTTTCATCTTCCTGCAGAATATTTCTGTTTAGGATTTTGTTGAAAGCATGTATGTTATCATATTAAACAACAACCTTGAAGCAATGTTTTTTTTTTAATGTTTCCTTGAAATGCATCACACTTCCAGAGTGTCCACATTTAGCGAGCTAAATTAAGTTTGCACATGCTGGGATGTTTTTCGTTAGTTTACTGAGGTAATTGGAACACTGACACGAAATCGAAATTCTTCGATTATGAGCTAAGAGATTTTGTGCCTTTTGACTTGTACACACACACATTGCTGTCCTTTTGCCCTTTTTCTTATCCCCCCCCCCCTTCTCCTTCTTTTTATTTTAAAGACCCCCAGCTGGAAAGCTGAGGTTTTTGGCCACAGTGTTTGTGTGCTTTCTGCAAGCAACACATAGTTGCACTCACCAGAGAATTGGCTAATCAAACTTGGGCCTGTGTTTCTAGTCAGGCTCTGGAGATTTGGGTTTTGAAGCGCATACAGGCCTTCAGAAAGCTTTCTCTTTAAAGAAACACACACGCATACACCACATGCTTTCACCAGAGCCCTCTACAATAGCACTTCTAAAGTGGTTTTACAGGTCTGAAACACAAGGATGTTTTAAAAACTCAAAACTGTAGCACTGGAGTTAAAGCACATGAGTTAAAAGCAAAGTAGAAGTCGTATAGAGTTGCAGTATTTATGAAAATACTTATCAAAAATGTAATCTTGCCTGTTTCAGTTATGGATTTTTGTTTTATCTGTGATAACTTTATACCAAAGTCCAAGTCAGGTCACTTGTCAGCCATTATTGTGTATGCAAGTACAGCTCCATTCAACAACTTAAATGGGGAAAGACAAATTCTGTCGAAATTATGTTTCAATAACATACTTAAATTCAAGGTTAAAATCTGACAACAATGTCTCCATATATTGTGGTTCTTCAACTCAAATAATGCTTAAAAAAGTGCTGGTCCAACTAATTTAATAGTAAACAAACATTCCTACAGTCACCGTATTGAGCATTATGATTCCTCCTGTTCACATTTATATGTGGACCATTGCTGTTTATACCACTTAATTTTGAGGTAGATATCTGTTGGTGAGGTGGATGTGCACAAGTTATCAACTAGTTAGGTACATCATCAACTAGTCGACTTGTAAAACTATTCAAAACTTGCAAAGTTGAATTTCAAAGTTGATGTGTGAAGTAAAAAAAGAAACTGCATGTTATTATATTTTTACTTTAATAATTGGCTATAGAATTACTCAAAATCCCTATCGCTTAGTAATATTTTCTGTCTCATGTGGTTCTTTTGCTTCTGTGATTTCAGAGAAGCCATGCGGAATTACCTGAAGGAACGAGGAGACCAAACTGTGCTCATCCTACACGCTAAAGTTGCACAGAAGTCATACGGCAATGAAAAAAGGTAAATGACAACTATGATTCATGATGAATTCATGAGATGAAATGTAAATGATTTTTGACCTTTTGGTAAGTGTAAATACTTAACATTTACCATATTTATTATTTAATTTCTGGTGGTTGTATTGTGTCTCATTGTTTTTCAGCATCTTACGCCATGAGCATTGCAATTTTAAGTTTCACTTTTAACCTGTGTTCCACTTCTTAGCTCTCTATCTATTTGTTTTTGAACACATAAACTTATGTGAAACCCCTTACACCGTTCATCTCTTCCCTAAGGTAGGGAAATTAGGGTTTTAGGGAAGAATGCAGTAAGATGAAGAGCTGAAAGGACAAGAGAAGGAAAGAACATTTAGGAATAAAAAAAGGAGTGAGAGAGAAGCTGATAAGAAAAGTAACCAAATAATGACAGGAAAGAGAAAAGAAATGATTAAGGAGGCGAGGTGATATGAGACAGGGAAGTGAAGGAGAGAAGGTCAGTGGAAAGCGAGACAAGATGATAACTGTAGAGAAACACAGTGTCTGGGGAACTGATGTCGCGGTTACAGCTCGCTCGGCCTCATTTGGCAGAGAGACAGTGCTGTTATTCGTGAACAGCACAGCCAAAACCTGGACACATGTCAAGAGCGACAGAATACCAGATGAGAGTCAGAGAGAACAAAAGTGTGCGCTTCATGAAATCATATACATGTGTTCTGTAATCAGAAATGGTTTATGACTAGGAAGTGTATCATTTAGCTTCAATTGGAAATGAATGTGAAGCACTTGACTTGTTGCACCAGTTCTGCTTCTTTGCATGTCCTTGTCACCTCGTTGACTTTTAAAACAGCTAATTGTTACTTTTAATGTTGTTAACTCGTCCCAGTGCTACGAACATAAGTGGTTCATTAAATCATGTGGTTTGTTAAGAAGAGGTGTGCTCCTACTTTTAGAACTAACATTTTGATTTACAGTTTTGCCTAGCAGACAATAAAATCATGAAATGTCCCAGCAGGCACCCTGGCAACTGCATAACAGTGTTCTAACAACCAGCTGACACCCTAGCAACTGCATAACAATACTTTAACCATCACCCATGATACTCTGTCCACCATCATAGACACTGTAGCAGCTACACCGCAGTGCCTTGTTAACCACCCATGACACTCTAGGAACGCTCTGGTAAACGCCATAGCATCCCCATCCTGACACTATTGCAGCACCCTTAAAACCACCCAGAACACTCTGTTAACCCCATAGCAATCCCCTATGCCCTAATGCATTATGATGTTCTTTGTAGCTGTATGTACTAAAGCTGTGGATTTACATGTGATAAGGTAGGCAGATTAAACCAGCGGTTTCATTGCTATCTTGTCAATGACAAATTGAAACAGATCAAACTCCCTAGGCTAGTGGTCCAGTCTAAGACATGATCTTTCACTATTAGGATGTGAAAGTAGACTACAGACTTGTATTTTCCTTTTTCATTTCAGAAGCACCAGTACCGAATATGCTAAACAGTACAAATGAGGCCATCATGTATATAGGTGAAACATGATTGGGGTTGGGTCTGCCCCCTAACTCATATCTACAGCATGTTTCAGTTTGACTGGAAGTGGAATTGCTGTTATTCCCCTTTTATTGCACCAGTTTTCAGATATTAGCTGCAGTTGTGTCATGAGTATTCCCCCGCCTCATGTCTAGACGAGCATCTCTCCAAGATGAGGTGCAGTGAGCTGATAACGTCACCCACAGAGACCATGGCTTTAATGTCAAGTGCTTCTGCGTTCAAGGTCATGCTGATTGACGTCTGTTTGCTCCAGCATCTCTTTGTTGATGCAGGCCACAATAAACATGAGATGAGCAAAGATGACATAGCCCTCAATCTGTGGTGGGGGATCTGAAATGTGCTCAGAGTAGCTTAGGTTTGGATTTAGTTTTTATTTTTTTACCATCTGATAGTTACTTGAGTTTGTCATGAAAGTGAGAGCTGTATCAACACTACACATGTGCTGCCACCTAGTGCTGATCTGAAGTTATGCTGATAGGTCATGTACATTTGATGTGTAATGTACACTTGTTGTACATTCATTCAATTAACAGTTATGTTCATAATTGTATATTTTTTTCATTAATGCACATCTTGCAGAATCTGTTGAAGTTGTATATTTAATAGAATTAATATTTAATGTTATTTATTTGTTAATTTTTTAAACATTCATTCATTAGTCCTGCCTAGATGCTTTTTTTAAACATTGATTGATTGATTGATTGATTGATTCATTCGTTCATTCATTCCTTCATTCTAGTCATTTTACTCATTCATTTTAGTTATTTTATTTATTTTAAATATTCATTCGTTCATTCATTCATTCCCGCCCAAAAGCAGCATTTTATTTGTTTGTTTGCTTGTTTATTTGTTTTAAACATTCATTCATTTGTTCATTCATTCATTCATTCATTCCTTCATTTGTTCATTCATTCGTTTAGTCATTCAGTCCTGACCAAAAGCTGCATTTTATTGTTTGTTTGCTTGTTTGATTCATTCATTCATTCATTCATTCATTCATTCATTCATTCCTGACCAAAAGCAGCATTTTATTTGTTTGTTTGTTCAGTTATGTTTTAAATATTTGTTCATTCATTCATTCATTCATTCATTCACAAAAGCAGCATTTTATTTGTTTGTTTGTTCAGTTATGTTTTAAATATTTATTCATTCATTCACAAAAGCAGCATTTTATTTGTTTTTGCTTAGTTATGTTTTAAATATTCATTCATTCATTCATTCATTCATTCGTTCATTTCTGCCCAAAAGCAGCATTTCATTCATTCATTCATTCATTCATTTCTGCCCAAAAACATCATTTCTTTCTTTCATTCATTCATTCTTCACCAAATTCAGCATTTTATTTGTTTGTTTGTTCAGTTGTTTTAATATTCATTCATTCATTCATGCATTCATTCATGCATTCATTCATGCATTCATTCGTGCATTAATCCCTGCATTCCTGCGCAAAAGCAGCATTTTATTTGTTTGTTTGATTGTCTGACTCGTTAATTCATTAAATTGTTCATTCATTCATTTCTGCCCAAAAACAGCATTTTATTTGTTTGTTCATTCATTCATTCATTCATTCATTCCTGACCAAAAACAGCATTTTGTTTATTTGTTTCTATCTATCTGATATCTAAATAAATAAATATATTCTGTCCAAATATATATACTTTATGCCAGTGAGTTTTTCTTGGTCAAGCATCACTCAAATTTTGTTCTGAAAATGTGTTTTGTGTTTGTCTAGGTTTTTCTGTCCTCCCCCTTGTGTATATCTGATGGGCTGTGGATGGAAAAAGAAGAGGGAGCAGATGGAGCGAGACGGCTGTTCAGAGCAGGAGTCTCAGCCCTGTGCCTTCATCGGCATCGGCAACAGTGACCAGGAGATGCAGCAGCTAAACTTAGAGGGGAAGGTAATGCACACACTCGCACACACAGATGTGCTGCCAGAATAAAATGACAAGAGCTACTCAGCCGAGCACACAGAGCCAAAACAATACCATTAGCATCCCATTATTGTGTATTATTCTCATGAATACACAAATCTTGCCTCCTCCCTGCAGAACTATTGCACAGCCAAAACATTGTACATCTCAGACTCAGACAAACGCAAGCACTTCATGCTGTCGGTGAAGATGTTCTACGGGAACAGCACAGACATCGGCGTCTTCCTCAGCAAGAGGATCAAGGTCATCTCCAAACCTTCCAAAAAAAAACAGTCCCTCAAAAATGCAGACCGTGAGTATATTCACCACCCACATTACACTCAAAGGAATTGCATTTACGACTGTTAGACAGTTTTCGAATGAATGATGACACCCTGCTATATAAGAGATATGGAAATGGGATAGTATACATGGCTTTTGATTCACGCAACACTGTCTGAAGTCTCTGTGGTTTGTTCTTTCTCCTGTGTGCAGTCTGTATAGCATCAGGAACGAAAGTGGCGTTATTTAACCGACTTCGCTCGCAGACGGTCAGTACACGTTATCTGCACGTAGAGGGAGGAAACTTTCACGCCAGCTCACTGCAGTGGGGAGCCTTCTACATCCACCTCTGTAAGTCTTTGTGCACATTTTTGTGAAGTAATGTTGATTGCCAAATTGTTAAAGAACTGTTCAAGGGACACAATCCCTGGCATAACTTGGATATACACTACTGTTCAAAAGTTGAGGGTTGATACGATTTTTTAAAAGTTTTTAAAAGCTCTCTTATGCTCACCAAGTCTGGAATTTTTTTATTTATTTATCTATCTATCAAAACAGTAATATTTTTAAATTACAATAAAATAACTGTTTCTATTTTAATATATTTTAAAATGTAATTCATTACTGTGACGCAAATCTGAATTATCAGCAGTCCTTAGTCCAGTCTTCAGTGTCACATGATCCTTCAGAAAAAAATCTGATATGCTGAGTTGGTGAACAAGAAACATTTATTATCATTATCAATGTTTTAAACTCTTGTGCTGCTTAATATTTTTTGTGAAAACCATGGAGCATATTTTTCAGGATTCTTAGATGAATAGAAAGAACAGAATTTATTTGCTATATAGAGAGAGTAACATTACATGTATTTTGTGCCTTTACTGTCACCTTTGATAAATTTTATGCATTTTTTCTGACTCTTGAGTTTTCAGTGGTGTAGTTTTAAGGACAAAGTGGCCCAAAGTTCACTTAGTTTATGTAATGTTTATAAGGAAGTTTATCTGAAATCTTATATAAACATGAGAGCAAAACTGACTGTACAGGTGTGCTCAAGGAAATCTTGTTTACCATTACTATGTCTCTTAAACAGAGCTTGCAGTTTATTTCAAAGAGTCAATACTGTGAATTACAAATATTTGTTTTAAGGAAGACTTGTTCTTCCTTAAAAACAGCAGCCACGGCAGACTGATTAACTACCTGTGCAACTCGACTCCTATCTTTAATTGCATAAAGCCAGCCAATCAGAGCAGAGCTTGTCATTAGGAAAACATGATAGCCACTGTTGTGTATTTGGTGGTGTAAATGTAGCAGACCTGCAGTAAACCTGCTGCTGTCTATTAGGTCAATCAAACAACTATTCTGACAAGAAAGAATGAACAATTAATTTCTCTGTTCTTTATTACTGATAGTGTATTTGGATGAAATGTTAAAAAATACATGCCAATGTAAAAATGCCGTTGTTGTATTGACACTGAAATGTTGGTGTTTTGACAATCATGAAAGGTCCGATCACACAGGATAAGCTTAGTTTTGTTAAATTATATTTTAGTGGATGATGAAGAGTCAGAGGGAGAGGAGTTCACTGTGCGAGACGGCTACGTTCACTATGGCCAAACTGTCAAACTCGTGTGCTCTGTGACGGGCATGGCTCTTCCTCGACTGGTAAGCCCATGTCAATGTGTGTCTCTGTTCATCTCCATGTTATCATTTCTCTCTATTATCTTCTGGTTTTTTTTTTTTTTCTCTCAGATGACATATACTTTGCAGACAGTTTATATAATTAAGTCTTTGGGGTCATGATCAGTCACTGCTATGAAGAAAGCAGTTTGGGTACATGAAGCACAATGTTGTCATCCTTTTATTTATGATGCTTCTAATGATACTCTTATCAACTTCACTTCCTTTCCTTCTTCCCTGCCTGGCTTCTTCCCGAACACACACACACACACACACACACACACAGATCATCCGTAAGGTGGATAAGCAGACCGCCTTGCTGGATGCAGATGACCCTGTCTCCCAGCTGCATAAGTGTGCCTTTTACCTGAAGGATACGGAGCGGATGTACCTGTGCCTTTCTCAAGAGAGGATCATCCAATTTCAAGTGAGTCACTCACTGGAAACATGGAGTAAATGCATTTCACTGTGCTAATAATGGTGTCTTGTAACATTACCGTTAACATTACTTGTGTACACTTTTCTCGAAGTGTATTGAAAGCATTTTGTAGTTTTTTGTTATGACCTCCAAACTAAATATTTGTTCATTGTCAATGGCTAGATTTATTTAGGTTCATATATATATATATATATATATATATATATATATATATATATATATATATATATATATATATATATATATATATATATATATATACATACACAGTCATGGCCAAAAATATTGTCATCCTTGGTAAATATGATTAAAGAAGGCTGTGAAAATTACTCTGCATTGTTAATCCTTTTGATCTTTTATTTAAAAAAATCACAAAAATCTAACCTTTGATTGGATAATAAGAATTTAAAATGGGGGGAAATATCATTATGAAATAAATGTTTTTTCTCTAATACACATTGGCCACAATTAACGGCACCCTTTTATTCAATACTTTTTGAAACCTCCATTTGCTAGTTTAACAGCTCAAAATTTTCTCCTATAATGCCTGATGAGGTTAAAGAACACCTGACGAGATCAGAGACCATTCCTTCATCCAGAATCACTCCAGACCCTTTAGATTCCCAGCTCCATGACGGTGCTTCTTCTCTTCAGTTCACCTCACTCATTTTCTATAGGGTTCAGGTCAGAGGACTGGAATGGCCATAGCAGAAGCTTGCTTTTGTGCTCAGTGACCCATTTTTGTGTTGTTTTTGAGGTTTGTGTTTGGATTATTGTACGGTTGGAAGATCCAAACATGCCCCATTATAAGATTTCTAACAGAGTCAGTCACTTATTGATTTTTTATCTGTTGGTATTTGATAGAATCCATGATGCCATGTGTCTAAACAAGATGTCCAGGACCTCCAGCAGAAATATAGGCCCACAACATCAAAAATACAGCAGTATATTTCATTGTACACATGGGGTACTTTTTATCCCTGTGTTCACCAAACCCATCTTGAGTGTTTTCTGCTAAAAAGCTGATTTTTTGGTTTCATCTGATCATAGAAGCCAGTCCCATTTGAAGTTCCAGTCATGCCTGATAACTGAATATGCTGGAGTTTGTTTTTGGATGAGCTAGGAGAATTTTTCTTGAAACCCTCCCAAACAACATGTGGTGATGTAGGTGCTGTTTGACAATTTTTTTTTAAGGTTTTCTGACCCCGAGACTCAACTATTTTCTGCAATTCTCCAGCTGTGGTCCTTGGAGAGTCTTTAGCCACTCAAACTCTCCTGATCACCGTGCATTAGGACGATATAGACACACGTCCTCTTCCAGGCAGTTTCGTAACATTTTATGTTGATTGGAAATTCTTAATTATTGCCCTGATGGTGGAAATGGGAATTTTCACTGCTCTAGCTCTTTTCTTAAAGCCACTTCACTAATTTGTGAAGCTCAGTTATCTTTTGCTGCACATCAGAAATGTATTCTTTGGTTTTTCTCATTGTGAACCCACATGGCCCTGTGTGAAAAAGTGTACCCCCCCTTTAAAACATAACTATGGTTTATCACACCTGAGTTCAGTTTCTCTAGCCACACCCAGGCCTGATTACTGCCACACCTGTTCGCAATCAAGAAATCACTTAAATAGGACCTGTCTGACAAAGTGAAGTAGACCAAAAGATCCTCAAAAGCTACACATCATGTTGAGATCCAAAGAAATTCAGGAACAAATGAGAAAGAAAGTAATTGAGATCTATCAGTCTGGAAAAGGTTATAAAGCCATTTCTAAAGCTTTGGGACTCCAGCGAACCACAGTGAGAGCCATTATCCACAAATGACGAAAACATGGAACAGTGGTGAACCTTCCCAGAAGTGGCCGGCCGACCAAAATTACCCCAAGAGCACAGCGACCAAGACCAAGAGGTCACAAAAGACCCCAGAACAACATCCAAAGAACTGCAGGCCTCACTTGCCTCAGTTAAGGTCAGTGTTCATGACTCAACCATAAGAAAGAGACTGGGCAAAAATGGCCTGCATGGCAAAGTTCCAAGACGAAAACCGCTGCTGAGCAAAAAGAACATAAAGGCTCGTCTCAGTTTTGCCAGAAAACATCTTGATGATCCCCAGGACTTTTGGGAAAATACTCTATGGACTGACAAGACAAAAGTTGAACTTTTTGGAAGGTGTGTGTCCCATTACATCTGGCGTAAAAGTAACACAGCATTTCAGAAAAAGAACATCATACCAGCAGTAAAATATGGTGGTGATAGTGTGATGGTCTGGGGGTGTTTTGCTGCTTCAGGACCTGGAAGACTTGCTGTGATCAATGGAACCATGAATTCTGCTGTCTACCAAAAAATCCTGAAGGACAATGTCCGGCCATCTGTTCGTGACCTCAAGCTGAAGCGAACTTGGATTCTGCAGCAGGACAATGATCCAAAACACACCAGCAAGTCCACCTCTGACTGGCTGAAGAAAAACAAAATGAAGACTTTGGAGTGGCCTAGTCAAAGTCCTGACCTGAATCCTATTGAGATGCTATGGCATGACCTTAAAAAGGCGGTTCATGCTCGAAAACCCTCCAATGTGGCTGAATTACAACAATTCTGCAAAGATGAGTGGGCCAAAATTCCTCCACAGCGCTGTAACAGACTCATTGCAAGTTATCGCAAACGCTTGATTGCAGTTGTTGTTGCTAAGGGTGGCCAACCAGTTATTAGGTTTAGGGGGCAAGCACTTTTTCACACAGGGCCATGTGGGTTTGGATTTTGTTTTCCCTTCATAATAATAAAAAAAAAAAAAACCTTCATTTAAAAACTGCATAGTGTGTTTACTTGTGTTATCTTTAATTAATATTTAAATTTGTTTGATGATCTGAAACAAAGTGTGACAAACATGCAAAAAAAAAAATCAGGAAGGGGGCAAACAATTTTTCACCCCACTGTATGTATTTATTTATGTAAGGAACCATCTAAGAAGTGGGTTGAAGTCATTTTGTCATTATCACAAAATAAACTCCCTCAGGGTGATACAAGACTCCTGATTTGTGAGTTTATTTTGCGATAATGGCTAGTTGATTGTATATTATACCTAATATTTTTCTTTGTAAACTGCTGTTTTTGCATTCAAAGTTTTTATGTGTGTGTGTGTGTGTGTGTGTGTGGGTGGGTGTTTAGGCTACTCCATGCCCAAAAGAACCAAATAAGGAGATGATAAATGATGGTGCCTCCTGGACAATCATCAGCACTGATAAAGCAGAATACACCTTCTGTGAGGGCATGGGCCCTGTACACACCCCCGTCACACCAGTGCCTGTGGTCGAGAGCTTACAGGTAACACACACAGGCTTTTTCCAGAAGCTTGCATCTCTTACTTACATTATCCACTCACAAATCTCTGCCTGCGGTTGATGATGTGTGTACACTGTATGTGTGTGTGAGCAGTTAAATGGTGGAGGAGACGTAGCAATGCTGGAGCTGACAGGACAGAACTTCACTCCAAATCTGCGGGTGTGGTTTGGTGATGTAGAGGCAGAAACCATGTACAGGTATGGATGTTATTTGAAAAGATATCCATATGGCAAAAGGGAATATAAATCCAAGAATTTTGAAATTCTGTTAATCTATGAACGCATACATTTATAGTGGGACTTTTAATGAATACAGTTATAAACAGGCAACTAAAGGCCTTTAATACAAATGTTAATAAGCACGATTCTTTAAAAGGAATGTAAAATACTTGAATAATTCGACATTATTATACTTAAGGAATTTGTATCCTATTACTTTTCCAACTGAATGCTTGTACTCTTATGCAATAACATTTCAAAGGCAAAGATTATTCTTTTTCATGTAGACCTTTATATATTTCATGGGTTATCATGACTTAATCATTCCTCTTTTAGTTCATCTTATTGATCTAACAAGCCAATCATTTTACAGTTAATGAAATTCATATCGGTGTAAAATTTAATTTCTATACTAAAATGTAAAATAAGTTGCATATTAATAAGTTTCAGTTTAACATCTGTTGTGACCCTTGTTAAAAATAAGTACTTATTATAGAAATAATATACTTTAAAAGATTGTTACACTTTTTTTATTTTGATAATCCACTTTAGACATTCTACTAACTATAAGTAACTTTGCAACTACATGTCAGCTAATTCTCATTCATTTGCAGCTACATGTCTACTAACTCTCAGAGTAGACTGTTAGGGTAGGTTTAGGGTTAGTAGAATAAGTCGACATATACTTGCAAAGTTTCTCACAGTCAGTATGTTGTTATGTTGTGGACCCATCAAAATAAAGTGTTAGAAAATATTAAGCAGACAGTCTACTAATACTCTAATGACTGCTAGTTGACATGTAGTTGCAAAGTTACTTACTGTAAGTAGAATGTCTGAAGTGGACTCAAAATACCGAATTATGTATGTGTTACTGAATAATGTATTGCGTATAATGTATAATGTCAATTGCAATTAAATTAAAATTTATTATAGTTTACATTTATATTAAATGCAATTAGATGAATTTGTAAAGTGCTTTTGACCCACTTAAGTATATCTTTCATATATCATAATTTCCTTTATTGTGTTTGAAATATGGTTAAAGAGAATGTACTGACAAGTGTTTATAGTAAACTGAAATATACTTAAAATTGTATACAAGACAAATATAAATAAATAATATATTACCTTGTAAACCTTTAAAAAGTGTACTGTGCTGTGTTAAAGTCCTTGACTCTTTGTAATTAATATTATATAATTTGCAAACTAAAGTACATAAAAAAACCCTTGAGATTTGAAGTACATTCAGTACAGTAAAGCACACTATATTTTCACAAGGGAGTCCTAAATCCTTATAAACCTGTTAAATTCAGCAGTAAATGACGTTAAGCTTTGACAGGACATAAGTTGAGTGAAGTGCCTCTGTCTTGTAAAACCGAAGTGAACAAGACCCCACACGTATTGTTTAAAGCCTCATGTGGTCGTTAAAGAGAAAAATGTACTTTTATTACTGCTGTCAGTTAAACATATTGCAGGCAGTGACAGACTGAATTATTAATAGACATGATATTTCCTCTAAAGGTGTGGCGAGAGCATGCTGTGCGTCGTCCCAGACATCTCGGCGTTCCGTGAGGGCTGGCGGTGGGTGCGGCAGCCAGTGCAAGTCCCTGTAACGCTGGTCCGTAACGACGGTATCATCTACTCCACGACGCTCACCTTCACATACACGCCCGAACCCGGTCCCCGTCCACACTGCAGCGCGGCCGGCGCCATCCTCCGAGCGGGCAACACCAGCTTGCTTTCCACGACCGGCAACAGTGCGGGAGGGAACGGAGAAACGGCACCCTACGGTGCCAACAGCACATCTAACGCCGTCACAGCGTCGTCCTCTAACGCAGCCACGGCTGTGGTGTTATAACACACGCAGCAGTGCTCACAAACTCACAATGTGCTATGCGTGAAACAAATTCAACAGACTACAAACTGTTTGTAAAAGTGCTGCATATTGAATTTCGACAATAAAATCCAGGAGATGAAAAACAAGGGATAGATGTGCGAAAAAGGCAAAACCTGTGGCGAGGACAAAATATTTGAGAATTGTTATCCTGTGCCCTCTTGTGGTTTTCTCTAAGGAGCCGGTCTGGTGCTAGCAATAGACAATGCCTGAGAGGAAACACCAGCACCTGTCAACAGGTGTAGAAGACATTGGGACAAGACCACAGCAATGATACATCATCCATGTACAAAATGCGTTGACTGAAAATGATGTTCAGTCTTCTTCCTTCCGGTCTGTGAGTGCGATTGGGTGAGATGTATCATAGCCTGGGAGGTCTAAACTCTTAGGAAAAGGGTCACATTGAAATTGTTAGATGACAGTTTTTATGGACCAAGGATATTGTATAAGCTTTAGTAAAGGTACTTTTTTTTTTCTCCATACCTTTTTTATATCAAACATTATAGTACGCTTTTGTTACCAAATAGGTTCTATTCCTCCTCTGAGCTTTTTCTGTATATAGCTACTTTCATATCCATCTGTTTGGTTGGACTCCTTCAGTTTTGATACTTTGTATTTTGTAAAACCATTATTCCCCCCCCCATTCATTTTTGTTTTCCATTCAGTTTGTTTTCATTTTTCATTTGGAAGAAACTCAGAGGGCCTGTTTTTTTTATCCTTCGTTTTTATGAAGTCTTTAAAAAGAAAAGAGCTTTAAGCAATGCCTCTTCCTTGCCTGCATTACAATATGCTCTACGCTTCCTTTTAAGCATTTCATCAGTGTCTCTAGATCTCACAAAAGGAACAATGCCATCTTTCTGTCTTATTTGGGAATTTAAACCAGAAAACACAAAATAGAGGCTTTAGATGCAACGTGTCTCTTCGATACGGTAGCCATAGTGCAGTTCATTTGTTTTAGAGCACTGGTAGGATCTCACATATCAATATCAGAAAGTTCGCTGTAGTTGGATATTTGTAACGTTAAAGTTCGGACACGAGTTTAGACTCCTACAGTTTTAGTGCCGTTTTATACTGTTTCCTTTCTCAAATTCAGTTTTTTGTCTTCCTAAACTTCCATTTGCATTTTTTTAAATTTGAAATGGTCTGAAAAGCGGATGATTTGGAGACGTGCTCTTCTATTAGATGTGGCCTTACTGGAACAAAGGTTCCCCGTTTAGTTCACTCCTTCAAAAGGAGGTGTACAAACGTGACCCGAGGAACCAAGCCTTGCATTTTGAACATTTTACATGCGATTTTTGATATTTAAACTCCCTTAAACTTTCGTTTGGATTTAGAAGATTTAAATGTGTAATAGATACAAACATACCCAAAGATATTATATTGCATTTGTTGTCTCTGTTTTTTGAATATTTGAAGAGTATGTTGGGATTTGTGGCCTCTCGCTCACCAAAAGTAGGAAGCTTTACTCCGTTGGTCATTGATGTGTTTATCGTGGCCTTGGTGTCTCACCAACTAGTAGGCTAGTATTAATGACTAATGAAAAAAAAAAAAAACCTAGCTGTAATGAACTCATCAACCAGCACTAATAGTGTTTTGTGACTTTCTTTTTTATGTACAGTAATTTAACTCTTGAATTTTATGTGTCCATTTGTAAAAAAAAAAAAAGAAAAAAAATGAAAGAAAAAAAAACAAAAGAAAGAAAAAGACAAACCATTCAGCCATTCTGTTATTTTTTTGTGTCTGTGGCTCTTAACCCAGTTATGTCCTTGGTGTTTCTTGTCGAAATGGTTGGGCGTTTAGTGTCCGAGTTTGTCCTTATCTTATATGTTATTGTCTGGATAGTAAAAGGACATCATGGGACTAGAAACATGGAAGTAAATGGCCTTTAAATAAGTGTCTCAAATATGTAAGCATACAGCAATACTGTATAGGTCACTTTTTGTGTCTGTGGAAATAGCCACTGATTTTTCACCAGCCTGATCCACAGCATATGTGGTCATGAAGAAGAGCTGGCTCAACTAGAGTCATCTTCACTTTCTTTTACACTTCATACTAATTTAATCAGACACCTTTTTGGTAGATTTGTAGATTTGCGTGAATCCTCCACTGTCTTCCTTACATGGAAAATCTGTAGTGTAGTACAAGTAGGCAACCCGTCAAACAAGGCAATACTCCAGCATTGTAGGCCTATAATGTAGTATATTTCGGGAAAAAACTGTAACTTGAATGTTTCTGCAAAAAAAAGTTCACTTGTTGCCTCCACTAGCTTTTTCTTTTCACCATCTTCAACAGCATCGTCTCTCTTTCTTGCTAAACATGTCTTTATTCTGTCCTTGATGGCCTCTTTGCAAAAATCTTCCACGAGGTGGTTTAACCTGAAGCTCTTGCACTCGGTTTCCCAGAATTCTTGCGTAACGGTCTTCTTCCATTTTATCATATTCTTGCAATTCAGTATCATGTAAGCGCACACTTCCATTTGGAGGAAGATGGCACTGGGCAAAAGCATGGATGCAAATTTAACTATGCCCACATTAAGCAGTCCATTTAATTGCTAGTATTTGATGCTTTTTAATTTAAGTGATTGTTATTGTCAGAGCTTACCATGTAATGTGGTATTGTATTTTTCTGTTTTTTTTCTTTTCTGCCCTTGATTTATATAGCTTCATGACCCCAAAAAGTAAAACAAGTGCTTTAAGCCAGTCCGCCTTGAAATGATGCAGCATCATTGAAACAATTCCTACACAAACTAAAGAAAGCGATTAATTCAGACTGTAAATTCAGTGTGACTTTATCATGTTTTCATTAGCGTAGCACAATATATCAGCATTTCTGAACCACTCCGTCACTCTGATTACTGCCTCTGTTCCACGTTTTGTTTACATTGTGGATTTTCTCAGTTCTGCCCCTCACTTACTGTGGTGTTATGCTGGTAAAGTGCATGATGTTGCTCTCTGAACAAACCGATTGACAATCTTGCTGTTTTTTACTGTTTACATGTTTATTTTTTTATTTTTTGAAGGTGTTGAGCTTTAGAATGAAGGATTTGTTCTGACCCATATCTGAAACTGGCATGTTGAGAAACTGTGTGTTTAAATTACACACGATACATTCTAACAAAATCCATAAATTTGCGTTATATCATTTTTCTGTCAGTTATAAATCAGTTGAAGAGCATGGCTCTGAAACGCTTTTAACTTAGCACCTGAGGCATGTATGTAGCGGTCATGTACCAAGCCTTAAAAAACACATTTAATGGCAATCCGAGTGAACAAATTGTTAGTTTTTACTGTAAAAATCAGAGTCAGCTGGTGTCATTTATACTTATCTATTGGTTTTATTTCTTCATTAACTTTGCTCTTCCAAAAACTCCTTATTTTGAGCTCTGATCGATGTATAGATGATATGCCAAATGTCTTATACTTACATTTTCATGCACTGCTTATCAAACATGGCACAAGAGGCAGCTTTTCAAAGATATCTCAGTAGTTCTAAAAAAAAAAAAAAGAAAAAAAAATAAGAGGATGGGGAAAATGTACCGTAGTAGACAAACACAGTGGTAATCTTTAGCGGCTTTCTAGTTCCATACTTCCATACAAAGAGCTTAATTGGTCATAATTTTGTCTTGTTTTGCCTTTTGGACATAAATGTGTAATCAAAGGCTTATATAGCTTTTTCTGTTTTACCATCTGGAGAGTTTTGTGGCAGACTGACCACATGTGTTGTACTGTGTATCAAGTTATTATGCCTTTAGGACGGTTTTAGTTTGGTAATTCACCCTCTCTGCTGCTTTTGCACTTAGAGAAAACGACATTTGTCTAGATTAGTTGCTTACAGAATGTAACGGTCACTTTTCATGTAAAGCAATCCTGCTGTGCCTAATTTGATGCTCTGTGCTAGGCTTTAAAAGTGCAGTTTGTCCTTCACCCCTCTTAACTTTTCACTTCCCCTTTGTCAGTGTTTCTTTCTTTTATTGCTCCCTCTTTCCTTTCTCCTTCTTGGTCTGTTCTAGTTGTAATATTCAGAGGTATCAGTATGGTAGCAATCTCAGTCCTTAATGGGCCGCTGATGTTAGGATCATGTGCCCTAATGTGAAACAAGGGGGCAGAAAAAAACAAAAACATTAGTTCTGTTTCATTTGTCTGTTTGATTTTGTACATATTGCACCTGCTCAGTTCCATATGTCATTAAATAATAAAACTGCAATATTGGCATACAAATCTAAATCTCTTGTATATTCCTTTTGTAATACTGCAACTTCATAAAAGACCCCGAACAGGCTTTTTGATAACAGGGTTCCCGCGGGTCCTTAAAAAGTCTTAAATTTACTTTATCAAATTTAAGGTCATAAAATGTCTTAAATTGTTTTAATTATGATTTCAAGAGGTCTTAAATTTGGGTACAGACCAGAATCGCGTTACCGGGGAAACAGTTCCAAAAGCGCCTCCTGCTGGCAGAGAATGAATGTTCATGTTCAATAAGGCTGTTGTTGTGAGTAGGGTATTCATGCAATACCGGAGGCTGTAGTTTCAGAACCAGATTTCTAGGACCCCATAGTTTTTTTTTTTTTTTTTTGTAATTATTTTTTTTTTTTTTTTGTATGTATGTATTATGTCAGGTCTTCCAGCCAGTTCTATCAAACCTTTACAATTAATCCAGAACACGGCAGCTAGATTAATTTTTAATGAGCCAAAAAGAATGTAAGAAAGAATGAAGAACGTCACACCTCTGTTCATCAATTTGCACTGGCTACCAATAGCTGCTCGCATAAAATTCAAGGCATTAACGTTTGCCTACAAAACCACCTCTGACTCTGCACCCCTTTACCTAAATTCAGTACTTCAGAGTGCCTCTAGAAGCTTACATTCTGCAAGTGAAAGTCACTTTATTGTTCATCCCAAAGAGGTACAAAATCACTTTCACAGACTTTTAAATTAAATGTTCCCTCCTGGTGCAATGACCTGCCCAACTCAATCCCAGCAGCTGAGTCCATACCCATCTTCAAGAATCGGCTAAAAACACATCTCTTCCATCTTTATTTGACCCTCTAACTCTAGCGCTCTCTATTCTAATTCTATTCTTTAAAAAACTGTCCCTTTTAGACTTGCACTCTATTTATTTACTGCTTGTTTTCTTAAAAAAAAAAAAAAAAACAAAACTAGTTTTTCTAATCTTTTGGTAGTCTATCGGTTTTCTTTTTAATAATTATACAATTAACAAAAGCAAAAAAGGTCTCTAACACTAGCTTGCTCTATTCTTTTTCTATTCTATCTGTTTTCTTTTTATTTATTATATAATTTAAAGAAAAAATCCCTTGCTACATGTCCTGCGTTAGGCTAAATGAGACTTGTTATAGCACTTGCATATCATTGTTCTTTTGTTGATTTGGATTGCTTCCAATGTCCTCATTTGTAAGTCGCTTTGGATAAAAACATCTGCTAAATGACTAACTATTAGTGGCTCATAGTATTTTATAGCACTTGGTATTCAATTCTGTATATTATTATTTTTAACAAATTATGTAGTTATTTAATTGTATACACTTAATTATTGTCCTAACCAACTCCTAACCCTAAACATACCCGTTGGTAACCCTCCTGAAATATTTAACCTAATTTATTTCAATATAGTCTATATATTCTGGTTTTAAATTCAGTTTTCTTGGAAAGAAGACTTGTGTCTGTGAGAGACAGATGACGCTGTCCCAAAATTAGGGTCCTATGCAGTCCTAGAACTGCAGGCTCCAGTATTGCAGGAACATTGGGTTGTTTTTGTTCAGACCAATGCGAAAATCAACCCATGTTTTTACCCTGCAAACACACAGAGCTGTAAATGTGAACTGGTGGATCGATAAGATGATTCATTATAAAAATCTAAACAGTAAAATGTTTGTATGTTATTTAATTAATAGAATAATTTATTGATAATAATTGTTTACCTTTGACTTATCCATTTTCTTAAAAACTGGTTTAAATGCTGAAATGTGAAGTGTATCATTTTATGAAACTTTTTGTTTTTGTGAAAACTTCTATCTGACTGCTTTTTACAGTCATTTTACAGTTTAATAGTTTACCATAGACATTGCCCTACCCCGCTCATATGGTATTAATTTTATTTGTGCAGGTCTTAAAAGGTCTTAAATCTGAGCTTAAAAATCCTGCAGCAACCCTGTGATAACTTTATGCTTACCAAAACATTTTTAAATAATTTGTAACTCATTTTGTTTAGGTTGCTGTACTGCCTTGGAAAGAATTTCTCAATTTGTCAGTGTGCCCAAATATTTAGCACCACACTCTCAGCCAACTATATTTCCATTTAGCCACCCAAATGTTTTATTTTATTTATTTTTATGTCATTTCACAGACTTCTTTTTATCCGTAATGGCTAATAGATGAATTAAAGCAAGCCTGATCTCAGTTATTTTGTAGCCTGGGTTGAACTTGCAAATTTTACTTCTTTTTTTTTTAAGGGATATTTCATCCAAAAATAATTCTGTCATCATTTACTCAAACCTATAAGAAGATATTTTAAAGAACGTTTAGCTGTTTTTGTCCATATTTTGAAAGTCAGTCAAACACTGACTTCAAAATATCGATCTTTTATGTTCTACAGGAGAAAGTAAATTGACAATTTTTATCACATTAACTGTTAACCAGGTGCCTCCACCACATGCTGCTGATGTAAACCATATTATACAGAAGCATCCGGTTAACTTTTAAAAAAATAAAATAAAACATGCATAACTTCCTAAAAGTTGTCTGATAAAAACAAATTTTTAAGTTTTAATGTATGCACTTCACAAGAACACAGTGACGCAACTGTAAAACAAAACGAAACGAAAAAAAAAAAAACAGAAAATTTTGGATCGACCCTCAGGTTGCATTTCATACAAAGAACTCCTAAAATATTAATGCATTAGATGATATAGGAACTGGCATACGTGAATCTCCTTAGGGTTTTGAAACATTTTCTTTAATAAGCAGGTGTTTATTTTTTGGGGTGGTTAAATCTGCTGGTATAGACATTAGACAGTGGATTCAGACTTTACACAGTTTAATGTGTCAATGTCAGTAGGTACAGACATACAGTTAGTGTTAGAGAGCATATGGATGTGCATCTCAACAGCATTGTAACATCCTATTATTTTATGAATATGCTGTCAACTTGTTCATCTCAGTGAGAGAGGAAAATAAAAATGTGGGTTTGGCATATACAAATATTACAAACAAATAGACTATGTGCCCTGGTGAAAATAACCCAGATGTCAGAAGCAGCCTTGAGTGGGTTCTTTGAAGTGCACAACAGGTGTGAAAAGTCTCATGCAATGATAAGGACCGACTCCATGTACAAACAGTGCGGCTGAAACAACACACAAGATAAAGACATCACTGTATACTTTCCTAGAAGAAAGCGGTTAATGCTACACATCAACATATGAACATTACACAATTACCAGTTGGTACATTTTGTACAGAGTTTACACACATTTGCATGTTTATGTAGTATTGGCAAAGAATCCAAAGTGCTTTTAAGTATGTGTGTCATATATTTATCAAACAGAATTATCTGTGTAGTCATTACTAAAGCAGATGTGACGAACAAAATATCAAACATAGGTCAGCGTATACTCAGAACTGATCTCAGATGTCAGATATTTACACTACCATTCAAACATTTGGGGTCAGTAAGATATTTTGTTTTCAAAGAAATGAATATTTTTTTTATTAAGCATGGATGCATAAAATTGATAAAAAGTGACATTTATACTATAAAATATATATCATGGTTTTCAGAAAAAAAAATTAAGCTGTAGAACTGTTTTCAACATTTATAAATATTTAGCATAAGTATTGGAATGATTTCTGAAGGATCATGTGACACTGAAGACAGGAGTAATGCAGCTTTGCCACCACAGGAATAAATTACATTTTAAAATACATTCAAACGGAAAACTGTTATTTTAAATGTTGTTCATTTTTCACAATGTTCCTGGTTTGCTGTATGTTTGATTAAACTAATGTAGCCTCGGTGAGCATAAGATGCTTCTTTCAAAAACATTTAAAAAAATCTCAACCTCAACCAGTCTTTTGAATGGTAGTGTAGTTAAGAGCAATATTAGAATGTTCTCAAAACATCTGGATGATTGCTTTTGACGGTAACACACAACAATAAAATACCAAGAAAAGCAAATGAATTCCTCTCCTCTCTCTCTAGGTGAGTCAGGAAATTAGAGAGCCAAAAGGACAAAACTTATTTATGGCTTATAATGTCCCTGTAAGTTTGTAAGTCATAGCTCTAAAGAGGACTGGAAGCCACAGTCTTGCTCCATTTGGTGCTGCAGTTTATTTAACAGTGACGTACTAAAATTAAGCACTGGATTCTATCAGCATTTCAGTGCTATTGGCAGTCATTGTCTGCATGCTTGTCCTCTCATTTATCACCAGTACGAGTCTCTCTCTTCCGTTAGCAGCCATTTTACTATACATTGCAAAGCTTTGAAAGATTTTGACACTGTTCTATACACTGTACTTGGTGCTGGGTTCCTATACTGAAAATTTCAGGGTGAAATGAGTGTGAATTATGCTTGTGCTGAGCCACGGATACTGGTGTCAGTTAGCCTTGTAAGTGTTCCTGAGCTTTGTGTGTTACCGTCAGCCTGTCCGCTCCCACCGCTTCCTCCAAACAGCGTTCCCAGCCCTCCAGCTCCTCTGGCGCTACGCCGGGTGCTGCTCCTGCTCACTTCATCCAAATCATCCCTACAGCAGCTGAACGTCGCCAGCACGCCCTGTCTGAAGCGTTTGTTCATAAAACAGTAGACTATAGGGTTGACGCAGGCAGAGGTGTAGGACAGCAAGTGGATGAAGGATATCGGTGCTCCTGAGAGGAGACGATCGGCTGAACGTCTGTCAAAGGCTCGCCAGGCGTTAACGACGAAGATCGGCGTCCAGCAGAGGAAGAACAGCCCCACGATCACCAGCAGCATGCGAATGACTCGTTTCTTGGCCATGAGGTTTGCTGTAGGGCTGTTGCTGCAAACCCTTCTCAGTTTGGACTTTGGGTTGTTGAAGCCAGGCATCACGGGTTCGGGACGCTTTCTCTTGGAGGGTTGGAGGTAGCAGCCATCGCAGTCACCATTTTTCAGATTGGATGTGCCATATTCTTTCTCTAGTGAACAAAGTGAGAATGAAACTGTAATTATGTGTAATACTAAAGCAACTTTTCTATTATCTCTGATATTCACAAACAAAACAATAGAATTATACTGTAATCAGTAAACCCAAACTATTGAATCTGAATTCAAATTGATGAATAAATTGATTTTTATATTTACTTATACATGGTAAAACAATTAAAAAAGCATGAAAGTTGAGTGATTCACTTAACACCATTCACTACAGAATTGCATTCTGCTCATTGATCTCTTTATATATAGATTATATGGTATTATCTATATTATAGATAATGACATCACAACTTGGCAGCTTGTGTTTTGTCGAATTCCATGTCTTCTGGGTTGTCCTACAAAATGTTATCATGACTAAACAGTTTTATTTAAAAGGGTTTTATAAAATGAGTCCACATCTGAAGTATTGTGGTCAGTCTATGATATTTTCCCATACCTCTGTTTGACTTCCTGTTAGTCATTTCAAATTTGATTCCCCTGTAGAGCTCGAGTGAGGTGAGACCATAAGCTGTCATCATAATGATCCCAGGCACGAGAAAGAGTATCAGCAAAAGGAAAACATACCTAAAAAAAAACAAAAAACAGAGAGGTCAGTTGCAATGTCAGACATGGGTTAACAGTAAGAGCTGGCCGGTTGCATATAATGCCCAGTCTTACAAGTTTGTCATCTCATTCTTTTCTTTATGAGTGGTCATAACTTTATAAAGTCAGTTACATAGAGGCTTAGTTTATGCAGCTGGCAACTGCAGGATATCATCATCATATTAGTGTCCGTTTTCACAGTATTTTTAACAAAGAAAAAAAAAAGAAAATGCTGGGTAGCTTTGTAGTTTTAAATTTACAGAATAGTTTACTAAAATTACTCACTCTCATGCCGTTTCAAACCTGTCTCCAGAAGTTGTATTTGTGTGTGTGTGTGTGTGTGTGTATATATATATATATATATATATATATATATATATATACTGTATATTCTTGCAGCTCTGATCCATACAATATTTCACTTATAATTTCAGTGGATTATAGTACATTCATTGGATTACTTTCATAGTGAAGCTTGAAGGCTATATGACTTTTTCCTAGTTTTTTGCTGGTATTTGTAGTCTGGAGGAGTTGACGCTTCTTGCCAAAAGTCAGAGCCAGTCTTTAGATTTTGGGCAGTCAGACTTAACAGATTTCATAAAAAACCGCATAGTGTATGATGGGCACAGATTTAGTTTTTTAGCTTTAAACTATGAACGTTTGATACTTTGAACTTATTTTAGAACAGATTGTTTCCATTTGTTATGTCTATGCTAGCAACAACATGCATATTTCTGCACAAGTTTACTGTGTTATCCTTTGCTGTGTGATCTATTATGGCCTGTTTTTTCTTTGTAATGATTTACAAAATCGTCAAGTGTATGATGCCTCAGATTTTAAAAGTTGCATAGTATATTTCAGCATTAACATCCATGGTCAGTGTAAACACTTACTGCATTAAAAAGAGCGGCATGATGATTTTTAAACATTTTTCCTTTTGTGTTCCAAAGAAAAGAAGAGTGCAAATAATCCTGTTAGCAAAGGTAATTTTCACTAACTCCGTCCACCACTGCTCAGATGTTTTGCCTTTAGTACAAACAGTATATTACTTCTATTTACACTTCTTTGTGTGAATAGCATCTATCACTATTTGCACTTATACTTCTTGCAAACAGTATCTACCACTATTTACACTCAGTATAAATAACATTGAGTTTTTTTTACACTTAGTGTAAATAACTGCTGCCGAAAACATAACAGTATACAGGTAACATGAGGGTAAATGATGACAGAATTTATATTCTGCTCCTTATTCCTTTAAAAACCCTATCCTCAAAATTAAAAATAAAAAACACGGTCCTAATAAATCTTACCAGGTCTGCATAACATCACTGGGCCAAACCAAGCGGCACATGTTGCCTGTGCTGTTGTTACTGCGCATGAAAGGCACCAGGGTGCTGCCTATCGGATAAGGCAGCATGAGCAGAAAAGACACGACCCAAGTGGCTGTGATGACTTTTGCAGCATGGGACTTCGTCTGCCATGTGCGGGACTTAAAGGGGTTGCAGATGGCACTGTAGCGCTCCAGAGAGATGGCCACGAGGTTGAATGTGGATACGCTCACCGAAATACCTGTGTGTTTGGACGCACAGAACACAATTACACATACAGAAATAAATCTGGCCTTGTTAAAGTACTGTGATTCTAAGAAGGTCTGATATATATGCTTCTATAAACAACAGTAAACACAAAAATGGAAACAGACATGCAAACTTCATAACAAACTAACTCCAAGCCCTGATAACAAAGGCATGAACTGTTAGTAAAGTTAATGGCTGCTGGCACTTTACCGCTTTACACCAAGTAAGAGTGCAGCTCCAGCTCTCCTCTGAATAATCAACAGCGCTTGATTGCTTATGAATGTTGACATACCCACATGGTAATAACAACAGAGTATGTAAATTAAGTCAGCTTTATCATGAGCAAGTATTACAGAACATCACAAAACAAACACATAAAACATGCTGATGCATCAAATACAGAGATATCGGGCAGTGGCATTGTCTCATTACTAAATTGTTTACACGGCACATTTGCAGCATCTGGAAGTGTGCAACCAACCTGGCTATAAATAGTTTTCAGAACTGTTACACAAAATTCAACAAGTCATAAATATGAATTCACAATGGATGTGCCTTGCAATATAATCTGAAAAAACAAACAAACAAAAAAACTGTGGTCTTGCCATCACGATTGAGGCTTACAATCTAATAAAATGCATTTTAGTGCTATTTATTCAAGATTCACTGTGTGTGCGCTGCTTTTAGCCCCTTAATTAATAGTAGCCTAATGAATCTCTAAATCAGCCTTTTTATAACCAAATGCAAGAAAAAACAAAACAAAAAAACAGCTGGAACATTAAGTAATGTCCTTTGGTTAGGAGACCTTTTATAGTCTGCCTCTCGCAATCAATGTGAACACATGCCCTCTTTTTAGGGCATAAAGAAGCTTGAAACATCAGTGAATATTATACAAACATTCCCATACTATAATGTATCATGATACTCAAATTTTCTGGTAAAATAACATAGTTATTATAATTAAAGTGGTCAGTACCAATACCAGTAAAATTTCATATTTCTTGGTACCATTTGCCCAGTAGCAAAAAACATTCAACTATTTTATTTAACAAACTATTTAACTATTTTATCTTACTATTATATAAACAGTGTATATATATATATATATATATATATATATATATATATATATATATATATATATATATATATATACACATATATATATACATATATATATATATATATATATATATATATATATATATATATATATATATATATGTATATATATATGTGTGTATATATATATATATATATATATATATATATATATATATATATATATATATATATATATATATATATATACTGAGCCAAAATCATCACAATTAAAAGAACCAAAGACTTACACACACACACACCAGCCTCTGGACTGTCACGCCCCTGTTCCTGTTTCCTTATTTGGTCTTGTTCCTGTTCTTGTTTAGTTTGATTATTAGTTGATTCCCCACATCTGTCTGTCCCTCGTTATCCTGAGTTTAAAAGCCCTGTCTGTTCAGTTCATGTTTGTTGGGTCTACTTGTTTGCGACATGTTTTGCTCAAGCTCTTATTGTGATTATTTTCAATGTTTCCTTGATTAAAGACTGTAAAACATTTCCTCGTGCTTCCTGCAACAGTGTCACGTGACAGTAACAATTATGCAAGCCTTTATTCTATGTTTAAAAAATAGAAATATCATGCCTGACCATATGGGAGGGATGTAACACTTTCCAGCATACTTAGTGAACTCAGAAAAATATATCAAAGTATATATATATATATATATACAGTTGTGTTCAAGATTATTCATACCCTTGGTAAATATGATCAAAGAAGGCTATGGAAATAACTCTGCATTGTTTATCCATTTGATCTTTCATTCAAAAATTAAAAAAAATCTAAACTTTAATTTAGGCAAAAAAAAAAAAGTAAGTAAAAGTGGGGGAAAATCACATTATGAAATTAATATTTTTCTCTAGTACACAATGGCCACAATTATTGGTACCCATAAAAAAATCTTATGATTGAAATATCTCTGAAGTATATTCCCGTTTATATTTGCATTTTTTATGACACCAGGGTGACTAGGAAGATGAAAGTATCCAGCCATGGCTTCCTGTTTCACAGGAATATAAATATGAGGGGAAACAAAGGCCAAATTCCCTTAATCATTGATCACAATGAGTAAAATCAAAGAATGTATTTCTGTTGTGCAGAAATATTCCCATTTCCACCATCAGGGCAATAATTAAAAATTTCCAATCAACAGAAAATGTTACAAATCTGCCTGCAAGAGGACGTGAGTCTATTTTGTCTTAAAGCAAGGTGAGGAGGATAGTTTGAGTGGCCAAAGACGCTCCAATGACCACAGCTGGAGAATTGCAGAAAACAGTTGAGTCTTGGGGTCAGAAAACCTAAAAAAAAAAAAATTATCAAACATCACCACATGTTGTTCGGGAGGGTTTCAAGAAAAATTCTAGAAAAGAAAACACTTTCATCCAAAAACAAACTCCAGCATATTTATTTGCTAGACACTACTGGAACTTCAAACAGGACTTGCTTCTATGGTCAGATGAAACTAAAAAAAATAGCTTTTTAGCATCAAACACTCAAGATGGGTTTGGTGAACACAGGGATAAATAGTACCCCATGTGTACAATGAAATATACTGCTGTATCTTTAATGTTGTGGGCCTATTTTTCTGCCAGAGATCCTGGATATCTTGTTGGCATCATGGCATCAAGGATTCTGTCAAATACCAACAGATAAAAAAATAAAAACTGACTGTACATGTTAGAAATCGTATAATGGGCCGTGGTTGGATCCTCCAACAGGACAATGATCCACAAACAAACATCAAAATCAAAACAAAAATGGGTCACTGAGCACAAAACCAAGCTTCTGCTATGGCCATTCCAGTCCTCTGACCTGAACCCTATAGAAAATGAGTGAGGTGAACTGAAGAGAAGAAGCACCGTCATGGATCTGGGAATCTAAAGGGTCTGGAGTGATTCTGGATGAAGGAATGGTCTCTGATCTCTTGGCAGATGTTCTCCAAACTTATTAAGAATTATAGGTGAAGACTCAGAGCTGTTATCTTGGAAAAAGGAGGTTGCAAAAAGTATTGAATAAAAGGGTATGATTAATTATGGCCAATGTGTATTAGAGAAAAACATTTATTTCATAATGAGATTTTTCTCCCATTTTAAATTCTTATTCTCCAATGAAAGGCTACATTGTTTTTTTTACATTTTTAAAATAAAAGATCAAAAGGATTAATGATACAGATTTATTTTCACAGCCTTCTTTAATCATATTTACCAAGGGTATGAATAATTTTGAGCACAACTGTGTTTATATATATATATATATATATGTGTGTGTGTCTGCGTGTGTGTGTGTGTGTGTGTGTATACAGTGCTTGAAGTGGAAAAAAAGAAGTGCCGGTACTGTTTAAAATGATGTGATTGCAAAAGCCTGCTTCTTTTCATTTTAAGATATGATTTTCGTTATAAAGTACTGATTCAAATTAGTAATCAATAATTAATTGTTATTCTACTACTCCGCGCGCCTCCCCTGACATGCTCTCGCGCACCACACAATGAGGAAGACCTCCGCTTGCGTTCATTCACGTGATTGGTCGAGATGAGAGGTGATCCCGTCTGGGTAGTGTGATTTATATAGTGTCCTTTCTAATCATATATGGGATCATATAATCACCCAGACCCTGACGATTTTACTCTGAGTACCGGCAACATGTCAGAAGTGCCGGTACACACAAAAAAGTGCAGGTACTCTAAAGGCTAAAATATAGAAGTGGTGCGTACCGGCCCACTTCAAGCACTGGTTATATATATATATATATATATATATATATATATATATATATATATATATATATATATATATATATATATATATATATATATATATACAGTTTACAGGTGGTAAATTTACAGTTACATGCGTTTGTTCAGAAAGTGCCTACTACAGTTGTTACTTTAAAACTTCAGTCACTTGGTAGACATCAATCACAATACCGAACAAAACCATTATGAAAAGAGAAGATCTCATATTAACTCACAGTTTGACTAATTACAGTAACAGCTATCTTCACAGAAATTCGGGTTATGGTAATTTTTCTAAGGTGATGTATGGACACAAAGTGAGAACCAACTCTAGTCAATTCCAAACACTGAGCTATTCTAGAAATCAAGTGTGAACTAGAAATATGAAACTGACTCACCCATGAAGTAGGTGGCCACTTTGCACATGCCGGTGCCGAAGATGAAGTCCTTCATGAGGTTTGGGATGAGTGTGAAGGGCATGCAGAAGACACACAGCATCAGATCACTGACGGCCAGAGACAGCAGGAACAGGTTCGTTACCGTCCGCATGCGCCGGTTCCGCAGCAGAACGGTGATGATGAGGCTGTTTCCGATGAAGCTCAGGAGGAAGATGAGCACATACAGCACGATCCGCACCGTCTGGTTCATGTCTGACGAACAAGAAAGAAAGAAAGGTGTTATTTGATAAGATTTAAGAAGCAAGCTATACAGTGAACTTTTACTAAGATATGCAAAGTTGTACAAAACCTGTCTAGACTCGATCACAACTTTTCAGCACAACTGTTACCTTAAAGAACATTTTTTATTTTATTTTTTTAACTGAGATAGCTCATTAAAACATGTTTGTAGGTAAAAGTTGATTAAATCACTTTTTTTTTTAAAGTTTAGATGTTAACAATTTTTCAGTGCTTAAATATGCGCATAAAATAAAGTAATAAAGTAATATGCAATAAAAATGTAAGATTTTCTTTACCTTTTGGCTCGGACGTGCCGTTGTCATTTTTGCACTCCGACAAATTCCCGATTCCCAGTCCACATAATATTTTATAAATATCAGTGGAATTGATGAGCATATCGTGAATTGTAAATGTCTCCATGTTTGCTGGTTGTTTCTGATGGCTTCTCACTGTCCTTCGCAATATAGAAATATATCTATCCAAATGAATTTCTCCTCATCTCTTGCAGGTGAAAGAACACCAACATTTGATCTGCCATAATGCCAGAGATATGCTCTCTATATGAAAACACATGCTTTTATCTTATTTCATTATTATATATTCAAGACAAAATTGTAAAAAGTTTTGAGATGTCAAAAGAAAACTAGAAAAAATAACAAAATAAAATGGATAGTTAAGTACATCCAACCCTGTATATCATCAAAAGTTCCAGCTCATGAGCTGTGATGTGAAGTAATGCAGCTGATCAGTGCTGTCTTCCACAGAACCACAGACCCCGCCTTCTTTTCTCAATAGACACCCTCTATGAATAAGGTACACCCCCATCACATTTCCTGAATCATTACATCATTTTAATTATTTATTTATCTGTGAACTGTTGTCTATAACATAAAAATAATGTTGAATATCTTCTATTATTATTATTATTATTATTATTATTATTATTATTATTATTTATAATATTACTATCAACAGCAAGAACAACAACAAAAATAAAATAAATAATAATGATAATAATAATAATAATAATAATAATAATAATAATATGTTATATTTTTTCTTGGTACCTCATTCCACTTGCAACTCAGTTACCCTCAGTTACCCCCAGTTATGCAATTCAGATTTCCTCCCTTTCAAAAATGCAATATTCATTAAAAGTTTTGACACCCAAAAAATAATTTGGACCCTTTCTACAGCATGACAAATCTATTTTTCCCCCCTATTTTTGTACACAAATTGTAGTGTACTGCATTCATCATGTTCAAATGTCAGTTTTATTTGACACACACCCCAAGACATACACACATACATATACATCATATGTATGTATGTATGTCTTGGGGTGTGTGTGTATATATGTATATATATATATATATATATATATATATATGTGTGTGTGTGTGTGTGTGTGTGTGTGTGTGTATATATATATATATATATATATATGTGTGTGTGTGTGTGTGTGTGTGTGTGTATAATAATTATAATGTATTGAAAGAACTCTCCTATGCTGACAGAGGCTGCATTTGTTTGATTAATATATTTTAAAATGTAGTTTATTCCTGTGATGGTCCAGCAGCCATTATGGTCATCAATGTCACATGATTATTCAGAAATCATTCTAAAATGCTGATTATTAATTAGCACATGAAATGTGCTACTAATTCTGTTGATGCTTGTACACAAAATTGAGCAACTATGACTTTATAACATTTTTAAATAATATTGAAATGCATTTGCTTCCATTTTTACAAATTATGCTCTTGGATTCAATTTTACTATCTTGACTTCACCAGTTTATCCTGAGAGAGCTTTTAAGGGCCTTTTTAGAGTAATTTACTGACCTCTACACTGAACAAAGCACTCACACATTTAAACAGCCTGAAAGATGTTTTATAGATTTGGAGAGTGAAGAAGAGAGAGAGAAAAAGATCTGTGAAATAAACACACACTTTAAATGCTTCTAAACATCTTTACTTGTACAAAACAATGTAAAACAATGTTTTTGTGTTTATACAGTATGTATATGTGCAAAGGGTTTGCAACAACTATTCTACAATTATTCAATGCATCAGACCTGTGTTGATTTGTGCTTGATGCAAAAACCTTATTAATTCTGACATGACAGTTCACACTGAAGTCACACTGTCAAAAAATAAAAATAAATAAATCAATCAATAAATAATAATTAAAAAAAAACATATATATATATATATATATATATATATATGTGTGTGTGTATGTGTGTATGTGTGTGTGTGTGTGTGTGTGTATGTGTGTGTGTGTGTGTGTGTGTGTGTGTGTGTGTGTGTGTGTGTGTGTGTGTGTGTGTGTGTGTGTGATTGGAACATAGCCTGCTGGACATACTCTCAATTACTGCTCTGGATGGCAATGACCTTTTTATTGTGACTATGCTACTACATAACATACAACTAACTGATTAAGATTACTATCAGCCATACTAACATTGTTGTAAAACATAAAGATTAGAGGGCAAGTCTTTTAAAGAAGACCACACACAGGTTTTGTTGTAGTATAACTCAAAAATCTCTAGCACTGGCCAAAAGCTTTAATTCCTGATAGCTGCTGTCAGATATATTTGTGCATGATAAACATTATCAGCATTCCTGCGAAGAGAAACAGAGAAGAGAAACTGCTTTCGTGTTCATGTCTATACATGTTCAGGTTCAACCTGTTAAGAAGGATTAATTTTTTTATTTTTCTATTTTTAAACATATTTAAAGGGTGTCACCTAAAGGCCTATGACATATTTTCTTTTGAATTAAAAAACAAAAACAAAAACAAAGAAAAAAAAACAATAATCTTGTTATTCTTTGAAACCCCATTTTCAAATTTAATTTAAAAATAATGAAATACTACCATGATGTATAAATATGTTAAATTTATTTAAATGTATTATTTTAATATTTTTTTCCCACATGAAAAACTACTATAGTAATTTATAGTAAATACTATAGTGTTTTGAACCATACTATAGTAAAGTACTTGAATTAATTTGTTGTGGTAATATAACAACTATAGTAATATAAACAAATTACTTTACCAAATACTGCTGGGTAAAGTTTTCTACAACTATAGGGTATATTATACTACAATACACTACAGTTTACTGTAGTACAAACTAAAGCATACTACAGTATTTATAACAGTTTATCAGTTCACTATAGTTAATACTAATTAAGCATTAATTAACAAAGTGTTGTAAATACTATAATATATGCAGTACTATAATACACTTTGCTGTAGTATGGTTCAAAAACACAATAGTATTTACTATAAATTACTGTAGTATTTTTTCATGTGGGTTAAAATAAATATATAATAAAGAAAATAATAAAAACACAAGCTAGATAAAAAAAAAGTTCATTTTGTGGAATTCATTGTTTTGATTTTTACCTCAGGAACTCTTATTATTAAAGTTAATAAAGGCATGTCGGAACCTTGTGTTGAAGCCAGTGTTTCCTGAAGGGTTTGTTGTCATTTTCCTGGATACGGTGCTTCATGCTGTGATGCTGCAGCGCTAACAGATGCTCACAGATAATCCCGTCGACAGCACATTAAAAGTGTGCTAATGATGGACGAGAGCGCAGAGCTGTCTGTCTCTATAACGCAGATTGTTCAGCGGCTCAGAGGGACTCATTTACACTCTCAGCTGGAGAAACAGGCTAAAGTGAGCAGCTTCAGCTGACTGACTGCAGAGTGTGCAACACGATATACGGTCACTGCAGTATATACTGCCAGCTTGCGCTTGCTTTTGTATTTCATTGCAGAAATGTGTCTTTCTTCCTAGGAATGTTTGCACAAACCTGAAATTAAACTGGAAACGCTGAAAGATGATGTGAGAAGATTGTTAAAGGCATCAGGTATGTCATGGCAGTCGGATGTAGAGTAAAATTTTTAATGAAATTTCAAGCAAGTATCTTTTACCTAAAATAAAACCAAATTCTTGCTACATTTTTTTTTTTTAAACTACCGTTCAAAAGTTTGGGCTCAGTAAGTGTTTTTATTTATTTATTTATTTATTTATTTTTTTAAATAATACTTTTATTCAGCAAGGATTCATTAAATTGATCAGGACATTTGCGTTGTTACAAAGTATTTATATTGCTATATTTCTTTTAAATATTTATTTTTTAAATAAATACTGTTCTTTTGATCTTTCTATTCATCAAAGAGTGAAAAAATAGTTTTTTAACAAAAATATTAAGCAGCACAAATTGATGATAATATCAAGAAATGTTTCTTGAACATGTTTCTTGAACAGCAAATCAGCATATTAGAATCTTTTTAGGTAACACTTTATAATAAGTATACACTAATAAAGTACTTACAAAACATTAGCAAACTAGTAATTTGTAGTTTATTTATAGTTCATAAACTGTAGTTAATACATTAATGGACTCTATATAAATAGTGAGTTCTTCATTCATATGCACTGTAATTATCTCAATTAGTATGATTTCATTACGGAGTTGTTCATTGCTAATAAGGTGTGAATACTTCTCACCTTAGATTAGGTCACAGAAAATGTCATTAATTAAGTGCTTTAAACCAGCCTTTATTGAACATTAATTGCATTCATATTCACTGCCCCTTAAAATGTTTACAGACACATTAAGGCGGACACACACACACATTTGCATATGTAGTTTACAGAGACTTTTTTAAGGTTTTTAATGGTTTTTATGCTGTACAAACTGTATATTCTATCCCCTAAACCTAACACCCCTCTCTCTCTCTCTCTCTCTCTCTCTCTCTCTCTCTCTCTCTCTCTCTCTCTCTCTCTCTCTCTCTCTCTCTCTCTCTCTCTCTCTCTCTCTCTCTCTCTCTCTATCGCTCTCTCCCTCTCTCTCCCTCTATATATCTCTCTCTCTCTCTCTCTCTCTCTCTCTCTCTCTCTCTCTCTCTCTCTCTCTATCTCTCTCTCTCTCTCTCTCTCTCTCTCTCTCTCTCTCTATCTCTCTCTCTCTCTCTATCTCTCTCTATCTCTCTCTCTCTATCTCTCTCTCTCTCTAGGTGTCTGTGATGGATAGGTTTAGGGTTAGAGTTAGGGTAAAGGAAAAGAATATACAGAACAGTGTAAAACTATGAAGGTATATAAGTAAAGGTTGGTTTAATTAATTAAATTTTCCCATTTTCCTTGACCTAATCTAAAGTGAGAACTTTATGGTTAATTTATGGTTTATAGTTAATAAGTTGTTGACAAAGCATTATCTAACCCTTTATATATGAGCTAATTAAACAATAATAATTGTGTTAATTACAGTGACAATGAATGAAGAACTAATATTTTGCAAATGATTTGCAAGTACTTTATTAGTGTATACTTATAAAGTGTTGCCTGTTTTTTTTTAATGATCATGTGACTGAACATATAATATATGATCTCGACATCTATCAAGTGATGAATTGCTCAAGTGATAAATGTGTTTCTTGTGTGTAATTCTTGTAGTGTCACTGATCCTTTCATTCTTGTAGGTTGGGAGAGAAAGTTGCAAAATGCAGTTTACAGGGAATTACACATGTAAGTGATATATTATGTTTTTTTTCTTTTCTAATGCAATTACATTAATTGTCTTCTATTTGTATTTTCTATTTTATTTATTTTATTCCTGTATTACCATACTGAGATCATCAGCAATAAAAATGACGACATGATTTAGACAAGATGATATACTCTCTCTCTCTCTCTCGCTCACACATAGGTACTTTGAAAGTGTCTAGAGTGTTTGTTCCTTCAGTTTTAGTATTTATACAGTTTTATAACAGGAACTCCTTTTGGCCAAATGTAAAAATGACAAGAGACAGAATAATTTTATTAAGCTTAAAATGACCCAGATCCAAATACAGGACAGGACTGACAGGAGAATCTGAGTACAATACAAATTACTTTTACAGAGTGTAGCCAATAAAACAGTTTGAGCTGGACGTTGTTACAGATGGGAAAAAAGCAATAAATATATATGTATACCTTTTAAATATATGCCCCTTGTTTGAAAATGGACAGTGTTGTGAGTTGTTTTGTAGATACACATTCTCTGTTTGTCATTTTTGGTGATGTGTTTATCTTAAAATGAGTGTTTTAAGTTAATGGGACTGAAGGGACTGAAAGAAAGAGCTTCATAAAGTTTGATAATGGAGTATGGCGCCTTGATGCCTTGGTGTGTTATAGTACAGGTGTCCCTGCTGAATGTCTTTTTGTGTAGACGTTAATGTGAAGATCTGGTGTTCGTCAGAGTTTGAGAGTGGGAGGAGCCAATATATGAATACAAGTAAAAATCCCATTCATTTTCTTCATAGAAGAATTAACAAAAAAACATTTAAAGACAGATCTACTCTCAGTCGTGTGGTTGTTAGTCAGTGGTATATGCTTTGGTTGAATCCATCATCAGTAGTTATTTATTTTGTTATTATTTTTTTTATTCCATGTTGAACTAATGTGATTCATTTATGTGTGTGTTTGTGTGGTATAGTCTGCCTCCCCCTGGGCACCCTAGAGCACCTCCTGAACACACCAAAGAGCCCTTGGCATATATGCGCAAAGCCCAGGTACACACTCTTACATCTTTATCTTTATTATTCTGACTCTCTCATTTTTAGTCTTTATATACTGTATTTCTCTGCTTGTACTCGAATACAGTGGCATCAAACAGTATTTCAATACTTTTGAACTCTTACTGTAAGCCACATTTTAAATTTCTGAATGTCATTGCATAAGTAACAGAATTTTATGTTGCATTTGACTCTTCAGACAAATGACAAATTACATTTTCTCAGAACATGCTTTTATTTTTAATCATCTGGTGTCAAGGTCACTCACTGTACTGTATTAAGTCAGTTCTCCTCAAGTTCACAAAGGTACAGAGGAATTACAGATGTAGTTAATCACATTAACTACAGTATAAACATGATCTGGGTGTCAACATTTTGCTTCAGTTAAAATAAACCATATAAACTAACATTCAAAATATTTGAGTCAGTAAGATCTTTCAGTGTTTTTGAAAGAAGTCTCTTATGCTCAGCAAGACTGGATTTATTTAATCAAAAATACAGTAAAAACAATAACATTGTGAAATATTATTACAATATTACAATAAAAATGGCAGTTTTCTATTTTAATATATTTTATTAAATACATACAACATATTAAATACATAATATTCTTTTTATTTAAATATGTATTTTATTTCTGTGATTGTAAAGCTGAATTTTCAGTAGCCATTGCCCCAGTCTTTAGTGTTGCGTGATCCTTCAGAAATCATTCTAATATGCAGATTTGATTCTCAAAAACATGTATTATTACTTAAAGCAGTCGTGCTGCTTAATATTTGTGAGGATATGTTTTATTTCAGGATTTTTTAATTTTCATTTTTTTAATATAAATCTTTTGTAACATTATACATGTCTTTACTGTCACTTTGGATCAATTAAATACATTTTCAGAAAAAAAAAAAAAAAATCGAACTGACTCTCAAATCTTGAGTCATTATTTGTAACATGACCTAACAAACTTGTTTTGGTGAGATGTTGTGCTTGAAAAGTATGTGCTATTTTATTTACAATAGATTTCACTTGTTTTTTAATTTGTTATATTTAGCAAAGACATTCATACATTAAGTGTGGCGTAAGTGTCCAAGTACATTTTGGAGCCATGCAGAGTGCATAGATGACTGATAGTTTGTCTTGTGTGTGTTTGTTGTAGGTGAACTGGGAGAAGAGGATCCTGAAGAGTTTGAACAGTATGTGCACTGAGTTGGGAATTCCATTGGCATGGAAGGTAAAAGTTTATTTCAGTGTATGTACAATGACTCATTTACATGTGCATTTGAGCAATTAAACTCTCTTTTTTTCTGTTATACAGCGGCCAGTTCCAGAGCAGAAAGAGCTGACAAATAAATGGAACGAGATGGGAACTGATGAACCAGGTAATGCAGACACTCACGGTCTGTGCTTCCACTCTGACATGCTCAAGGTTACATCCCAGTGTGTGTGTGTGTGTGTGTTCATGCATTGCAGAATGTTTACACACAGAGGTTTGGCACACACACAGAGGCCATGAGCAGTATAACAGCTCCATAACAATGCTATCAGTTTGCAGTGTATATGATAACATTCACCACTTTCTGCAGGACACTGGCATAAACAGCCCTTCCTGTGAATCCAGAGCATGTCCAGATGCCTGGACCACATCCCAATTACTTTCTTGCATTCTTTCTTCTGCTTGCACTTTGTTTCTCTTGTTCTTGTTCTGACTTACAATTTCAGCATGACTTGCAGTACAGTAAAACAGACAGTAAACATAAAAAACATACAGTAATATTGCCAGATTAATCAATTTTGTTTGTTACAGGATTACTTCCAAAATTAACATTTCATCATCATTTATAGTACTCACTCACATTTTTAACTTGTTTTTTCCCTTCTTCTGAACACAAAAGTAGATATTTATGCTGTTTTCCATACAGTGAAAGTGAATAGGGATTTTTGTATGTCCAAAAAATACTCAGAAAGTATCATAAAATCATATACAACTTGTATGCCATATTCCAGATCTTCTGAAGCTCTCTGTGAGACTCCAGTACTGAATTTTCTTTGTGTACTTTGTACAGTTTTTCTGATCAGTTGCCAGAGTTTTAAAATCTGACAGCATCTTTTAGCTGTTATTTATAAATATTAATCATTGTGGATGTTAAGGCTCCCATTACTTAAAGAGCTATTTTGTCTGCTGCATTATAAAAACTATAACAGAATGTCTTTGACACGATTGAAGGGTTAAGATTGAGAGAATTTGGTCATCGTGTTTTCTATGACACTAATTGATAGGCTATTATAATATACAAGTTTGGAAGCACTAAGGTCTGTGTTTTCCTTTTGCAGACCTAAGCAAATTCAGACCTGTCTACGCACCCAAAGACTTCCTTGAGGTGGGTCCCGCTTACATAATCAAATCAGTTTATTGAAAACATCCGGTCCAAATGAGAAAGATAGGCCTGGATATGAAGCAGCTGATTGGATTCCCTCAGGAAATGTTCGGTTAAATTACTGTGAGTGAGAATTGACTGAGAGGTTGTTTTGATAGCACCACAGAACCACTGTGTTTACACTTATGAATGGTTTATTTATTGTTGGCTATATATAGTTGGCATATCCAAATGGGATAAGAGGGGTTTGTAGAAAATGTTATCAAAGCTTGTAGCATTTATCATGTCTCACTTTTTACTATACATACGTATTCTTATTTAGGTAATATGAAACCTAATATTTCTTGTTGTGTAGGTGTTGGTTGGTTTAAAAAACCCAAATAACGAGCGCAGTGATGATCTCACAGTCAGAAGCCACTGGGGATTAATCCAGGTTTCCCTCAACGTCCGTGACATTCCTCAAATGGTGAGTCTCCCTTTTTTATTTCACTTCCTTCTGTTTTCATGTCAAGACACAAACAATGTGCATCGTGACTGCTGATTATCATCTGAAACCATTTCTCTAAACACATTACAGTAATGAAGAGTTAGAGAAAAATCTAAATGATTGTGGAAACTATCTTGGTGCTCACTGCATTTTTAAACCAGCTGAAGCTTTATAATGTTACAATGCTAACTAAAAAAAACTTATAAAAGCTAATCTGTTATTACTCATGCATAAAAATTACATGGTACATACATAATACTGAGCTAATAACAGTGAGTTGTCCAAAACTTCAGAAGTGTATGTTGGATGATTTTTGTCTTTTATGACTAGTCCCACAATGTTCTGGAATGTTCCAGAAAGCACTAGAATATTACAGAATGTTACAGAATGTTACAGAAACTTCTAGTATGTTCCAATCCTTGAAAAAGCTAAATATCTTTTAAAAAAACATGCCAAATTAGTACAAAAATGTTTCCGTACTAAACCAGTGTTTCATAATTAATAACAGAGGTTCTAAAATTTACCTGACCTAAATATTTACCAGAACAGTACAATAATAATTAGCACCACAGAATTACAGAACCATAAAAATATAAAGTGAAAAAATATAAACCATAAATATAAACAAATTTTTGTTGCATTGTGTCATACATTAGAAGTGACTGATGTAAAAAATTCTTTTTTGAGACTATGAATAGATAAATTATCATAAATATAACCCACGTCCATTGGTAGGGATGATATATTTTGATCATTTTAACCAGTTATTTGTATTTGTTGCAGAGAGAAATGTATCCAGAACTAGGTCTTACTTATGGACAGCTTGGTATAGATGATCACACTCATGTTCCTCCAGGTAATTATTTACACGTTTCATCCATAACATGATGAGTAATGGAGTAATGTTACATGGGCTGAGCTCCACTACCACCACATCCCTTTCACACTAGTCCAAATAGGATGTTCCTCCTGTTTTTGATGAGCTTTTCTCTTACTGTCACGTCACAAGTCAACAGAGGCTTCACATTCTGTATGACCCCTGCTTGTAATGTTTTGACCCTATAAACTCTCTATGTATTGTATAAACTCTCTATGTATTGTATTTATATTTTGTAAAGAGGTTCACTGCTCATGTTTAAATATTGGTGTTGTACGGTCTGTTTGCCCTCTCACTTCTTTTCTGTTTCTCCGCTGTTTCAACACAGATTTGTTTGAGAGTGAGCACATTCACATTGGAAAAAAAGGTAAAAATAAACTCTTTTTGTCATTATCATGACACCAATGCTTGTTTAATACTGCTTTATCACTGGGTCTTGTGGAGAATATTTGTTTAATATTTGCCATTCCATTTCCTCTCAAATAATACAGTCTGGTCAGATTTTGAAGCATAGATGCTTCCTTCACTGCCTGTGATATCCCATGATGCAATACATTCAATAGAACAGAATGGTGTAACTTCTTTTTTTTATCAATTTAGTGAAATTATAATTGTTTTCAACATTGATAATAATAAGAATTATAACCTAGGTACTAGATCAGCCTATTAGGATGATTTCTGAAGGATCACGTGACACTGAAGAATGGATTAATGGCTGCTGAACATTCAGATTTGCCATCACATAAATGTATATGCTGAAAAATTTTAAACATTAAAATAGAAAACTGACAAATATTTCACAATATTACTGTTTCACTGTAATTTTGATTAAATAAATGTGGCCTTGGTGAGCACAAGAGATTTCTTTTTGTAGTGTAAGTTACAAAATATTTGCTTGGTTTTCTTTAAAGTTCTCTTGAATGTGTTCCAGATCATTAGACATTATATTACGGTTTTCTTTAGGATGCACCTTCGTATACAAAATAATGCTTGTTTTGTCAGTGACAGACTTGGCATCAAGGCAGCTGCTTTAGGTTTTAGACACATCCAGAAGGTTTCTCTCTAAAAGTATTTACTAAGATGTGTAAGAGTGCCACTTGTTTTTCTGTATTTCTGTAGTGGTGAGCGAGCAAGACAGTGCAGCGGCGCAGCAGTACAGCAGGCAGGGCTGCCCCACCGGTCTCAGGGCCCAGCTATGGTCTCTCATCTTGAATACTACTGATGATCCTGAGGTAATGACTCAATTTCAAACTGCATTTAGAAAGGGGACACTGTTTTCACAGTTATTATAGATGAACGTGAGCCAGTGATTGTGTGAGTGTGTGTGTGTGTGTATGAGATGGTACTGCCCTGCACCAATCAGAGTCTTCACTTGAAGTGCTTCTTCAGAGTAAAGTGGGAATAGTTTCAATAGCCATTTTCAAAGGGTATATATATATATATATATATATATATATATATATATATATCTATCTATCTATCTATCTATCTATCTATATATATATATATATATATATATATATATATATATATATATATATATATACAGGTGCATCTCAATAAATTATAATGTCGTGGAAAAGTTAATTTATTTCAGTAATTCAACTCAAATTGTGAAACTCGTGTGTTAAATAAATTCAATGCACACAGACTGAAGTAGTTTAAGTCTTTGGTTCTTTTAATTTTGATGATTTTGGCTCACATTTAACAAAAACCCACCAATTCACTATCTCAACAAATTAGAATATGGTGACATGCCAATCAGCTAATCAACTCAAAACACCTGCAAAGGTTTCCTGAGCCTTCAAAATGGTCTCTCAGTTTGGTTCACTAGGCTACACAATCATGGGGAAGACTTCTGATCTGACAGTTGTCCAGAAGACAATCATTGACACCCTTCACAAGCCACAACATTCATTGCCAAAGAAGATGGCTGTTCACAGAGTGCTGTATCCAAGGATGTTAACAGAAAGTTGAGTGGAAGGAAAAAGTGTGGAAGAAAAAGATGCAAAACCAACCGAGAGAACCGCAGCCTTATGAGGATTGTCAAGCAAAATCGATTCAAGAATTTGGGTGAACTTCACAAGGAATGGACTGAGGCTGGGGTCAAGGCATCAAGAGCCACCACACACAGACGTGTCAAGGAATTTGGCTACAGTTGTCGTATTCCTCTTGTTAAGCCACTCCTGAACCACAGACAACGTCAGAGGCGTCTTACCTGGGCTAAAGAGAAGAAGAACTGGACTGTTGCCCAGTGGTCCAAAGTCCTCTTTTCAGATGAGAGCAAGTTTTGTATTTCATTTGGAAACCAAGGTCCTAGAGTCTGGAGGAAGGGTGGAGAAGCTCATAGCCCAAGTTGCTTGAAGTCCAGTGTTAAGTTTTCACAGTCTGTGATGATTTGGGGTGCAATGTCATCTGCTGGTGTTGGTCCATTGTGTTTTTTGAAAACCAAAGTCACTGCACCTGTTTACCAAGAAATTTTGGAGCACTTCATGCTTCCTTCTGCTGACCAGCTTTTTAAAGATGCTGATTTAATTTTCCAGCAGGATTTGGCACCTGCCCACACTGCCAAAAACACCAAAAGTTGGTTAAATGACCATGGTGTTGGTGTGCTTGACTGGTCAGCAAACTCACCAGACCTGAACCCTATAGAGAATCTATAGGGTATTGTCAAGAGGAAAATGAGAAACAAGAGGCCAAAAAATGCAGATGAGCTGAAGGCCACTGTCAAAGAAACCTGGGCTTCCATACCACCTCAGCAGTGCCACAAACTAATCACCTCCATGCCACGCCGAATTGAGGCAGTAATTAAAGCAAAAGGAGCCCCTACCAAGTATTGAGTACATGTACAGTAAATGAACATACTTTCCAGAAGGCCAACAATTCACTAAAATTTTTTTTTTTAATTGGTCTTATGAAGTATTCTAATTTGTTGAGATAGTGAATTGGTGGGTTTTTGTTAAATGTGAGCCAAAATCATCACAATTAAAAGAACCAAAGACTTAAACTACTTCAGTCTATGTGCATTGAATTTATTTAATACACGAGTTTCACAATTTGAGTTGAATTACTGAAATAAATGAACTTTTCCATGACATTCTAATTTGAGATGCACCAGTATATGTACATATAGATATATAAGTGCCTTACGAAATAGGGCTGAAACGATTGGTCAACATTATCGACAACGTCGACAATAAAAAATTGTCGACAAATATTTTTGTTGTCGAGTAGTCGTTTGATCTCATATGACCTAACCTGCAATAATGCAGTTTGACCAGTGTGGCGCTGTAGAGCAAAACTCTAATTCAGCCCTCCTGGATGCAATTCAAGAGAAGAAGACACACACAGCGCTTCAGAGCAAAGCAAACGTGGCGTTTGGATGAATATGTAATTATATATTGCGCCCTTTCCTCTCAGTAACGAAATAAACACAACAAAAACTGACAGCAGTGTGAAAGCAGCAGTTAAAAATGCATCTGATTACAATGATGTGAATGTTTGCATGAGCTCTGCAGTTCAGTAACTTACTCCAGTAAAGTCCGGTCACATCATGTTTATTTATATAGTACTTTATGCAATAGATAGCCTTAATTCAAGCAGCTTTACGGCATTAAACATGAAAAACCAGAGTCAGTGTCTCTTTCAGTTAGAATTACAACTTGATTTTCTGTTATAAAGCAGCTCTCCAGTGTGGAGCTAGCTAGTGATAAAATATTTTTATTAGTGGGAAAAAATGATTTCATTAAAGTGATAGTTCGGTTTACAGAGATCAAAGCTTGATCTAGCTCAGGACTGTTTTGGTTATCATAACCCTATAAGGTATTTTAAGACATTATGTTGTGAATAAAATAGTTTATCCAAAGTGTCTTATCACTTACCTTTATTTTGTTTCTTATCCATATGACTTACAAAAGGAGATGTTAGGCAGAATGATGTGTCTTTTTCATGTAGCTAATTAAATGGTGAGAGAATATCTCTGTCTGTCATCTCATTTTGTGTGCCAAATACATCTATTTGTATAATGAATTGGTAATACTTTACAATAAGATATAATTTGTTAACATTAGTTAATGTATTAATTAACATGAATGAACAATGAACAATACATTTATGTATTAATCTTTGTTAATGTTGGTTAATAAAAATACAGTTGTTCATTGTTCATGTTAGTTCACAGTGCAAATGATAAAAAATACAACTTGTGATTTTTATAAATGCATTAGTAAATGCTGAAATGAACATTAACTAAGATTAATAAATGCTGTAGAAGTATTGTTCATTCTTAGTTCATATTAGCTAATGTTAATTAATGAACCTTATTGTAAAGTGTTACCAATTAATTGTATAATAATTGTAATTACATAATATGCTTTTCTAAAGCTGAAGTGACCTTTATTTATGTTAGAATATGTATAACTTAATATTTTAACTAATTGCAAAAGCTGAATAATCAATAAAAGGCTACTGTTTAATCAGTGGAATAATAGGCAATTAGTCGATTAATCGTTCTAATAATCGTTAGATTAATTGATTAACGAAATAATTGTTTGTTGCAGCCCTATTGCGAAAGTATTCATACCGCTTCATTTTTTTTTCAAGTTTTATGTTGCTGCCTTATGTTAAACTGCTTTAAATTACTTTTTTCCACATCAATCTACACTCCATACACCATATTGACAAAGCAAAAACAGAATTGTCACAACTTTGTAAATTTATTAAAAATTAAAAAAACTGAAATAAATACATTGCATAAGTATTCATACCCTTAACTAAATATTTATCTGAAGCACCTTTACAGCCCAAAGTCGTCTTTGTTTGATGCGACAAGCTTTTCTCATCATCATTTGGCTATTTTCTGCTGTCCTTCTCCTCATCTCTTCACCTCTCAATCTCTGTCAGGTTGGATGGGGGCAGATGCACATTTTCAGGTTTCTGCAGAAAAATATATTGTGTTCAATCCCAGGCTGTGGCTGGGCCACTCAAGGACATTCACAGAGTTGTCTATAAGCCACTCTTGCTGTGTGCTTAGGGTCATTGTTCTGTTGGAAGGTGAACCTTCTGCCCTGTCTGAGGTTCTGAATGCTCTGGGCTGGGTTTTCATCAAGGCTATCTCAATATTTTGGTGCATTGAGCTTTTCTTCTACTCTGATGAGTCCTTCAGTCCCTGTCGCTAAAAAACAGCCCCACAGCATGAGGCTGCTACCAGCACACTTTACTTTTGGGATGGTACCCTGCAGGTGATGAGCAGAGCTGGTTTCCTTCAAACATTATGCTTGGAATTGAGGTTCATCAGACCAGAGAATCTTGTTTCTCACAGTCTGAGGGTCCTTTAGGTGCTGTTTTGCAAATTCCAAGTGTGTTTTCATGTGTCTACACTGAGGAGAGGGTTGAATTTGGCCACACAACCATAAAGCCCAGATCAGTGGAGTGTTGTAGTGATGTTTGTCCTTCTGTAGGTTTCTCCTGTCTCCACATACTGTATGATCATGGAGCTCAACTAGAGTGACCGTCAGGTTCTTGGTCACCACACTAACCAAAGCCCTTCTCCATCAATTGCTCAATTTTGCCAGGAGGCCAGCTCTAGAAAGAGTCCTGGTTGTTTCAAACTTCTTCCATTAAGGGTAAAAGAGACTACATGCTTCTATGACCCTTCAGTGAAGCAGAATTTTTTCTGAAAATTCCCCAGATGTGTGGAATTTGCGACAGGTTAACTTCACTCGAAGTGTAGTAACATTTACAAGCAATATGAATGTTCCTGAGCTAAATTTTAACTATCCCAGATAAGGGTATGAGTACTTATGCAATGGAATTATTTAAGTTTAAGTGTAGATTGATGTGGAGTAAAAGTAATTTAAAACAGTTAAACATAAGGCAGCAACATATACATATATATATATATATATATATATATATATATATATATATACAGTATATATATATATATATATATATATATATATATATATATATATATATATATATATATACAGTATATGTATATATATATATATATATATATATATATATATATACACAGTGGGGCAAAAAAGTATTTAGTCAGCCACCAATTGTGCAAGTTCTACCACTTAAAAAGATGAGAGAGGCCTGTAGTTTTCATCATAGGTATACCTCAACTATGAGAGACAAAATGAGAAAAAAAAATCCAGAAAATCACATTGTAGGATTTTTGAAGAACTTATTTGCAAATTATGGTGGAAAATAAGTATTTGGTCAATAACAAAATTTCATCTCAATACTTTGTTATATACCCTTTGTTGGCAATGACAGAGGTCAAACGTTTTCTGTAAGTTTTCACAAGGTTTTCACACACTCTTGCTGGTATTTTGGCCCATTCCTCCATGCAGATCTCCTCTAGAGCAGTAATGTTTTGGGGCTGTCGCTGGGCAACACGGACTTTCAACTCCCTCCAAAGATTTTCGATGGGGTTGAGATCTGGAGACTGGCTAGGCCACTCCAGGACCTTGAAATGCTTCTTACGAAGCCACTCCTTCGTTGCCCAGGCGGTGTGTTTGGGATCATTGTCATGCTGAAAGACCCAGCCACGTTTTATCTTCAATGCCCTTACTGATGGAAGGAGGTTTTCACTCAAAATCTCACGATACATGGCCCCATTCATTCTTTCGTTTACACGGATCAGTCGTCCTGGTCCCTTTGCAGAAAAACAGCCCCAAAGCATGATGTTTCCACCCCCATGCTTCACAGTAGGTATGGTGTTCTTTGGATGCAACTCAGTATTCTTTCTCCTCCAAACACGACAAGTTGAGTTTTTACCATAAAGTTCTATTTTGGTTTCATCATTCTCCCAATCCTCTTCTGGATCATCCAAATGCTCTCTAGCAAACTTCAGTCGGGCCCGGACATGTACTGGCTTAAGCAGGGGGACACGTCTGGCACTGCAGGACTTGAGTCCCTGGCGGCGCAGTGTGTTACTGATGGTAGCCTTTGTTACTTTGGTCCCAGCTCTCTGCAGGTCATTCACTAGGTCCCCCCGTGTGGTTCTGGGATTTTTGCTCACAGTTCTTGTGATCATTTTGACCCCACGGTGTGAGATCTTGCGTGGAGCCCCAGATCGAGGGAGATTATCAGTGGTCTTGTATGTCTTCCATTTTCTAATAATTGCTCCCACAGTTGATTTCTTCACACCAAGCTGCTTACCTATTGCAGATTCAGTCTTCCCAGCCTGGTGCAGGTCTACAATTTTGTTTCTGGTGTCCTTTGACAGCTCTTTGGTCTTGGTCATGGTGGAGTTTGGAGACAGGTGTCTTTTATACTGATCAAACAGTTCAAACAGATGCCATTAACACAGGTAACGAGTGGAGGACAGAGGAGCCTCTAGTTACAGGTCTGTGAGAGCCAGAAATCTTGCTTGTTTGTTGGTGACCAAATACTTATTTTACCGAGGAATTTACCAATTAATTCTTTAAAAATCCTACAATGTGATTTTCTGGATTTTTTTTTCTCATTTTGTCTCTCATAGTTGAGGTATACCTATGATGAAAATTACAGGCCTCTCTCATCTTTATAAGCGGGAGAACTTGCACAATTGGTGGCTGACTAAATACTTTTTTGCCCCACTGCATGTGTGTGTGTGTATATATATATATATATATATATATATATATATATATATATATATATATATATATATATATATATATATACGCGCACACACACACACACACACACACACACACACACACAAAAGTTTGGGGTATGCAAGATATTTTTTTTTTTTTAAAGAAATTGTTACTTTTATTCAGCAAGAACACATTAAATTGAACATACGTGACAATTATTATTAAAAAATTCCAATAAACTCTATTCTTTTGAACTTACTATTCATCAAAGAATCCCAAAGAAAATGTCAAATGGATCATGGTAATACATTTATAATAATTAGAAATGTTTCTTGAGCACAAAATCAGCATATTAGAATGATTTCTGAAAGTAATGACTGTGAAAAATTCAGCTTTGCCGTCACGGGAATACATAACATTTAAAAACAATTCTTAAATTATAATATTTAAGAATATAATATAAATTATAATATTTTACAATATTATAATTTATATTATAAATTATATGTAAATTATAATATTTTACAATATTGCTGTTTTTACTGTATTTCTAATCAAATTAATGCAACCTTAGTGAGCACAAGAGACTTCTTTCACAAACTCCAATCTTTTGAACGGTAGTGTATATATACTTTTTTCTCCCTTTCATACACACACAGTCATGCACAGATCCTCAAACATATATAAAACTACCATAAATATTTATGTACATTTAAACAGATGAAACTATTTGTATATCTTAATTGACATTTATTGCAGTTGTTGTGAACATGTGCCAGAACTGACATTTTATGGGTATTTATTTGTACTTATCAGACACATTCATGGCTGAAATGTTCCATATGCTGTGCAAATTACAGTTTCAGAGTACAAGTAGTAAAAGCATTACACAATGTTTTGTGAGGGTTAATTAAATATAAGATGTAAACATATTTTTACAGTAGAGATTTTGTTAAGGCTCAAATCAAGTTGACATCAGAATGAAGTATGTTTGGTTGGTGTGAAAGCAGTTTTTGCTGACGTGTACCATATTTGAGCCTTATCTAAGTTTGCTTTAAAAGGTGGTTTGGCAGCTGCTATTAATGATGTATAATTTGCATTCTTTTTATAGCATAATGCCTTTCAAAATGTGAGAAGACATTTTAAAATTATCCTCTGGTCCAGACCAAGCAGTCCAATCAAGTGTGAAAATTTGTCTTAAATACATAATCCTTCCTAATACAATTAGCTTTGAGCTGCTTGTGGGGCAGAAATGACAGAGCAGGTACCCGCTGTGATTTTTAACCCTGGCCGTCTAATAGCTGCCATTTTCGGAGATGAAGCAGTGTCTCCCAGCTGGCTGATGGGTCCATGGGCCTTCATTATTGCAGTGAAACAGCATCTGGAGAATGTACTTTCTCTATGTGTTAACAAGAAGACAAACACCCGGCGTGGGGCGACACATTTTAAACAAGTAGAGTAATCCCTCACTTTTTGAGCTAGTGCTGCAGATGTGGGCAGGACAGGAGCCAGTGGAATGACAGAGAGGGGAAGAGGGGAAATCACAAGAGGTTTAAATGTTTCAGGTGGAACAATTATGTAACTGCTGATAAAGCAGCTGTCTGGGTGACGGTGACCAGCTGACATGCCTATTCTCAGAAGAATGGGAAAAATTTCACCTGTTCCTCTGGGTAACAGGAGGGCAATGTGCTTTTAAAAAGACTCATGATTGGAGCCTGTCTTAGGGCGTAAATGTTGAAAATGAAGTGATAATCAAAGTTAATTATGATAAAGTTGGTTTGCAATTATGATTTCCAGGGATGACTTGTCTTGAATCCAGGAAAACTGAAAGTTTACAACTGCAGTGTCTCTTCATGAACAGTTATTGGTAACACTTTAGTATAGGGACCAATTCTCACTATTAACTATTTGCTTATTAGCATGCCTATATTGGCTGTTTATTAGTACATTTAAGGCACATATTCTGCAGGACCATATTTTACGTCCTTAATCCTACTCAATGCCTAAACTTAGGGCCAGTTTTACTAAACAGGACAAATTAGCGCGAGAGCGCAATTCCAAAACTGTGCCAATGGGCGTGGAAATTTCTGCGGGTGATTTACTAACAACGCGCAAATTAAAGAACACAGACGTAACATCTCATTTACAGTGGGGAAAAAAATTATTTGATCCCCTGCTGATTTTGTACGTTTGCCCACTGACAAAGAAATGATCAGTCTATAATTTTAATGGTAGGTTTATTTGAACAGTGAGAGACAGAATAACAACAAAAAAATCCAGAAAAACGCATTTAAAAAAAAAAGTTATAAATTGATTTCCATTTTAATGAGTGAAAAAAATATTTGACCCCTTCGCAAAACATGACTTAGTACTTGGTGGCAAAACCCTTGTTGGCAATCACAGAGGTCATAAGTTTCTTGTAGTTGACCACCAGGTTTGCACACATCTCAGGAAGGATTTTGTCCCACTCCTCTTTTCAGATCCTCTCCAAGTCAGTAAGGTTTCAAGGCTGACGTTTGGCAACTTGAACCTTCAGCTCCCTCCACAGATTTTCTGTGGGATTAAGGTCTGGAGACTGGCTAGGCCACTCCTGAACCTTAATGTGCTTCTTGTTGAGGCACTCCTTTGTTGCCTTGGCCGTGTGTTTTGGGTCATTGTCATGCTGGAATACCCATCCACGACCCATTTTCAATGCCCTGGCTGGCTTCAATGCCCTGGCCCTGATGGTACATGGCCCCGTCCATCGTCCCTTTGATGCGGTGCAGTTGTCCTGTCCCCTTAGCAGAAAAACACCCCCAAAGCATAATGTTTCCACCTCCATGTTTGATGGTGGGGATGGTGTTCTTGGGGTCATAGGCAGCATCCCTCCTCCTCCAAACACGGCGAGTTGAGTTGATGCCAGAGAGTTTGATTTTGATTTCATCTGACCACAGCACATTCTCCCAAGCCTTCTCTGAATCATTTAGATGTTCATTGGCAAACTTCAGACGGGCCTGTACATGTGACTTCTTGAGCAGAGGGACTTTGCGGGCACTGCAGGATTTCAATCCATTGCGGTGTAGTGTGTTACCAAAGTTTTGCTTGGTGTTGTGGTACCAACTGCCTTGAGATCATTAACAAGCTCCTCCCGTGTAGTTCAGGGCTGATCCCTCACCTTTCTCATGATCATTCTTACCCAATGAGGCAAGATCTTGCACAGAGCTTCAGACCAAGACCGTTTGATGGTTGTTTTGTATTCCTTCCATTTCCAAATAATCGCACCAACAGTTGTCTCCTTCTCACCAAGCTTCTTGCTGATGGTCTTGTAGCCCATTACAGCCTTGTGTAGGTCTACAAACTTGTCCCTGATGTCCTTTGACAGCTCTTTGGTCTTGCCCATGGTAGTGGAGAGGTTGGAATGGAAGATACAGATTCTATGTAGTGGTTGACCGATATGTTTTTTTTGACTGCCGATGCCGATGCCGATATCTTGGAAAGCAGGGTGGCCAATGGCCGATATAAAGCCCATATAATTTTATTTAATATTTAAGAAATTTGAAATCATTTGAAAATGGATTAAAAAATAAATGTGTAAAATAAACATACTTATACTTTAGATGACAAAGTATTTTTCACAAATAAATACACATTTAGTAAATATAATTAAAAAGGATTAAACACACTGTAACCAACAGGGGACTCAGTATTCTGGGAAGTTTGTGTGCACTGGGAATCATTTTTTTCAAATAAATCCAAGGTAACACTCATTTTACATACAGCACACAGTGAAAATTATATGAATATAACAGTGGGCAAATGCATAAAGAGCAGCATAATTTGAAATCACGAGTTTAAAGTTTGCCGATCGCGCATCTCCAGTGAAGCTGAACTCTCCTCCTGTCCGCATTCAATTCGCACGGGCTGACAGTCACACAGAGAACATGCAATCATGCAGGATACAAATGCACTATCCATATTAGACAGAACTGTTAAGGACGACAGCGAACAAGAGGGAGAATGTGCGCCACACCGCCAAAATAAAAGTCCTGCCTCGAATGCATCAGCCAAATAGAAAAACGTACTGGCCGATGCCGATATTTGAAAAATGCCAAATATCAGCCGATATATCGGCCTTGGCGATATATCGGTCGACCACTAATTCTATGGACAGGAGTCTTTTATACACACAGTGAGCTGAAATTAGGAATATCTTCTTAAAGTGACAAGACTAATCTGTTTTCCACATGTGTACATAACCTGTGGGAGCCAAAATTCCTGCTGGTTGGTAAGAACCAACCAGCAGGAATTTTAGTAAGTCAAATACTTATTTAACTTACTAAAATGTAAATCTTATTTTAACATTTGTATGCTTCTTTTTATAATAATAAATAATAAACCTATCATAAAAATGATTTTTTTATGTGGGCAAACTTACTAAGTCAGCAGGGGATCAAATAATTATTTCCCTCACTGTGTGTGTGTGTAAATATATATATATATATATATATATATATATATATATATATATATATATATATATACATACATTCAGTTATCTTTCTGCCAGCTATCTTTCTGCAAGCTTATTGATGAAAAGGGCATTTAGTTATAAACAAAAAAAATGCACTACTATTAAAAAAAAGAATATTTAAACAAAAAAACAGAGCATAACATCTAATCATAGATGATTTAGATCTGGTTCTAATTATCTGCAGTGATCTGTTCCAGCACGACCTTTTGTGACATTTAACATTTTTGACCCAGCAATCTTATTAATATGCTGCTTACAATAGCAATTTAATTTGTTAATTGGTTAGTATAATTAACTTAGCTGTAATGACTGGGCATAGTTTGATCTGCATATAGGTGCTTCTTTATCCATTATGTATTGGTTAATTCAATTCAGCTGACTGAGATAAATTGACTCTGTGTCAATTCTTTTGTTTTTATTTCATTAAACAGGACATAACACATTATGAACAGCTGAAGGCTAGAGTCATACACCATGACCTGCTGGTGGACAACCTAATATATAAGGTACATTTACAGTATAGTTTATTTGATGGAAATGGTTTTGTATATACCATTTGTTCTATTGCATATTCTATAATAGGTTTTGACCAATAGAGTAACAGTTCTGAAAGACCCATCTCTTCCAAGATCAAGCTGCTTAACTAATAAACAGATAAAATGGCAAGAGGACTAAATTGTTTTTGTTTGCAATGCTATTATATATTTAAAAAGTGTCCCTTTTTTTTTCTTTTTTTTTTTTTTTTTTTTTTACCCCTAGTGCACCTGTTTCTGATAAAAATGCCTGATGCCTTTTCTTCTCAGGATGTGAAGCTTACTGCAAGTAATGATGACTACTACTTTGTGTTTGAGGACTATTTATATCAAGTGAGTGAATGCATGTCATTCTTTGTTACACATTTACAACACAACCTTTCGGTCAGCTGATTACAAATGAGAATTCTCACGGAGTCATAAAAAGCTTTGATAATCAAAGGAGGAGAACAATTTCCCAAGTTAGTTTGAACTTGACGTTGATAGGTCTTTGTACACATATATGGCTGTAGACTAAACTGTCATGAGAACATTACCCATGCAAAATCATGCTCTTTGACTTCATGTACCTAAAACGAGATAGATACAGATAGGACTGTTGTGTAGTCTAACAGATAGTCCTCTCTAAATAGACATCTCTATTCATGGGGAATTCATGAGTCATATGAGCTTTATTAAATTTCCACTGCTTGATATTCACTTTCACCACAAAATCATAATCAAGTTTAATTTGCGGGTTGCGGGTCCTAAATTAGTTTCCTAAATGGTTATGAAAAAAAATTAAGTTCAGCAAGTTGCTGTTCACTTGTGTTTCATTAGCTGGTATCCTCTGGTCAACCATCAGTATTCCTCTTTACTTCTGTCCTGAGACTGTTTGTGTCTGAGTTTTCTCTGAAATATTCAACAGAAATAGCCAGTTGTTTGGGGCTTCACAAGCACATTGTGTTGTCACTATGGAACAGTAATATGAGTTGCAGGTGTGAGGTGATAAAGGAGCTGGACTGCTTAAGGCTGCAGTCCGTAACTTTTTTTTGGTTAAAAATGATCCGAAATCAATATTTGAGCAAGTACATAACCAGCCAGTGTTCAAAACTATCACCTTACTTTAGCCCAACAGTGTAAAAAATAAATGGAGATGGGCTTGCCTTAGCGAAATGGGGGAGAATGGCAAGCCTTTTAGTTCGTGGGCTAAAAAAATCAAACAGCCAGGTTTCTTTGCACAGTATGCCACAGGAGACTTCAATATGGCAATAATGGCAAAAAATTGCTAGCTCGCCATCAATCAGAAGCTAGTCATAATGCTGCCGTTATGCATCTATGGCCGACCGTGTGTGCGATCTAAAAGTGTGCATATGTTCTTTCATAGCGAAGCATGACCTGTCGTTCACAGTCTCACAATCGCTAATTAAGTTAATGCACTCAGTTGTCAAAGACAAGAGTGCACTTTCAAGATTGTCTATATCTAATGCACATGCCTCCTACTTGTGCACACATGGCATTGCCGCTCATTGGAAAACCGAATTGTCAACTAAGCTGAAAACGAAGATGTTTTCTTTAAATGTAGATGAGGCAACAGATGGAAACATGGACAGGTTTCTCAATGTTCTTGTTCGGTACTTTGATGAGGATATGGGTAAACTGGCAACCCAGCATCTGGCCACAAGGAAAATGAATATTGCAGATGCCTTAACAATCAATTCAATTCAATTCAATTCAGTTCAATTCAATTCAATTCAATTCAATTCAATTCAATTCAATTCAATTCAAGTTTATTTGTATATTGTAGAAACTTAATATATTTAAATCACACACACATTGACAGATATTCTCCAGTCATATAGCCTGAACTGGAATCAGGTTGTTGGTATACTGTTGGACAACTGCAGTGTGATGAGAGGGAAAAAGTCTGGAGTAGAGACACTAGTCAGAAGAGAAAATCCATCACTCCTGGACATCAGCGGAGACACTGTCCATATGGTCTCAAATGCAGCCAAGACCCTTTTAAATCCTTTCCAGGGATTTGTGGAACAATTTTGCTCTGATGTATACTATGACATTGAAAAATCACCCAAACAGAAAGAAGTTTTTTCTGAGTTTCAGTCCTTACTTCATTTGGAGAATAAGAATACGTCCCATCAGCAGCAGGTTCCTTCAAATGCTGGATGTGTGCAACAGAATACGGGAGCTTATGGATCCATTGATTGTGCACTTCTGCAGCGTCCTGTCTCCTCATGATCAACACAAACACAGGTACATAGCAATAGCATTTCTCTTTTTGTATTATCTAATTTCTTTACTAGTAGGCCCAGTTTGCAAGATCTCATTAACCCTTCAGTGTTAAAGAAAAAAAGCAATGGATTTTCTTTCTTTCTTTCTTTGAGGTGATAATGAAACAAATATATATATATATATATATATATATATATATATATTTTTTTTTTTTACATAATATTTAAAGATGCAGACATCTAGTGGAATTGTTTTAACATAAATCTAAACCGAATGGTGGAGATGGCTCAGTGATCAATCAGGTTATGTCAAGTTATAGATACTGTGACTCAAAGGGTTAAATATGTTAGAACAAATATTGAAGCTCGGCTTCATTCCAGATGCAATCAAATTATTAAATAACCTTCATAAGAGGGATGGGAAGTGCCTTGACCTGTAAACACAAAAATTATATCATGACAGATGAAGTATTAGCAATTAGAAATAGCAATGTCTGTTTTCTCTCCTTAATCCTTATGTGTATATGTTTTTTTTTTTTTTTTTTTTTTGTGATGCAGATGGCTCCTGAACAAGCTTCTTGATAAGCATGTAGTTACATCTGATGGGAAGTCCAGGATAATTTTTCTGCAACAGCAAATGGCAAAATCTGTGAGGATCGGAAGTGATGTCAACAAAAATTGAAAGACACGCATCTGTATGCTTTTTTCAGAGTTTGACAAGCTCACAACCATGATTGATTTGTACCGAGGTATGTTCACTTTTTATTCACTTTAAGTGGTAAGAAAAGTACAGAGATTTCTTATGGACTGAAATCCCTTAATTGCTATATTTGTTATATGCTTATTTTTCCTGGAATCTTGGACTGGAATCTGAGTTAACCATAAATACAGTTTTTAGATCACTGTTAATCAGATCACTTTGGTTAATAATAATACTACTACTAATAAACTTTATTTATACAGCACTTTTCAAAACAAAGTTACAGACTTATTAAACCAGAATTAAAACATTTCAGGACTGATGCAAATAAAACTAGACAATTAAAATATTACAGATGAAAATAAACAACAACAAAGCTAAAAAAAATACTATTAAAGGGTTGAAATATTCCAAGAAGAGTATGTTACATTACTATGAATGTGATAATGAATAAATGTATAAAATATTCAGCCACAGGTCTAATCAGGTTCTATTGTGATTTTCAGGTGTACTTCCAACTTTCCAGGTGTTCCTGAAGAAGTTGCAGCATGAAAAGCCCATGATCCATGTGCTGCATGCTGAAATGCTGCTACTGGTTAGGGAACTTCTCTCCAAATTTATAAAGCCTGAAACTATCCCCTTGAGTGCAAAGGGCTTGTTTAAGCTTAATGTTCACAAGAGAGACCTGCAGAACACTGACAAAAGGTTGTCTGTGGGGAGATTTAGCTTCTTTGCCTTAAACAAGGCTAGAGTGGAAAAGAAGCCCTGGGTGCAGAAGGTCTACAGCTCTCTCAGAGAAGGCTACATAAAGGGAGCAACATTCCTCCTGAAAAATCTTCCCCTAAATAACAACATCATCACCTCTTTATCTGTGCTGACACCATCATTGATTCTCCACGAATCAGTCCAAGGTGCATTCAACACCTTGGTCAAGGCCTTGCCAAATGCTGTGAAGTCCGAGGAGTTGGGTCAACTGGATGAAGAGGTGCGTGCCTACCAGATTGATACAGATATAGCAGTACAGGCCAAATGCTTTGAGGAGAACATTGCACGAATCGATGTTGACTGGTGGAGTAAGATCTTTGCCATGAAGATGCCAGAAGGAGGAATGAGATTCCCCATCTTAGGGAAGTTGGTAAAGGCTCTTCTGTCATTGTTCACTGGCCCTCTTGTCGAAGGATCGTTTAACATCATGGATGACATAATTGAGAAAGACAGGGTTAGGCTGAACATTGAGCTTAGCCATTATCAAGTCCCACATGAAGGTCATGGGCAAAACTGCCTCCAAAATGTAAATTACCCCTGCATTGAGGAGATTGTGCCTGTCTTCTTATGAGACATACCAAAATCATCTGAAGAAAAAGGAGAACCTTGACAAGCAAAAGAAACTGAGGGAAGCTGTGAAGGTCCTCTCAGCAGTTAGGGTTAGAAAAGTAAAGAAAGGTTCCACCTCTTCTGTTTGTGCTACAGCCTCCACCTCCTCCACCCCTGGAGTTAAAGTCAAAGCTGCTGCTACAGCCTCCACCCCTGGAGTTTAAGGCAAAGCTGCTGCTACAGCCTCAAACCCTGGAGTTAAACACACTGCTGCTGCTACAGCCTCTTTCTCCTCCACCCCTGGAGTTAAACACACTGCTGCTGCTACAGCCTCCACCCCTGGAGTTAAACACAGTGCTGCTGCTACAGCCTCCACCCCTGGAGTTAAACGCACTGCTGCTGCTACAGCCTCCACCCCTGGAGTTAAACGCACTGCTGCTGCTACAGCCTCCACCCCTGGAGTTAAACACACTGCTGCTGCTACAGCCTCTTTCTCCTCCACCCCTGGAGTTAAACGCACTGCTGCTGCTGCAGCCTCCACCCCTGGAGTTAAACACACTGCTGCTGCTACAGCCTCTTTCTCCTCCACCCCTGGAGTTAAACGCACTGCTGCTACTACAGCCTCCACCCCTGGAGTTAAACACAGTGCTGCTGCTACAGCCTCCACCCCTGGAGTTAAACGCACTGCTGCTGCTACAGCCTCTTCCTCCTCCACCCCTGGAGTTAAACGCACAGCTGCTGCTACAGCCTCCACCCCTGGAGTTAAACGCACAGCTGCTGCTACAGCCTCCACCTCTGGAGTTAAACACACTGCTGCTGCTACAGCCTCCACCCCTGGAGTTAAACACACTGCTGCTGCTACAGCCTCTTTCTCCTCCACCCCTGGAGTTAAACACACTGCTGCTGCTACAGCCTCTTTCTCCTCCACCCCTGGAGTTAAATGCACTGCTGCTACTACAGCCTCCACCCCTGGAGTTAAACACAGTGCTGCTGCTACAGCCTCCACCCCTGGAGTTAAACGCACTGCTGCTGCTACAGCCTCTTTCTCCTCCACCCCTGGAGTTAAACGCACAGCTGCTGCTACAGCCTCCACCCCTGGAGTTAAACACACTGCTGCTGCTACAGCCTCTTTCTCCTCCACCCCTGGAGTTAAACGCACTGCTGCTGCTACAGTTGCACGAATCGATGTTGACTGGTGGAGTAAGATCTTTGCCATGAAGATGCCAGAAGGAGGAATGAGATTCCCCATCTTAGGGAAGTTGGTAAAGGCTCTTCTGTCATTGTTCACTGGCCCTCTTGTCGAAGGATCGTTTAACATCATGGATGACATAATTGAGAAAGACAGGGTTAGGCTGAACATTGAGCTTAGCCATTATCAAGTCCCACATTAAGGTCATGGGCAAAACTGCCTCCAAAATGTAAATTACCCCTGCATTGAGGAGATTGTGCCTGTCTTCTTATGAGACATACCAAAATCATCTGAAGAAAAAGGAGAACCTTGACAAGCAAAAGAAACTGATGGAAGCTGTGAAGGTCCTCTCAGCAGTTAGGGTTAGAAAAGTAAAGAAAGGTTCCACCTCTTCTGTTTGTGCTACAGCCTCCACCTCCTCCACCCCTGGAGTTAAAGTCAAAGCTGCTGCTACAGCCTCCACCCCTGGAGTTTAAGGCAAAGCTGCTGCTACAGCCTCAAACCCTGGAGTTAAACACACTGCTGCTGCTACAGCCTCTTTCTCCTCCACCCCTGGAGTTAAACGCACTGCTGCTGCTACAGCCTCCACCCCTGGAGTTAAACGCACTGCTGCTGCTACAGCCTCCACCCCTGGAGTTAAACACACTGCTGCTGCTACAGCCTCTTTCTCCTCCACCCCTGGAGTTAAACGCACTGCTGCTGCTGCAGCCTCCACCCCTGGAGTTAAACACACTGCTGCTGCTACAGCCTCTTTCTCCTCCACCCCTGGAGTTAAACGCACTGCTGCTACTACAGCCTCCACCCCTGGAGTTAAACACAGTGCTGCTGCTACAGCCTCCACCCCTGGAGTTAAACGCACTGCTGCTGCTACAGCCTTTTCCTCCTCCACCCCTGGAGTTAAACGCACAGATGCTGCTACAGCCTCCACCCCTGGAGTTAAACGCACAGCTGCTGCTACAGCCTCCACCTCTGGAGTTAAACACACTGCTGCTGCTACAGCCTCCACCCCTGGAGTTAAACACACTGCTGCTGCTACAGCCTCTTTCTCCTCCACCCCTGGAGTTAAACACACTGCTGTTGCTACAGCCTCTTTCTCCTCCACCCCTGGAGTTAAATGCACTGCTGCTACTACAGCCTCCACCCCTGGAGTTAAACACAGTGCTGCTGCTACAGCCTCCACCCCTGGAGTTAAACGCACTGCTGCTGCTACAGCCTCTTTCTCCTCCACCCCTGGAGTTAAACGCACAGCTGCTGCTACAGCCTCCACCTCTGGAGTTAAACACACTGCTGCTGCTACAGCCTCTTTCTCCTCCACCCCTGGAGTTAAACGCACTGCTGCTGCTACAGCCTCCACCCCTGGAGTTAAACGCACTGCTGCTGCTACAGCCTCTTTCTCCTCCACCCCTGGAGTTAAACGCACTGCTGCTGCTACAGCCTCTTTCTCCTCCACCCCTGGAGTTAAACGCACTGCTGCTGCTACAGCCTCTTTCTCCTCCACCCCTGGAGTTAAACGCACTGCTGCTGCTACAGCTTCTTTCTCCTCCACCCCTGGAGTTAAACACACTGCTGCTGCTACAGCCTCTTTCTCCTCCACCCCTGGAGTTAAACGCACTGCTGCTGCTACAGCCTCTTTCTCCTCCACCCCTGGAGTTAAAGGCAAAGCTGCTGCTACAGCCTCCACCCCCTCCACCTCTCCTGGAGCCACACCTACACGTGTAGCTAGTCAAACACTGAAACGGATGTCAGGTGTAGCCAAGCTTCAGGAATATGGTTTCACAGCCAAAAGGCAGAAAAAGTGAAAAGCGCTCTAGAGACTTTTTCACAAGAATAGCACTTTTTGGTCTTTAATGGTGGTGCTGTTACTTTTTTTTCTGTTAATTATTAAGAGTTTCACAAAACATTGTTTGGTCTTATGAGATAAATAAAAACATGCACTGAAAAGTTATGTAGATGGTTGATTATTTGTCAAGGTAAGTATAATTTTTTTCATAGATTAAAAATAGGTTTTAAAATACACAAACTGGCAATATTAAAGCAGTTTAAAACATCTCCCCTTAAAACGCTATTGGTCTCGACTATTTAAATAAAGTGTTGGTTAAAGGAATATAACTTGGCCTGAAAATAAAAAATTCAGTCAGAAGAATTTTTTTCACTTTAATCCCTGAATTCCAGGTTTTCAAACAGAGATGGCGACAAAGAGGTAAAACGTATGGACTGCAGCTTTAAATATTGGTTTAGTGTGAACTCTTTGGGTAGTTCAAGAATTTCAGACACTATGTGGTCATGATATGATGATTAGAGAGGTGAATTTTATGAAAAGTAGAGTGAAAAAGTTCATAATTACTATTCAGTCTAAAAACGGCTCTTTGTAGTGTATTAGCAAGAGCCAACAGATATTCAAACTCTAAAGGTTCTCTGTTATTTTTTTAATTTTTATTTTAGAGCACTTCAACTCATTTTTTAATTTGACATTGCTTTATTATAATATAATATAACAATTTGCAACCACAATGCTAGGGTGTTGTGAGAGGCTGCCAGGGTGTTTCTGTGTGGTTGATAAGGTATTTTCGTTTGCAAATACCACAAAATATTCCAAAATATGAAAAGAAAGACTTTTTAGGTCACTAGCACTGTATTTGGCCACTTATTGTTAAAAAGCTTTAGAAATGCATTAAAAAACAAATGAAGAAAATACAGTTACTGTGAAACCACCATCATAGAAAGCAGATATAACTGATTTTAAAAATATTGCTGTTTTTAAAATTAATTATATTTCCATTTTGAGGTAAATAATGAAAAAAGAAAGAACATATCTGCTTGACCTCTGCAGGCTAAAGCTCTAAAGTGGCTCTTCAAATGTAATTGGACCAGGAAATAAGCAATTTAGCAAAGATACAATGTGTGCGTACTGCGTAATCCATATCTGTGTGTGCTGGCAATTATAGAGTGCTGCACTGATGACGTATTTTTGTAGGCCATCCCAGAAGTTAGAATCACTCTGATTTTCTTACCAAAACCCAATTGTGTTTTCCAGAAACGGCTATAAACAACTATACTATAGTCACTATCATTAAGCTTGACAACTTTTTCAGTGTTTATTTCAAACCATTTTCCCTACAAGTTTTAGAATAGTTTGCAAGAGTGTGATAAATACAATGAGGCTGTAAAAGCAGACTAGTGAGTAGATGATTTTGCCTGTTCGGTGTGATGACATTTAATGTCCCAGACTACATTTGTAGTCCTGTTAAGTCACTTGCTAGCAAGCTTTTACTGCTGTTGCTAGCACCAGTTAGCAGACTAATAAAAGCTTACTTTACTGATCTAATTGTCATAGAATAAAACATGAAAATTGAGTTTGTGATAATATAACAATTTAACCAAAAACCTATTCGAAAAACCCATTGACTTCAGGACGATAGAACCGGAAGTGCTAAAATGCTAACTCAATTCCTGTTTTTGGCCTACAAAAATCATCCCTGCATCACTCTCTTTTTCCATTGTTTTTCTCCACAGGTCTTGCTGTGTTTTTCTCGAGACACTGCAGTCCTGGAGCATTTCAACTACAACTGCGCTACACCACCTAAATCTTGCATCCAAAGTAATGTTTTTTGAATGTTTATCTTTGTTGTTATGATATCTTCCTTAGCTTCTTTTCAGTCTATGAAATTTCTTTTTCTCAGGCAAGTCTGGCTCAGAGCAGTGTGCTGTGGTTTACCCACCGAATGGTGAGAAAGAAGCTTTTACAAGCACAGTATTTGCATCACAGTATGTCCCAGCATGCACCGTATAGTCTTCATTTGTTGAATTCTCTGAAATGTGTCAGAAACCAGTGCCAGAGCATTTAATAGATGATTTATTAGTTTTCAGTTTTCCAAAATAATTTAGTAATAACAGTAATTGTTATAACAGAAAATGACCTCTCTGTCCCATAGGTGTCATTCCATTCCATGGCTTCTCAATGTATGGTGAGTATGAAGAATAAAGCACATAGCCTCAAAAAGCAAAATCTATTTTGTAAACAAGCATCTATCTGTATCCTGTGCTGCAGTTGCACCACTGTGTTTCTTATATAATGAGCCTTCGAAGCTGTACAGCGTATTTAGAGAGATGTATATTCGCTACTTCTTCAGACTACACTCTATCTCCTCACATCCATCTGTGAGTATCTGTGTGTGCGTGTGTGATGTTGATGTAACATGATTGATTGCCTTGTCAGTTTACTTAGGATGATGGCTGTTTCTGAGCTCACCAAACCTGTGTGTGTGTGTGTTAGGGTATAGTGTCTTTGTGCTTGCAGTTTGAGAGATTACTGCAGACTCATCTTCCCCAGCTTTTCTACCATCTAAGAGAGATTGGAGCCCAGCCGTGAGTTCACATTGCAGAATACTCAATAAATTAATTTTTTATAGCGTATCTTGTATGATATATTAAAAAAAAATACGAAAATTGGTCTTTATTCTTGTTTATTGGTTATTTGTCATTTATTAGGGGCCAAGCACAGAATCGTCTAGTTTCCTAGAGACGGTTTGTCCAATTGTATCTGTTAGTCTTCTTCTTCATCTTCTTCGTCTTTGTCTTTTTCTCGTCTAGTTTCCACTCTGGAAGTCTATGGAAACCCATATGCAAAGTTATGAAATTTGGCACAGATAGAGGACAGTCGCAATATTAACATAGCACATTTTAAGTCTCTATCTCAAACTTTCTAGCGCCACCAATAGGCCAAATTTGCACCCATATTTTTACTAATAACTTTTGAACTGTAAAGTCTAGAAGCAAAATTATTTTTTCTTGGCTCATGGTGAGTCAAATGCATACCAAAATGTAAATTTCTACTTGGCAAAAGTTATCAAAAGATTTCCAGTGGACCAAACCTTTCTCGTAAAGCGTGTTAATGAATTTGACGAAATTCATGCAAAAATGGACATGAGGCTGTATCTTTAGTGGATTCTTACCAAACTTTGTAGGTGTTATAACAAGCATGACCTGAGGGCACATGAGTAGTTTCGGGATAGCGCCACCTGCTGGACAAAATATATAAACAATTGACATTTTTGTTTATAGTTTCTGAACAGTTTAATCAATCATAAGACTGATATTATTAGATTTGGAGCAGCATACCAAATCATACCCAATTTTTTAAATTGTTTTTAATTTAATCAGTTGTTGCCAATGATACCCAATTTGTTGCCAATGATACCCAATATGTCAGCCATTTTGAATGTGTACCATTTGAAATTTTGAAGTAAAATTCTGTATTTTACAAATGCTTTAGCTTATTGTTATGACTCTTATGAATATTATAGAACCACTTGTGGGGAAGGTTATGAAATTGGGCACACGGATAGAGGACAGTCTCATCAACAACAGAAAATTTGGAGTCTCTAACTCAAACTCTCTACTGCTATCAATAGACCAAATTTGCACTCATGTTTCTGCTAATAACTTTTGAACTGTAAAAGACCATATTCAGAGCAGTCTGGCAAAAAGTCATCAAAAGCGTTTTGATAAATCAAACCATTTTCGTAAAGTGCCTTAACGAATTTGATGAAGTTTGTGCAAAAATGGACACAAGGCTATATCTCTGCAAAGCGTTAGTGGATTCTGATTAAACTTGGTTTGTGTTATAACAAGCCTGACCTGAGGGCACATGACTAGTTTCAGCACTACTCAAAAAAGTAGTGAAAAAAAAAAAATTGACGTTTCTGTTTATAAATTCTGACCAGTTTGGCCAAAAATCATTTTGGTCTCATTAGATTTGGAACGGCATACCGAATTGGACGATACCTAATTTTACCATTTCAGCCTTCTTTGGTGTCGGCCATTTTGAGTTCTGTAGCAAAATGCTGTATCAACAAATGTCTTTAAAGCTTGAGAAACACTGCACGATTTTTGGCTGTCCCAGACGAAAGATTGGCATCGTGAAACAATCGTGGCAATTTCTGTGATCGTGGCTCCTAATCGGTGCTCCTCCTGTGTTGTACAGTGAGAGAGGTTCAAAGACGGCCGTTGTCACAGTCTTGCGACCAAAGACACAGCATGATCATCGCATAGTGTGTTTGCTGGTACGATCCACGTTTACTGACCAACCAATAAAAATGCGACATGAAATCAACGCCACATGGCACTAAAACATAAAACTGCTTAGCTCAAGTTCTTATGCCTTCCTCTTTCGCCGCTTCCACTTTTTTCAGCACACATAAAAACTACAACTGCTAAAGTGTGATTTAACATGCTCGTTTTGTTTACCTCTAGTGTGCATGCTGATGACGTTTTATTCTTTTATAGTAACGTGCATCGTAGCCTACGAGTCAATAGGTGTCACCATTGTACAGTCTACACACATTTATTAGATCCATGTCGCACAGTGCAGTGTGTTTCGGGCTTAACGGGTTTCCTACTCTGCTCCTGGAGAGCTACCTTACTGCAGATTTCAGCTACAGTCCTAATCAAACACACCTGAACCAGCTAATCAAGGGCTGCATCCGAAAACTGAAAAATGCTGCCTTCGGAGGAATTCACTTTTGATGTCATTTCTAGGGAAAAATTACTATTGCAGTAATTAAATTTTCACTTAGTTATCACCAAAGCTCTCTATATTTTGCTGTAGACCATTAAACTATTACGCTGCCTCAGAAGTCTGTCCGAAATCAGTTTCGTGTGCAAACGCTGCCTGCAAGTCATTGCCTGATAGGGCAGTGAGGCAACAAGTTTTCGGATGCAGCCAAGGTCTTCAGGGCTACTTAATTACGGACAGGTGTGTTGAAGCAAGGTTGGAACTTAAGTCTACAGGTACTTAAGTTAGATAACCCTGGTCTTTACTGAGTAATTAAAGACAGCTTCTTAGCCTATTTTATTTTACCTCTGTTGTGCTTGGCCCCTTAATTGCTGCTGGTAGCTATATTTAAATAGTAATGTTGCTCCTAGACATACTGTAGTAGTAGTAGCATCTATGTAATTCTTCTTGACAATTGATTAATCTAATTTGGTTCTGAGCCCATATACTGAACAAATGTACTATCTTTAGATTAATAACAAAATAATGTATTTAATAAGCTTCTCATATTTATGGCAAGGATATTATTCTAAACCCCCAGCCTTAACTATTAAGGATCTGTGCAAAACTTTCCAAAGCTGATGATTTCAACTTGCTGAATAATAAAATCGATTTACAATGAAAGAGAGACCAAAGCAATATTAAGGGACCGCCAGAACCACCACAAGAGGCTAAAAACCACCCAGAACACGTTAGCAACTGCATAGCAACATGATTAAAACCACCTTGAATATTAATCACACAGCAATGGGTTAAAAACCTCCCAAAACATCTTAGCAGCTGAAAAGCATAATGCTAAAACACCTTAGTAACTTAGTTATCTAACTTTATAGCAACAGGCTAAACACCACCAAGGAGCACCTTATCAAATTCATAGCAATGTGCTAAAAACACCGTAATCTTAGCAACTTCATAGCAATGGGCTAAAAACCAATTAAAGGCCTCATTTATTATACATACTAATATAACGCTTATGTAACTTTAGTTTCCTGCTGAAAAAATTATACTTTTAAATATAATTTTTTATTATTCTCATGTGTGAATGTTCATTAATGTCTCATTTGTTGTACATATTCACATGAAGCTTGTGTTGCTTTACTTTCCAACTGAAATTATGAAGTCACTTCAGTGACAGTGTTACATTGTAAAAGTGCAGCTCCATCTAGTGGATGAATTATGCACACACAAGTCTCACGCCTCAACATTTGTGAAAGCAAATAACAGAAATTTTGAACAAGGGTTTAGGTCTATACTGTGTAAGTTTTAGAGAGTGTTTCTCAGTATGTGTGTGTGTGTGTGTGTGTGTGCGTCTTTCTTAGGTTGCGTATTGCCTTTAAGTGGATAGTCCGGGCCTTCTCAGGATACCTGTCCACTGACCAGCTCCTATTGTTATGGGACCGTATCCTAGGATATGATTCCTTAGAGATAATAGCAGGTAGATCGATATTTCCTAATGTCTGACCTTTTGTTAACTATTATGAACATGAAACATATAAATTTACTGTCACTTCACTGTTTCAAATCGCTTGTTGAATACAGCCAGAGTTTGATGTCAGGAACTTCATGGATAAATAGTTAATCACTGTGTTTAGGAGGTGTTAAACTGTTTTTAATTGACCTTCATTTTGAAAATGTGACCTATATGTTAGGGCACTCTTAAATAAGAAGGGTCAGTCAGTTATATGGCATACACCCAATTTCCTGGATGATGACTGTTTGCCTGTCCCTCTTTTTCAGTCCTGGCCGCTGCTGTCTTTGCCTTCCGAGCTGAAAACCTAATGGAAGTGACATCACTGACATCAGCTGAGGTTGTTACTTGTGTGTGTGTGTGTGTGTGTGTGTGTGTGTGTGTGTGTGTGTTAAGCAATACAAAAATAGTGTCTTCACTCACAGCCAACACTAGTAACCCAGTCCACCCAAGGCACATATTTCAAAATTGCTGGGATAACCACTTTTAAAAGTGGACCAAGTCCTCCACACCCCAGCTCTAAAATGTTTTGACAATGTGATGTCAAATGTGATGGGAATTTTAGCATGACAGTTAACTGTCGACACTGTATATATGTGTGTGTGTGTGTGTGTGTGTGTGTGTGTCCTTCTGTGCCTTTGTATGTGTAACAATTACTCATTACTTAAAAGAATATTCTGGGTTTAATACAAGTTAAGGCCAAAAGAAAGCATTTGTGGCATGATGTTGATTACCACAAAATAGTTTCCAATTGTCCTTAATTTTTTTCTTTATAAACACAAAAACCTGTCTTCCATTGAGGCACTTACAATGGAAGTAAATAGGAACAAAATGTAAACAATAAGTGTTAACATTGATTTTAGATATGAATAAATGGCTTACTAAACTTTCTGTGTGCAGTTACATCCAATTTTACATCTTATTTGTCATTACAACGTAACGTGAAAACCATAAAACTTATAACAGTAAAATGATGATTTAAACCACTTTAAAGAGTGGTCACATGTGAAGTCCAGTTATTTCAATAAGAATCCATGCCATTTGGAATTTTGTGTGAACGTGAAGATTCCCCTTCACTTTCACTGAAAAAGTCTGTATACAGTAACCAAGATTGTTTTTTTTTTTTTTTTTAAGAAAACAGGAGACAAATCTAAATTATTTAATATCATTCTACAAATTCTTATTTTTAGATTAACTTGTACTAAACCTAGAAAATTTCTTGCCTTAATCAGAGGCACTGTATATTTTGATAAAATCTATTTTTAGCTACTAAATAATATTTTAATATGCAAAAGCCATATTAAACTTAATTTCTATATTTAACTTGAAACTTAAAACTTGAACTTATGAAAGCATCCTATGCTAGCTAAGAGGTCTGCACTGTCGGATGCTGTCGTATTCAACTGCTTGAATGACAGCTGTAGTAAAAGTGCATCTGACCTGCTTTCATTAATTCTGGCTGTAACCCGCAGTGACGCACAGGCCTGGGCCCCAAGACGCTGTGAAGATGCTGCTGGACAGTATCTGCTTGCTTATGTACCACCTGGTCCCTACAGGAGAAAGTATCATAACACGTTGTATTTTTAGTGCCCAGACCTGGTTATGAAACATTAGAGGAGACGTGCTAACCTGATAGGGCCCTCTAAATTTATTTGCTTCCAATTCCATAAGGACCGAAGCTTGAGAACACTTGATTCCCTCTGAAGGCCCACGCCCAAACGGCTCCTGTAAGGCGGATGCACTCTTAGCACCTTCCAAGCTCTTGAGTCACATCAGTGCGGGCCAGCATACTCCATTTGGTGAAACTGGATTGACGGTTATGCGTCTTTGTAGTTTGGCTAATGGTGTGGTCACATCAGCAAATTTTCTCATGCATAAAAAAAGGTCATTATCCTTTGTCAATAACATTGTCAGTTTCAAACTGAGGTTGCTGGTGAGTGGCAAATTCATATGACCAACTTGAACATCACAGAAATCTTTCGCGAAATATGACCGCACCTTAAGTGCCTGGTGTTTTTATTGCCAGGCAATCTGAATAGATGCCTTTGTTGTGAATATTTACCATAATGGACAACACAAGCTTAAATCTATAGCCACGCTTGCATTTTACATGGCCAGAAAGAGTCTTCGTTTTTGCATTTTCAATTCTTTTCTTCTTGCAGGCTGTTCTTGCAGACCTCTCAACCCTGAAGGTGATGCCCTTGCTGCAGATCTTCCTCTTCGCCACCTCCGTCTGAGAAGCCGATGGTGTATTAGTCTGTTTTGGAGGCTGGATGTTCCAGTCCATTTGTATTCAATGTTAACTTCAAAGATAGTTTACCCAAAAATGAAAATTCTGTGTTTCTCAAATTTACTCACCCTCATGTCATTCCAGTGAAATTTGTATAACATTAGTATGTTAGTATGACTTTCTGTCATCTTTGGAACATAATAGAAAATGATTGAAGAATGTTGGTAATCTCACAGTTTTGGGCACGATTGACTTTCATTTCATTTTATGGACCAAACCATTTCTTAAAAAATGTTCTTGTATGTTTTACAGAAGAAGGAAAGTCATACAGGTTTAGAACAATCTGTGGGTGAGTAAAAAAATGAAAAAAAAAAAAAAAAAATTATGTGAAGTGTTCTTATAAGTAGCAATATGGCTGTGAAGCGACTTTATTTTTACCTGATGTAACCGATTCCTCTTACTTAGAAACCCCTACCTTCTTGTACCATTCTGGTACTGTATGTAACTGCCTCTCAAGATTCAGTGAATTCCACATGGGTAAATTTAAGTCCCACACTGCTTTTTCCTTTTTTCACCGAGAAATGCATTCGGTTATGGGAGTACAAAGAATTGCAGATGCCCTGTTTCAGGTTGGGCTGACTGTAGGATTTCCAGGGAATTGAACTGAAATAGTGACACAAGGGAAAAAAGACTAGACATGGAACAGAATAATTTATGAATAATATGCTGTCATTTGATTTTTATAATATTAAACATCCTATATACATATATACACGCATATATACACATATATGAATATATGTATTGATGAGCCATTATATTATGGCCACCTATCTAAGAATTGTGCTGTTGGGATAATAGGGCCTAAAGTGGCCCACGAAAATATCGCCCACAGCATAACACTGCCAATGCTAGCCTGTATCCACCCAACAGTGCATCCAGGTGCCATAGCCTCTGTTGGTAATCGACGTATTAGGCCTCGGCCGTCGATGTGATGCACCAGGAATCTTGATTCGTCAGACCAGACCACTTTCTTCCATTCGGCCCATTTCATGCACTGTTGGCCATGCCGTGCAGTTAGCATGGGGATCCAGCTGGGTCGTTGGCTGTTCAGGCTGCGATGAACTGTGTGCTGTGACACATTATCTTGATCACCTCTGTTGTAGCTGCTGGTGATTTGTCACACTGTGGCCCTGTGGTCACTGTGAACAATGCACGACTGTTTCCGCTCCCCTCTGGCATCAGTGAGCTGCGGACGACTGTTCACTATTTGGCCATCTGTGCACCACTATTGATACATACAACAACGGCACGTGAACAACCCACAAGGCGCACCATTTCCAAGATTGATACCTGGTCCTCAAGTGGTATATATACTGATTTGTGAACTGCACCTGCCGAGCCATATGGTTATCAGCGCTCATTGCTCTAGGCTGAGGGTGGTCATAATGTAGTGGTTCATTGGTGTGCATATATGGAATGTTATGAATATGTTGGTGCAATATTTTCACTGCAAACCTAATCGAATACTGTATGTAACTCAGTGTTGTTATTGTTAACTAAAACTATTGTAAGTCATTTTCATTAATTAAAGCTCAAATTAAATAAAATAAAAATATAAGATGAAAAACCCAAACTCAAGTGAAAATTAGAACTGTCGCCTTTGCAACTAACTAAAATGAAATCATTTGAAGCTAAATAGAGATTAAAATAAAGATGACAAAATCACATAACAAATTTTGTATTTTTGGCCATGACTGTATATGTGTGTGTATGTGTATATATATATATATATATATATATATATATATATATATATATACACACAGTGGGTACGGAAAGTATTCAGACCCCCTTAAATTTTTCACTCTTTGTTATATTGCAGCCATTTGCTAAAATCATTTGTTCATTTTTTTCCCCTCATTAATGTACACACAGCACCCCATATTGACAGAAAAACACAGAATTGTTGACATTTTTGCAGATTTATTCAAAAAGAAAAACTGAAATATCACATGGTCCTAAGTATTCAGACCCTTTGCTGTGACACTCATATATTTAACTCAGGTGCTGTCCATTTCTTCTGATCATCCTTGATATGGTTCTACACCTTCATTTGAGTCCAGCTGTGTTTGATTATACTGATTGGACTTGATTAGGAAAGCCACACACCTGTCTATATAAGACCTTACAGCTCACAGTGCATGTCAGAGCAAATAAGAATCATGAGGTCAAAGGAACTGCCTGAAGAGCTCAGAGACAGAATTGTGGCAAGGCACAGATCTGGCCAAGGTTACAAAAAAATTTCTGCTGCACTTAAGGTTCCTAAGAGCACAGTGGCCTCCATAATCCTTAAATGGAAGACGTTTGGGACGACCAGAACCCTCCCTAGAGCTGGCCGTCTGGCCAAACTGAGCTATCGGGGGAGAAGAGCCTTGGTGAGAGAGGTAAAGAAGAACCCAAAGATCACTGTGGCTGAGCTCCAGAGATGCAGTCGGGAGATGGGAGAAAGTTGTAGAAAGTCAACCATCACTGCAGCCCTCCACCAGTCGGGGCTTTATGGCAGAGTGGCCCGACGGAAGCCTCTCCTCAGTGCAAGACACATGAAAGCCCGCATGAAGGACTCCAAGATGGTGAGAAATAAGATTCTCTGGTCTGATGAGACCAAGATAGAACTTTTTGGCCTTAATTCTAAGCAGTATGTGTGGAGAAAACCAGGCACTGCTCATCACCTGTCCAATACAGTCCCAACAGTGAAGCATGGTGGTGGCAGCATCATGCTGTGGGGGTGTTTTTCAGCTGCAGGGACAGGACGACTGGTTGCAATCGAGGGAAAGATGAATGCGGCCAAGTACAGGGATATCCTGGACGAAAACCTTCTCCAGAGTGCTCAGGACCTCAGACTGGGCCGAATGTTTACCTTCCAACAAGACAATGACCCTAAGCACACAGCTAAAATAACGAAGGAGTGGCTTCACAACAACTCCGTGACTGTTCTTGAATGGCCCAGCCAGAGCCCTGACTTAAACCCAATTGAGTATCTCTGGAGAGACCTAAAAATGGCTGTCCACCAACGTTTACCATCCAACCTGACAGAACTGGAGAGGATCTGCAAGGAGGAATGGCAGAGGATCCCCAAATCCAGGTGTGAAAAACTTGTTGCATCTTTCCCAAAAAGACTCATGGCTGTATTAGATCAAAAGGGTGCTTCTACTAAATACTGAGCAAAGGGTCTGAATACTTAGGACCATGTGATTATTTCAGTTTTTCTTTTTTAATAAATCTGCAAAAATGTCAACAATTCTGTGTTTTTCTGTCAATATGGGGTGCTGTGTGTACATTAATGAGGAAAAAAAAATGAACTTAAATGATTTTAGCAAATGGCTGCAATATAACAAAGAGTGAAAAATTTAAGGAGGTCTGAATACTTTCCGTACCCACTGTATATATACACAGTCATGGCCAAAAATATTGGCACCCTTGGTAAATATGATCAAAGAAGGCTGTGAAAATTAATCTGCGTTGTTAATCCTTGTGATCTTTTATTTAAAAATTTAACCTTTAATTTGATAAGAATTTAAAATGGGGGGAAATATCATTATGAAATGTTTTTTCTCTAATACACATTGGCCACAATTAACGGCACCCTTTTATTCAATACTTTTTGAAACCTCCATTTGCCAGTTTAACAGCTCTGAGTTTTCTCCTATAATGCCTGATGAGGTTAGAGAACACCTGCCAAGAGATCAGAGACCATTCCTTCATCCAGAATCACTTCAGACCCTTTAGATTCCCAGCTCCATGTTGGTGCTTCTTTTCTTCAGTTCACCCCACTCATTTTCTATAGGGTTCAGGTCAGAGGACTGGAATGGCCATAGCAGAAGATTGGTTTTGTGCTCAGTGAACCGTTTTTGAGGTTTGTGTTTGCATTATTGTACGGTTGGAAGATCCAAACATGGCCCATTATAAGATTTCTAACAGAGTCAGTCACTTATTGATTTTTTTATCTGTTGGTATTTGATAGAATCCATAATGCTATGTGTCTAAACAAGATGTCCAGGACCTCCAGCAGAAATATAGGCCCACAACATCAAAAATACAGCAGTATATTTCATTGTACACATGGGGTACTTTTTATCCCTGTGTTCACCAAACCCATCTTGAGTGTTTGCTGTTAAAAAGGTAATTTTTTTTGTTTCATCTGACCATAGAAGCCAGTCCCATTTGAAGTTCCAGTCATGTCTGATAACTGAATATGCTGGAGTTTGTTTTTGGATGAGCTAGGAGAATTTTTCTTGAAACCCTCCCAAACAACAATTTGACAATTTTTTTTTTTTTAAAGGGTTTCTGACCCCGAGACTCAACTATTTTCTGCAATTCTCCAGCTGTGGTCCTTGGAGAGTCTTTAGCCACTCAAACTCTCCTGATCACCGTGCATTAGGACGATATAGACACATGTCCTCTTCCAGGCAGTTTCGTAACATTTTATGTTGATTGGAAATTCTTAATTATTGCCCTGATGGTGGAAATGGGAATTTTCACTGCTCTAGCTCTTTTCTTAAAGCCACTTCACTAATTTGTGAAGCTCAATTATCTTTTGCTGCACATCAGAAATATATTCTTTTATTTTTCTCATTGTGATGGATGATTAAGGGAATTTGGGATTTGTTTTCCCTCCTATTTATATTTCTGTGAAACAGGAAGCCATGGCTGGATAATTTCATGTTTATAATCACCCTGGAGTGCTCAAAATTGTGAATATGAATGGGAATATACTTCGGAGATATTTTACTCATAAGAATTTCTAGGGGTACCTAGAAAAGTTCAAGTTCTTTAAAGTATGTTCATTAATGCACTCAATACTTGGTCGGGGCTCCTTTAGCACAAACTCCAGCATCAGTGAGGTGTGGCATGGAAGCGACCAGCCTGTGGCACTGCTGAGGCACTACTGAGCCTTCAGCTTGTCTGGATTGTTGGATCGACTATTTCTCATCTTTCTCTTGAAAATATCCCATAGATTCCTTATGGGGTTCAGGTCAGTCATGTTGGCTGGCCAATCAAGCACAGTAATATGGTCAGCAAACCACTTGGAAGTGGTTTTGGCACTGTGGGCAGGTGCTAAAGTCCTGCTGGAAAAGGAAATCAGCATCTCCATAAAGCTTGTCAGCAGATGGAAGCATAAAGTGCTCCAAATCAGTGTTAATTTCGTCAACGAAGACGATGACGAAAAATATTCGTTAACGAACATTTTTTTCTGTGACTAAGACGTGACGTTGACGAGCTAAAACTAATATCTGATGATAAAAACTATGACGAAAAGTATGCTGCGTCTTCGTTAACAAGACGAGACGGGACTAGAATGTTATTTGAGGACTACCGGACATTCAAAATACATAATACAGGCTAAGTTAACTGTCATGTCTTTCAAAATGTGCGTCCCTGTCATTGGATTCCGATCGGATGAGGGGCGTTTGCATATCTAGTCTCAGTATGGCAGCCGCAGTGGACGGATAGGCTACCAAAACGCAAACTAGCGATCTGAAACAATGGCCTCAGCACCCAAAGGGTTAGGGATAGGGTGTCCAGACGTCCCGTTTTTCCCGGGAGTCACAATTCTTTGTCGATTAACTTAAAGTTAGTGAAGGAGAGGCGGAATCGCGCTGATAGACATGCTCTCTCTCGCGCACGCACGCTCCACTTCTTCAGTTCTCTTCTCATATACAGCGCGCGATCAGCTCTCAGTGCTCAAATACACACACAGCAGTCCAAATGTCCATCGTGTAGAGTATCTCACATAAATACAGTCAGTTATGGCTTAACGTTAAATGAGCTGTTCTAGCGACCCGTCGCCATTATGTTCGCCTATATTTATTCACCTGTCACATCTCGAAAGGCAGCAGCCACTATATTCACCAGTTTCTCAAAGTCACTGTTATAACAAAATTACTATCCAATCACAATTCGTTATCATTTAACTTGCAGTAGGTTAAGTCGGGATAGGCGGAATCACGATGAATGACACAACAGAAGCGCTCTCTCGGCCGCGCGATCCCAGTTCTCTCAGTTCTCCTTGCGCCTGAATTGTCAAATACACACACAGTAGTCAAAATGTCCATCGCGTGGAGTATCTCACGTAAATACAGTGTCTGTTATGGGTTAACTGAACGTAAAAGGGTGGGTGAAAATCGGATGTGTCAGCCTATATTACATCCATACATTCGGTTTTAAAGGGACAGTCTATACCCGTCTAATCAAACAACAAAAGATGCTACATAAATGTATACATGTTAAATAAATCTACGGTATTTGAAAAAAAAATGTTTGTAATTTATATCTCTATCGTATTTGTCTTGTAATTTGCTTCTTTGTTAGTGTTAATAAAACAACTATATATATATATATATATATATATATATATATATATACAGACACACACACACACACACACAGGTGCATCTCAATAAATTAGAATGTCGCGGAAAAGTTCATTTATTTCAGTAATTCAACTCAAATTGTGAAACTCGTGTATTAAATAAATTCAATGCACACAGACTGAAGTAGTTTAAGTCTTTGGTTCTTTTAATTGTGATGATTTTGGCTCACATTTAACAAAAACCCACCAATTCACTATCTCAACAAATTAGAATATGGTGACATGCCAATCAGCTAATCAACTCAAAACACCTGCAAAGGTTTCCTGAGCCTTCAAAATGGTCTCTCAGTTTGGTTCACTAGGCTACACAATCATGGGGAAGACTGCTGATCTGACAGTTGTCCAGAAGACAATCACTGAAGTGAAGTGAAGTGAAGTGAAGTGAAAGTGACATGTGGCCAAGTATGGTGACCCATACTCGGAATTTGTGCTCTGCAATTAACCCATCCAAAGTGCACACACACAGCAGTTTCACAATTTGAGTTGAATTACTGAAATAAATGAACTTTTCCACGACATTCTAATTTATTGAGATACACCTGTATGTATGTGTGTGTGTGTATATATATATATATATATATATATATATATATATAAATTTCTCATATCGTGGTCATATTGCCCACTCATCCCGTATTCCACCATGAGAAATATGGTCATGATCACCCACAATTATAGTTATTACTGTTAGGAGAGGATAATATGAGTAAGAGTAATATATGCCAGTCACAATTGTTTAGTTCATTGCAGCCTATATTCGTGATTGCAATATTTTTTCTTATTTTTGTTATATGTATTTTTTCCCCTCAGATTTGCAGCTTTGTTTTTCATGTACAGTATGTCATTGATTGGTTGTTGTGTAAGATTTATCACATTTTATGTTATACTGAGATTATAAAATGACATAGGCTACAGTTAAGCAATATCACATGAGGAAGAGTGTTGTTTTCAGCACCATTGCAAATGTTTATTGAACTGTAGCATAAAATCAATATAACAAGAAGTACATTTGAGTAAGTTAAATACGTAGCCTATTTTACAAATAGGCTACGTATTTAACAAAGCCACAGTAAAACAGTGTCCTCTACAAGCAGCACACTGCAGCCTTTTGTATTGATAAAATTATATAATAAAATTATATAAAATGATTCACTTTATTCCTCACTGAACGAATCAGCCGTTTGAATGAATGATTTAATGACTCTACTCTAGACTGTAACTTGCTGCCACCTACTGGCTATTTTACTTTCATATTGTTGCTATATTCAAACTTTATATATGACATTAATATGACCATGTTATGCAATTAAATATGTAAATAAACACAATATCCAAATAATTCATTGTGTATATCAAATCCACCTGGCCTCTGTAGCTGTCTCCTCTGTGACACTGACTCGGCTAGATTTGACTATTGATCAGAGAAAACGACAATGCAAAAAAATACTACATTCATTTATAATTAATTTATCAATTTACTCATTTAACGTTAACAGATCACCAGGTAGGCGTACAGCAGTGACAGACGGACACATGTAACGGTGTCCTGTATGGAAAGACGTTGCTCCACCTGACAGTAATCCATTTTCACCTGTACAAATGAACCCTGAGCATCGGCAGCTAATGAGGCGCGTTGGAGTGACGTCACCGCCCCTCTTCAACTGATTGGCTGAAGAGGAGCTGTCAATCAAGAACTAGTGGACCAATGATGACGCTTGAGCCCTTGCTGATTTACATGAAACTCTAACCGCAACATTTGGGAAAGCAAGCGCAGAACGTGGAAACGAGAGCGAAGGGAAAAACAGTATAAGCATACAAAAAATAAAAATATGAGCAGAAAATGTCTTGAGAGCACAAAAAACAGAAATATAACCAAGGAAAACATGATTTTGTGTGCAAGTTGGATAATTTTGCAGTAATATCTCAGTTTTGTGCAATATGATTTTAAATGTGTTTAAAGTTTTGATTTATGCTTATTATTTTTTAAAATGCGTTATTAAATTTTTGATTTATGCTTATTATCTTTCGATCCGTGACAATTGTTTGCTATTCTGAAAAAAATCTGCTTTGATTTTAAAATTTTGTGCAATATATTTTTACTTGCCTTTTTAAATTTTGGTTTCATGCTTATTATTTTTTTATCCGTGACCACAATACTTTTGATGGGAAAATGTAATTAGGAATCCCATACAGCATTCCTAATTAAATACCTATCTGTGTCATTAAGGTTAACCAACAAAAGATGTTAAATAAATGTAAACATGTTAAGTAAACCTACTGTATCTTAAAAGTTAGCTTAATTTATCTCAACCCAAAAATGAATATTGACATCATTTATTCCAGTTTTTCCAAATTCAATCCTTAATTCAAATTTTTCATGAGCTTAATTGATTTGGTGTAAAGAGAGAAGAATTAATGACTATTTCTTTTAGAAGACTACATATAAAATAGCTACCTAAATAAATGTTGGTAACTGCAGTTTGACTAAAAGTAATGACTAAAAGTTGACAAAAATGTAATGACTTTTCGTCGACTAAAACTATGAAAGTCTCAAATGACTAAAATGTGACTAAGACTATTAAGCATTTTCGTCTCAAGACTAAGACTAAATCAAAAATGCCTGTCAAAATTAACACTGCTCCAAATTCTCCTGGTAGACGGCTGCATTGACTTTGAACTTGATAAAACACAATGGACCAACACCAGCAGACGTCACGGCACCCCAAATCATCCTTGACGTCGGAAACTTCACACTGGACTTCAAGCAGCTTGGATTCTGTGCCTCTCCAGTCTTCCTCCAGACTACAGACCTTGATTTCCAAATGAAATGCAAAATTTACTTTTATCTGAAAAGAGGACTTTGGACCATTGAGCAACAGTCCAGTTTTTTTCTCCTTAGCCCAGGTAAGATGCTTCTGACGTTGTTTCTGTTTCAGAAGTGGCTTGGTAGCCCTTTTCCTGAAGACGTTTGAATGTGGTGACTCTTGATGCATTGGCTCCAGCTTCAGTCCACTCCTTGTGAAGCTCTCCCAAGTGTTTGAATTGGCTTTGCTTGACAGTATTCTCGAGCTTGCGGTCATCCCTGTTGCTTGTGCACCTTTTCCTACCCAATTTCTTCCTTCCGGTCAACTTTGCATTTAATATGCTTAGATACAGCACTCTGTGAACAGCCACCCCTTTCAGTAATGACCTTCTGTGAGTTACCCTCTTTGTGGAGGGTGTCAATGATTGTCTTCTGGACCATTGCCAAGTCAGCAGTCTTCCCCATTATTGTGGTTTCAAAGAACAAGAGATACCCGGAATTTATACTGTAGGGATGGTCATTTAATGAAACTCAAATTTAAATATTCTAATATTTTGAGATACTGGATTTTTGACTTTCATGAGCTGTAAGCTCTAATCATCAAAATTAAAAAAAAAAAAAAAAAAAAAAAACTTTTGAAATTTCTTACTTTACATGTAATGAATCTAGAATATATGAAAGTTTCACTTTTTGAAATAAGGTACAAAAAATAATGAACTTTTTCACGATATTCTAATTTTTTTTAGATGCACCTGTGTGTGTGTAAATATGTATATGTATATATATATATATATATATATATATATATATATATATATATATATATACAAAGCAAGGTTGTTTTTCAGTGACACATGCATGTAAAATTTCAAAGTTGTGTCCCCACTTTTTGTCAACACCGTCAGACATTTATTAAAATGTAATAAAATCAGGGAATATCAGAGGCAGCTGTCACTCTAAAGGACCCCCTTATCACCATTCTCCTCTGCAGAGTACATCACTGTCAGACAAGCTCTGCTAAGTTTTATAGTTTTAGAATATTTTAAATCCTAATGTTAATATTTCCTGTGTCACAACCATGATATGTCAACACCATCTTCCAATTCTGAGGAAATTATTTGAAATATTTAGATTATCTTATTATCCTAAAGCAGGTTCCATTAGCATCTCGCATCAACAGAAAAAACAAAACAAAATGGCTACTACATGAACTCTATTTGTTTTGTGAAAGAAATGCCAAATTTGTCAACACAGTCAGATGTCACCACCGTCAGATTTTGTGTTCCAATGATATATCAAAATACTTAAATGTGACTCTTGAGTAAGAGCTTTATAAACAATAACATACTCACTGTTTGTTGTGTTTGTTTTAAAACAGTAATTGATTGATTCAATGTATTTGATAGTTAAAAATGACTACAAATTCAGGTTTTCGTCACCACCGTCAGATGTGTCAACTCCGTCAGTTCTGTCACCTCCGTCAGATTAATATTTTGATAATATTTCATTATGATATTTTATATTTGTTGTGGAATTGTTGGTCACATGTGAAAGTGTAATCTGTCTGCTAACATGACAATGTGTTTTGAAATGTTAAAAACATATTGAATGCTGTTAAAGATAAAGTTGAAATTATATTACTGTAGCAAATTAGCTCCAAAAGGGAATCGTATTTAAATAATGACAATTAATTTTGATTAATTACAATTATTTATGTCGGCTGACAGTAATAACTGTCGCAGAGTTAAATTGCCATCAGCTGATCTGTTCGTCCAGCGAACATTCAGTGTAAATTCATATCAACTCTAAGAAAGGATATTTCCGTGGCCACAGAAAATATCTTCCTATTAATGCATTAGAGCATGTAGCAAGTGTCAAAATCGTAAAGGGACATTAATATGCAAGGCAGAATCAGAAACTCAGGTAATTTGTGCACAAGAGTTTTATTAACTAAACACTAACGCAAACTAGTCTAACAAACAAACAAACAAACACACAAACGTACAATCGCTCATACATGGGGAAAGGGCTAATGAGAGTTGATGGATGAAACCATCAGGAAAACCAGAGAATGCAGTTATGGAAAAAGTCATTTAACCACCTGAGTATAACAATCAGCGCCGTTTATGACGGGGTCTATAACTTGTACTAATAACCTCTGTTTCATTTAGTTAAATGTACAATACTTGCAATGCATTTGGTCAGAATGCAGTCTCAGATGAAGGTCTTAATGGTTTCAAGGTTTTGGACTGATCACGTTCTTCCGGGTTGAAGAGTGATGAATTCCAAAGATGTTCTGAGGTAGAAATGTTCTTCCAGGTAGAGAGTGGAAAAAGACCTAAGAAAGAGATCTGCTGAGGTCCGAGGAGCTTTGGTTGAATGGAAAGACAAGGCCGTAAGCTTGGCACAATAACTTAAGGGTCCAGAAGAGTCCTAGCTCACATCTTCCTCATCCTCTTAGGGTCTAACAGAACCGCCGACTGGGTCTTTGTGGTCAAGAGTCATCTCCCAGACTGGGGAGATCACCCACGGCTCTATGTTGAGGGCCCGCTGGGCGCGCCCGCACCGGTTCAGGCTCTCTGTGAGTCCTTCACGGAGCAATCAGAAGATAGCAGAAGAGCTTTTTGCAGAAGAGAGCTTTTTGCAGAAGACAGAAGGCCGGACCTGTGTGTGAGAGCTTTATCTGGTATAGAGGTCACACCTCTGGGGAGTCAAAGAGCCAATGGACTCTAGTCTCTTTGGAGGGAAGGTTTTACGACTCTTTCTCTCTGAGCATGGTAATTTGCATGGTGTTGGATTGGAAGTTGATATACAAATGAAAGATTCTTAGAACACTTAAATGTTGCATAGATAGCAACATATAAAATACACTCAATTAGATCATCTGAAGACGAATTGATAGAGATCAAACATGATATAAGTGAGGTAATATTAACTAGTGATCTATCATAATCATGCATAAAACAGGATACAGTACAAAAGACAATATACAAGAACAGTAACAATATACACAATGACCTGAGGATATGTGTGTTCATTCAAAGAAAGGTTTTTCTATGAATTAATTAGAGAAGAGTACATTTTTATGGTATAATGTCTCTTTCCTAAGGGAAAATGAGGTGAGTTTTGCTCGGCCCGCATTCCTTAGAGCAATAAAACTAGTGTTATCAGGTTGGTTGCTATGGAACTGGGGGCCTGGAGTCATCCACAGACATACCATCACCCAGAATGTGTGTTGGGTGAGGGGTCTGTGATTATTTGTTAATCTAATAACTAATCTGATTTGTTAAATCTGATGAACAAATGTGTGTCTGATTGGTCCAAATGCTACATTACACAGTCCAAGGTAAAAAGCACATTTTGTTAAAAAAAGAGAAACGTTGGGAGGTTGTATCAAAGCACATGTGTGTGTGTACTGTGTGTGTATATATACAGATGTATATATACAGATACATACATATATGTATATATAGGTATCTGTACACACAGTACAGACAGACATAAAACAAGATATAAATTTATAACTTGTCCTTGAGTTCTTGAAGCATTAGTTCATCATGACTTTATTTATTTATTTATTTATTTGATGGAATGGTTTGTTTCTTTAAAATGGTAATAATATGATATACTGTAACAAGGTTATCACTCCAGTGAGCATTTTCTATCTTTCTTTCTTTTTTGTTTAAATAAACTAAAACAACTAAAATATAAAACAATATACCAAAAGAGAAATAAGAAATATAAAATGCTATTGTTTATAGATTGTTCAAAAAAAAAAACAAATTCTTAATTTATGAAAAATTGCATAAGCAAAACATTGTTAAATTCATTCTTACACATTTATTTGAAGACAAATATGGCACCTGTTTAGGGGAATGACCCTTATTTTGTGAAGGCTGTTGGCCTAGTGCATTCAGCCCCATGAATTTCAGCATCATTCATGACCCTACAAGTTGACCCCAGCTTATAGCAAACTCCAGCGGCTCTCTGACATTTGCTCCGTCCGTCTATCTGCCTGCCCCTCTCATTCCCTCTGTGCCTCAGATCAAATTATGCCACTCGTCCGTTTTCTGCCCTGCTTTTCACTCCCCATTGCCTCACATTGGTCTCTCGGTACATCTGCCACCTGTTTACACAGCTTCCCACGCCCTGTCCCGTTATTACTGGACTTTCAGTCACCATGGGAGCAGCGCACCCCTAGCGGTCCCTCACTGTACCATAGCATTGCTCCTCGCTGAAACATTTCTTTTAGACAGGCACTATCACATTTCCTCTACCTCTCTCTTGGGCACCTTTATATATTTAGACCTCTGTAATAACTGCCCTCCTGTCCTGCTGATACAGTTGAAACCTTTATGCAGGAAGTTAAGGGAGCTTGCTTTGAGAGAATTAGGCCTATGTATTTATTACGAATAATAATTGCACACTAATGTAACATAAATTTCATCAATATAAACATTTACATCAAATAATATAATATTAACACATTAGTACATTGATATGATATGAAAGCATTTTACTTTTTGCATGCACAATGTGTGATATTTAAAGCTGCAATCATAAAGCTTTTTAGTTAGTGTTTAGCTGATTCTTATTAGTTCAAAATGTATCAGTTCGTTTTGCACTTTATACTGACACCTATTGGCCTGGATGCATTAAGTGAGTGTAGCCTACTTATTGGTGCCTTCACATCAAATCTCTTTATTTTGTGTTTTGTTCCTTTTTTTTCTGTATGTTATTTTCTGTCTCTATTAACACACATTCATTTGATTAACATTCTTCAATTAAATCCTAACAATTTTGTGCATGGTTGGTGGTTTGTGTTTTTACTTGACTGGGTTATCGCGGTTTGTTCCATCATTCCAGCGGATACTGCTTGTTTGGATATTTAATTAATTTTTTTTTTTTTATTTGTACTGATTTGGTTTAGATAAGTCAATCGCACACATGCTGATCCATCGCTATGGACTATGATGTGGACACTGGGTCTTATGGAATTTGGGGTTAGTATGTTTTTTTTTTTTTTTTCTTGCTGCTTGTTGTTGAAAGAAATTGATACTTTTATGCAATAAATTGATCAAAGACATTTAAAATGTTGCAAAATTTCTATTATTAATTTTTTTTTTTTTACTTTTATACTTTTGAACTTTCAATTCATCGAATCCTGAGGGAAAAAACAAACAAAAAAACAAAACAAAAAAAAAAAAACAATGTAACTTTTTGAAGATTGATAATAAATTTTTCTTGAGCACCAAATCATATTTCTGACAGATCATGTGACACTGAAGACTTGAGTAATGGCTGCTGAAAATTAAACCATCAGATGAATTATATTTTTAACAAATATTACAATCTTGTAAAAATGGTAATAATAATAATTTACAATATTACTGTTAAATTTGATCAAATAAACGCAGCCTTAATGAGCATAAGACAACAAAACATTTTTTTAAATGTTACTGTATATATTTAAGATGTAGTGTATATGTTTGCTTTGCTTGTTTATTTACATGAATGTTATGTAAAGTGAAAAGTGAATGTATTAGTTACTGGCCAATTGCATGCTGGTCATATGATGTCAGCAGTTTATGATGTCAACCTGCTCCATGTGAAATAAAACAGCATTTTAACCCCATGCGATATGTACATCTTTTTAATCAGAAAGCAATAAATAAATAAATAAATAAATAAATAAATAAACTCCTTCCCTTTTAATACTAAAATGGTATGCAAAAAAAAAAAAAAAAAAAAAAACCTATCATATTCCAGATGAATATTATCCCACAAAACAAGGAAACACCTATATTATCTGCATGCCTGCTTTGAACCGCGGTCTGCCTTTTCAAAGCTCACGTCTCTCTCGCGCTATCAGCCAATCGGATTCTGCCATGTTGGGACCGTTCAACCAATCGCAGCCCACAGCGAGGAGGAAAACTTGGATGATTCTCCGGGTGTAAATTGTTTTGTGTCGCGATGGGAGAAATAAAAGTGGGAAGTGATGAACAATAGAGCTGGCTGTTTCCGGGAGGCGCCAGCATTCCCGAGCAACTTTCGTGCTCTTGTTGTGCATACCGATAGTCAGCCCTGCTCACGGCGCATTGTTGCCGCACACAGCCCGTCCAGTTCACACCAGCAGCTGCTTTTGTGTCATATGAGAGTTTGAGGCGAGATCTCCGAAGAGGGAGAATCAAACTGCAGGCGTCCTGTTGTCAAATGATTTGCATACGGACTTCGCCCCCTGAATTTAGTTTCTGCATCAACTAGCAAAGGCAGTGGGCAGACCTGAGCCCTCAAGTCAGACGCAGTCATGCGGATTTGACATTTTGACATTTGGACATGAACGGCACACGCGTGTATTTCGGATGGTCCCGATGGATTTGGATTAAACGGCGCACAGGGATCTGACACTTTCATTCTCAGAGGCGTTTACTATGCTGGATTTTTGCCGGCTCTTGTGGATGTACCGTGACTATTTGCTGTCACTTCCAGTGTAGAGCTGGACTATTGCGTTGGACTCGCTGGGGTGTTTTGTAGCAGGAAAATGCGTGTTTTCATCTCCTCTCAAACAGGGGGATTCCTCGTCAGTTTGCACTTGTCTGTTTGGATCCTAAAGTAGGATACAGCCAGATCCTCCAACCCAGTCGAGGATCTGATGTCTGTATGCTCTGATGTCTATTTCAATGTGTCATATTAGAAGAGCTGACCATCTCTTTTGGATGGAGTTTTACCTCGCGATCTTCTTTTGACGTCTTGGACAGCGTGGATGCATTTTTAGATCTTTTTTTTTTATTATTATTTTATTATTATTATTTTTTTTTTTTTTAGCTTGGATTACTTCTTTTTTGGCTGCGTTTTGACAGGTTGGATCTTCTCGTTTATTTCGGGTATTTAAACTCGCTGCTTTCTGTTGAATTACTGTTGAAATCACACGTTTCATTCTTGTGATTCGTTTTGACGATCCACTGGGTGAAAATACTGTGTGATCTCTTGTTGGTTTATTTATTTATTGTTCGTTGAAAGCTTTTGCACACCATGACTTTCTTGTCCGGGGCAGCGGTTCTGTTGCTGCGTGGACTGGTCATCTCTGCGGTATTGGGTTTAGAGAGTTCACACACGAGTCATTTGTCGAACCGAGTCACTCCTGATCCAGCAGCAGCAGCAGCTGTCGCTCCTACAGGTAAGACCTTTATATCCTAACAAACCGCAAATCTAATCAACCTGTGTTATTCTCTTGCTCTTCATCGAGGGGTGATTTAGTAACTCCTAACACGGATACTGTCCAGACACCGTGATAATCCATTGTCAGTGCTGTTTTTGATGTTATTCGGGGAATATTAATATGTCATTCCTGATGGTGGGCAGGTCTTTCCCAGCCTCACATCACTTCTGGATGATTCTAGAGAATCTCATGCTTTACCTGTATGAGTGACTGCTTATGAAAGTGATGAAGGTCAGGAAAACATCCACATGGAATATTCCTGCTGTTCCACCAATAAACGCTTGGCATGAGAGAGCAGGAGAAACCCCCTCCATACAGCACTGTCCTCAGCCAGCACCTCCATGAGGAGGAACCACCAGCTGGGGTTTTCCATGGTCACTGGCTGATATAATGCCTTTGTAAATTGATTAAATGAAACTGACACTCATTTTACACAATATTCACTGAAGAATTGAAATGGTATACACAAATGTATTAACCATGCTTTCTATGGCAAGCTGTTTTGACATTTATTCCTTTAAACAATTGATTTGTTACTAGTTTTTCTTCAGTGACTAATTAATAATCCCGTAGTTACTATTATCTTTTAAAATTTTACTAGTAACATATCCATTATTTAGAACTTACTGTAATGGTGACTAGTGTCTACCAAGTCTATCAATAATAGGCTGCTTTTTAGTAATTAGTCACTATCCTAATAGTGACAGATAACCATACCACGCTTAAGGCTAACAAATGGTGTTTTTTGAATTTATTATTATTATTATTATTATTTTTAAAGTTTGACTAGTAATTACTCATTAGGTACTAGTACATGAGTGTTAGTTACTAGCGCAAGGCTTTCCATTCAAACATCTCTCTTTTTAAATTTTTTTTTTTTGTCAAATTCCAATATTTGTATTGGAAAACTAGAATATTTCTATCTTGGAAAATGATTAATTTGCATGATTATTTTAGGTATAAAAATATATTTTTCACAGATACCACCCATGGCAATAAATTCACAAATGTCTAAATATTGGCAGATTAGTTGATGTGTCTGATATACTGTATGTCTATCACTATCGTACAAGGCTTTTGTCACATGCAAGGCTGAGAATGTTGGGAATGTTGTCCCGGGCCTTGTGATGAGGGTCGCTCAATAAGATCTATTGTGTATCTATAGTGTTCTATAGTGTAGCTTACTCTTTAGCTTTTGAGGTTGGGCCCCTTGAATTTGGTGATCACTGTATACTATATATGTTCAAATGGATGCATTTGATCTACAGAATGACTGGTTCTAGGACACGCCTGTAAATCGATGTTTTAAATATCAAACAGATAAACTGTATCTAGAATAAAAAAAATAAATTGTATTTAAAAAAAAAAAGGCTGAACCAAGGCCTTGGATTTGTACCATACTGGTAGTGCATAATGCATAAACAAACAGGACTGATTCAGTCAGTCAGCCTATTCTGGTTCATAACCCCACAGCTGTTTTCCCAATATTAGTCATGTCTTTAATGACAGTGGATCGTTTCTGACGGGCAGCAGTCTGGTCAGTGCGCTTGCTGAGGACACAGGGTGAGATGACAGATTGCTGTCTGTACAGAACTACAAACTGCTTATATGAGGAATGTAATCCAGATCTGCGGTCATACAGGAATGCAGACTTAATCGGAAGGCTAAATAACCTGCATGCAAATGGTAATTGACTCATCAGAAATTAAAGCCCTTGAACAAATTGTTTCTGCTGTTCCTGTAGTTTAGTGCACTCTATAGGACACTTGGTATGCATACTTGATTAAATACAGCAAGTGCACGACTGTTCCCAGCTGCAACAAACCCCTTGAATTAAGGAAACCCTTGATTAAGTGTGTTGCACATTGGGGTTTTCTTAACTCTGATTTTCAAGGGGTTGTTGCATTTGCAATGATTTGAGCATTTACATAGTGTCAACATTGGTCTTTTCCCCTGGTATTTGTAGTTACGTTTTAACCTACAGCAAAACGTAACAGTACTATGAAATGATATTATGTTGCTTATTGCAAGTTTCGTGACACTTTCAATTTGACATGTTCAGTGAGTGGTGCTAAAAGAGTGTTTGTTTTTATTCAAAACAGCTGAATGTGAATCTTGCTACATTTTGTTAAGTTGTTTGTTACAGTTCAGAAGTAAAATGTCCGGTGAGAGGTGCTGAAAGGTTAATGTTGCATTGCGTTTGAAAATGAAGTACAACCTACACTAAAACCTATCCTAAACACAACCAATGATGATAACAAGAGCAAATGTGAAATAAAAATGCATTTGCTGAAGCAATCATACAGTTTTAATTTGCTTCTATTAGCTGTTTTATCATGACTCATACCCAAGTGCTCTGCATCACAAGTGTAATGCTCTACCAGGTGAGCTACAGAGCAAGATTACTACATCAGAAAAACCATACATATGGAGCTGATAATGTATATTAGTTTACAAATCATTCACAAAATTCTTAAAGTGGACTAGGCAAAATGCTACTAAAGAGTTTTGAGGTCATAACAGTATTGTACAAGAAAGTCTTAATTGATAGTCTGCTCCTGAAATCGTAATTTATGAGAAAATGAGTAACAGTTGTTGGTGTTTTACTGCCACTAGTGTTAATTTCAGCTGGAAACTGCAGGTAATTCTATGTATAGGTAAGTTTTTGGAGTTCTGTAAAAATTTTGATTTAATAGATGCATTTTCCAATGAGTCTATGTTGGTCATTAATCATCATTACACGATGAGACCTTATTACAGCCTACTTTGGGAGCTGATTACTATCAGCCTCCAAATGAGTCTCTACACATAAACACGTTTATTATAAGGACAACGGAAATGAGAATACAGTGTGTTTGGCATTGTTCTCCAGTCACCGATGAGTTAAGTTAAAGGGATAATTCACCTAAAAATGAAAATCAATTTTTTTTTTTTTTGGAAAGAAATATCATGGAAGTCAATGGCTACTGTCAGCTGTTTGTGCTCAAGAAAGAACCTCATACAGGGTTGGAACAAGTGAAGGGTGAGTAAATGATGAAAGAGTTTAAATTTTTTGGGTGAACAATCCCTTTAACTAAAAGTTAAATATTATCAGTGAATGCATTGTATGAGTTTTGTGGCATAAGGCTTTAAACCTAATAACTAAATACATATAATTAAATATTTTTTTGGCAAGAATTCTTCCCATTGTCAGACTGATAAGCAAGGAGGTGGCAGAGCAAGTATTTAGATTCTGGCACGTAGCATCTGTTGTTATGCATATCTGTGAATTGTGCTGTATTCATTCATTTACTGTATATGTGCAAGCATCGGTGAATATCCAATTAAATAAAAGCTGTTAAACCTGAGCAGCAGGCCATGACACCTGCAGGGAAAGGTGTAGTCCAGCTATAGGCAGATAAAACTGCTTAGTGGCAAATTAAGTGTTTGTCTTAAAATGTATTTACACAGGCTGCTTTAAACCTGTGTACTTTGTTGAGTTCCCACTATATCAATATGGGTGCAGTCGTCATGAGATACAACCTATGGGGAATATTTGGATTCTGTGTGCTTCTTAGTGGGACACACAGTAGCTCAGTTATTTATTTATTTTTTTATAATCTACAATGAGAAACTGGCGGCTGTGGTTGTCAGAACTTTACTGTACAAAATACAGTGACGATGCTGCAAGCAGTGTACCATGCATCTTGATAAATATGTTTACGGTTCCTAACTGTGTATATAAACTAATGTCAATGAACCATTCTATTAGAGGTATTAAAACCTGTCTGTTGCTGTAAAATGGGCTAATAATGACACAGGTGGACAATGAGATGGAAGGCCACAGGATGACTTAAAGGTCATCAAAATTGCCCTTTAACATTGTTAGTCACACAAAGACAAAACAACACAATGGTAACATACATGATACTACAATTCTGAACATTAAGATAGAAAGCAGAACAGAATATTCTGATAACAAAAATATGAAAAAACCTGTACATAAATATACACAAATGTGAATGTTTGTGCAAGTATGCAGGGAATGCCCCATAATTGTAATGCAATTACTGTGTATTATATTTGTCAGTATATATGATTTTAGTTTAAAATGCTATATGAGAATTTGAGCCATTTGTATGCATGCACATGTGTCGTGTGACAGTTCATCTGGTGGTGTTGTGCTTATGTATGTGTGTGTGTGTGTGTGTGTGTGTGTATGCTGGGAGTTTGACTTTGGGCTCTTTGTGAGTCAAACAGCCCTGCTGGAGTTGACCCAACGACCCACTTCCTATCTCGACTGTGGTCATCTGCTGCTTTGCAGGATGCCACTGATAATGTGCATGTGTGTATGCAAAAAACAGGAAGAAAACTATAAAATTTCACCAACGAAAGAATTAAAGAACTATAGAAAGCACATCAGAAAAGGGACTATGAGTAGACCTTGCTCTTGTCTGTGTGAGTGGCATGTGTTAGGCTACTTGTTCAGTTAAGGACTCCCAATTGTAAGCACAGTAAGGAAGGAATTTCCTGTAGCACAGATGATTATCATAACAAAAGTGCTCTGAGTGAAAGGTCGATTGTTTTTGTGTCTTTCAGATCATTTGAATACATGTCGTCTTAGAGGCTTAGATGGATTTGTTTATCTGTTTGTGTGCCTTTTTGGTCTCTGTCCCAAATCGTGAATGTCCTACATGATGAGAGGATGAACGGGTCACTTCAGGCCATGCTACAATATTTAAAATGATTTTTTTCACTTTACCATTCTAAAAAGTGTTGGTAGTCTATTCCTCAGTTTTATTAAACTGTAAAACTTTCACCATCCTGGTTGGGATAAAGTTGTCTATTGGAATAGCATTTTGTTTTTGTCCAAACAAGGTCATTTTGATCGTGTTCATTAATAATGTCTGTATTAACTAAGTCGTCACTGGTAAACTTGAAAAGAGTGTTGATATGCTCTTTATAAGTGTTGTTTAATTTGGACATGGTCCCACTTTATATTAAGTGGCCTTAACTACTAGGCCTATGTACTTAAATCAAAAACTAAGTACAATGTACTTATTGTGTTCACACTGTATTGCAATATACTTGCTGCTATTGATGTAGGATATAGGTAAGGTTGGGTTTAGGTATAAGGGATGGGTCAACAGTGTAATTATAAATGTAATTTCAGAAATTAATTACATATATAATTACATGCAGGTATCTTTTAAAATATAAGTACAAAATAAAAACATGTATGTACACAATAAGTGCATTGTACCAAATTTAAATCAAGATTTACCAGATTAATTTAAATGTAAGTACATGTAGTTAAGGTCACTCAATATAAAGTGGGAGCCTCACCCATAGGAACGCTGATAAGGAGGGAAACTAAACTGTTTATCCTGGAAAAAGTATTAGTAACCAGACTTTCATTGTATGGGCAAAAAAGAAACACTGAGACATTTCTCAAAATATCTTCCTTTATGTTCCACAGCAGAAATAAAGTCATACAGGTTTGGGATGACATGAGGGTGAGTAAACGATGACAGAATTTACATTTTGGGGTGAACTGTCCCTTTAACCTTAATATATTCCCTATTTGCATTTTCAGAAAGATATTTTTACCCCATTTTAGTCCTTTCAGACCCTATTCGATTAATCTATAGGTTCACATAACTGTACTTTCTCTATGAGAAACTATATTAGACTGCCAAATATTTTTTAATCTTTTTAAAATGCTAAATCAGATAAAAAGATATATGAAGATAAGTTGTCTAACGGATATTTATTAAAAGGAACTTTGCTTCATAACTTTTGATTTTTATGAGACTGAAACCAGCCCTTTCTTGTTTACCACATTTGCAGTACACAGTTCCTCATAAAACTAACATAAATCCCACAATAGTGAGGAGGTTCTTTGAAATCTGTCTACAGTTTTAAGTTTGTTGCATGAGTTGGCAGTATAGAAATCCCCTTAGTGATATTCCTGTGAACATGGTTGTTCGCACATTTAATGCCTTTGGGTATTTAGATTGTTTAGCTTCTCAACAAACAAACTGCCTTTTTAGAGGGACATGTTGTCCTGGAAGTGTGAGTCTGGGAATTGTGATTTTCCTTTAAAAAATATGTCGGATGATCTGTGGTTGTCTTGTTCTCTCTCTCTCCACCGAGATATTATCATTACATAAGTCTGAAGTAGGAAGTAAGCATCGATGTCAAAGCTGCCTTTCACATGCAGGCTGTGTTATGCAGGGCGTTCAATTGTGGACAGACTGGTAACGCAACATTTTTGTAAATGTTCTCCTATTAGACTTGTGGGATTGACATCAACATAACAGATGATTCAAATGAGACAGTCTCAATGTGATTAAGATGTTGAAAACAGAACTTGGAGGACTTTACCAAAGTTATAAGCCTGCAAGGGTATTGTATGTTTCTGTCTCTCTACTGATTGGAGAACAGCAATTGAATGAGTATTTAGTTGGTGCCACTGTGTATGTACTCCACGTCATATAATGTTTATCATTCTCTAAATGGTGCCTTATCAGCACAGAAACTGCATCTAAAGTGCACAGAAGTGGAATGAATGCGTTTACACAAATGCTGAAATAACGTTATGACACAGAGGCGTCATGCTAATTCAGACGTGACGGATCAGGATTTAAACACAAACCATCTTTCACAATAAACAAAAGTTGTAACACTAGACTGTCCAGACTTGAACCTACTTCAGCCAAGACTCAAATGGTGCATGACACCCCCTTTATGACATAAATAAATAAAATCAAAATTTATCAAATGAAAATTAATAAACAAAGGTGAAGTGATGAATTAAAAAAAATATCTAAAATTATAAATTATTGTTCAGTTTTGCATTATATTATAGTATATACTTATGTTTGTGACAAACAGTAGCTATTTTTTTTAATCTTTTTGTTCAGACTGAAGCATTTTTTTTAACTTTGATTTACTAAAGTTAACTTTTTCTTAAAGACATCATATCATCAAAATTGATACATTTTATATTTATAATAAATTAAGTAAATTGGGCACCAATTAACTAATTATTAACAAGGACTTCCCTCAATAAACTCATAATTTGCTGCTTATTAATAGTAATGCTTATCAATATTAATAATCAAAAACATTTACATGACCACCCCCTGCAATAACATCTCTTCTCTGATGACGTGTATATCAGTACAAGAATTTGTAGTTGCAGTTTGCATCTAATGTTGACGTAAAAAATATTTTAGATAGAATGCTTTTGAATGTTTATTATCTCTGTGTCCATGGCAAAGTCTCTCTGTAATAGCGTCAGCACTGCTCCATAAACTGTTGTTGTCCCTTTACATTTCCATTAATTTGTCCGGTAATCTCTTTATCTGGTCTGATTAAAAGGAACTCTGTGCCAGAACAGTTGTTTTCCGTAGACATTGTCTCAAAACAAACAGAGCTATTAAGCTATTAGTTTTTCCTTATTGTTTGTTTAGCTGATACGAAACAAGGAGCATGGTCTGGCTCTGGAAGCAGCATCAGAGCAATTGTAGTACTCTACAGTATTTTCGCAAAGCATTTAAGCACAAGGCCCTCTCTGCAGCCGATTCTAAAGATTTCATCAGTAATGTCAATCACACTGCTGAAACTTAGTATAGCATTGCTAGCACATCCTGATAGATATCATTACTGCTTGTCACACTTGGTTCCTTCCACTCATCAGTGGATCTATTTATGATTTTTCTGAAGTCTTGACAAGTGACTGGGTGATTGAGTTGACCAGTGAAATAGGCTGTGGTGCAGGGTTTGATTAACAGCTTTTAGGAGTGAAAGAACACACTTTGAACAGAATGGGGAGACTCCAGTGCACAGAAAAGCCTTAAAAGAATAGTTCTCGAAAAAATGTTAGTTCTGTCATCATTTTCTCACCTTCATGTCATTCCAAACCCGTATGATTTTCTTCTGAAGATATTTTGAATGTTGGGGTCTAAACAACATTGGACCCCACCATCATTATTTGGACAAACTCTTGTGAAAAAGCAATGTGCTTAATTGTATTAAATGCGCACTTTTAGTGTACTTCAAATCTTAAAAGTATATTTTTACTGTATTTGCAGATAATTTATTAATGAAATATAAGGCCACATAATTGTACTTAAAGAGAGGACACTTTGATGATGGCTTTGATGAACACTTAAATATGCTTTAAAAAAGTGTAGTTTGTAATAATGTCAATAGTACATTTTAAATCGTTGTTTCAGTGATCTTTGGTAATAAAGTTAATTTTTAAACGTACCGTAAGTGCAAATATATTTAAAAACATTAAATAAAAAATATTTAGTTTAACATTAGCATCAATGCTTGTCCGTGCATTCAAGAGTAAACCATATTTCAAAGAAGTAATTATGAAATTATATATAAAGATGCACTTAAGTCCTACTCAAATGGGTATTTAATTGTAAATAGCATGCAATTAAGTGTCTAAAAACATTACATTCACATTCTCAAGCATAATATTATCAAAAGACAACTGATCACAGTCTAAACTTGGATGCTAGAACTAGACGTCATAATCTAGACCGTCTATCTGATCTGATCATGCTTTCCGATTAGATCTAATGGAATATATTCACACGCGTCTGCTCAGATGGAACACTAGATGCCATCAATTCCTTTGGTTACTCAGTCACAGTTTGGGAATATCCTGCATGTCTGCTTCCTGTCGTCACCACAGGATTATGACCTAGACACTATTCTCACTTGGGGTAATTAATTGAACCCCTCAGGTTTTATATTAATACACACACAGACACAAACACATGCTTCTGTTATATTATAGAGCTCCAGCCCAAATAACACAATGATTTAATTGAAATTAGGCTAGTTGGTCCCACTTTACATTAGGTGTACTTACATCAAAAAATAAGTAAATGTACTTATTGTGTTCATACTGTATTGCAAAACACTTTTGCTGCTATTAAGGTGGGATACGGGTAAGGGACAGATTTGGTGGTATGGGTAGGTTTAAGCGTGGGTTAAGGTGTAATGGATGTAATTATTGATGTAATTATGCAGGTATTTTTAAAAATATAAATACAATGTAAAACATGTATGTACATAATAAGTGCATTGTACCAAATGATTAACTTAAATGTAAGTACATAGTAGTTAAGGCCACCTGATATAAAGTGGTACCAGGTAGTTTGTGTGCAACCAAGAATATGTTTATATACTGCTTTTTACAGTTAATGTTAAAAATGTGTGTGGTTAGCCATGCAAAACACCATGGTACTAGGCTGTTGTGGATTGGCTGTGTGGTAAGAGGTTTTTTAGTGCATTGCTATGCATTTATTGGGTTTATCTGGGTGTTTATGTGGTTATTCTACACTCTTAAAAAATAAAGGTTCTTCGTTGGCATCTATGTTTCTATGAAGAGCCTCTCCATGGAACCTTTCCATTCCACAAAAGGTTCTTTATGGAAAAAAGTTTCTTCAGATTATTAAAATGTTTTAAAAATGGTTCTTTTAAGAACTGTTCACTGAAAGGTTCGAGGAATCAAAAAAAAAATGGTTCTATCTATGGCATCACTGAGAAAACCCACTTTTGAAACCTGCCTTTAGCAATCTCCAGATGACTGTCTGTAGGATCCTCGTGAATAAAGCACTTATGTGTCTCTGATGGGTCTCCAGACTCTGTTGTGCTTGTCTAAGACCAGAAAGGCCTCTTCTGCGAATAAAATGGCAAGGGTAATGTTTTAATTGAACTGAAACAATTCTCCGAAGTCCTGCATCATCTAACTGGTATCTCGGTTCATGCAGAAAATTGTGCCCAATGGAAATGTAGGTCACTTTATTGAGCTGGACTGTGCAGCTTGTTTTGTGCCATTCTTTCTAGAAGAACTGAACGAGTTCTTTGTTATCTGGTGCATGTGGCTGTGTTGTGAGGTTTACTTGTCATTTCACTAGCTGCTTTCACAAGGTGATGGCATGCATTTCACTTTACGTGCTGACTAGACTCCATATAAATGGACTCCAGTGAAAATAGCCATTTTGTAAAGGCAGACATTAGAGAATTTATGAAATTGCAAACAAAATCCTCATATACAAAGACATGGACAGGTGGTGAGCCAAATTAAGAGAAATAAACATCCTCCTTGTTTGTTTCTGTTTATTTGGCTCGCCACCTGGCCATGTCTTTATGCAAGGATTTTGTTTGCGCTTCTCATTGATTTTCTCGTGTCTCAGTCAGTTTCTACACAGTATAATGCAGGCATACTGTACAAACTTATGCCCTCCATACATTACACTTGATTTCATCATCAGATCACTGTTTTTATCACACTACATAAGTGTTTTGGGTATCATAAAGTTGCTGCGGTTTGCACATTACACAATGGATTGGTGACTGGGGGTCATACATTAAACAACATTTCACTAGCATTCCCTGACAACTCTGTCTTATTTGCAAAACACATGCGTGAAATGTGATGCATGAAGATGTGAGATCATGCTTCTGGCTCGAGACTGGAATTCCTCCAAATGAAAACGGTAGCATGCATGAAGATTGCGATCCAGGTTGTCTGTATGCTGATTTGCAGGGAAAAAAAAAGAAGAGGAAACAATCTTGTTCTCTCATTGGCTGTAGGCTGTCGCTGATGTCATTTCCAGTCAAAACACATTTCACACTAGAGAAGTCACAAACAGGTCCAGTTATTTAGCCTGCTAAATATTTCTCTGGCACACTTCACACAGTGCGATTGTCATTTACTTGAACGAGCACCGATTAGCTTCAGATTTTGGACTTTTGTCTGTGATCTCTAAAAAATTGTCAGCAATCAGGCCTAAAATCTTGTAGTGAATACTTGCCATTAATGCAAAGGAAAGGAAAGGAAAAGACATGACGTGTGGCCAAGTGTCCCATACTCTGAATTTGTGCTTTGCATTTCACCCATCCAAGTCCACACACACACAGCAGTGAGTAGTGAACAAACACACACACACCGTAAACACACACCCGGAGCAGTGGGCAGCCATTTTTTTTATTTTTTTTTGCTGCAGCGCCCGGGGAGCAGTTGGGGTTTCGGTGCCTTGCTTAAGGGTCTCACCTCAGTCGTGGTATTGAGGGTGGAAGAGAAGAAGAAGAATGTGAATGACTTTCAGAGAGAAATGTAAACTTTAAATTTAATTTGAGAAATTTAAAATTTGATAACCTGTCGGTTCATGTGTGTGATTTTGAATTGAGTCGGTCACACGGAAAGTTAAACTACATTTTGTTTTTGAAAGACATTTTTACTTTTATTCAGCAGTGATGCATTAAATTGATCAAAAGTGTAAAGACATTTATAAGAAGATTTGTTTGAAATAAATACTGTTCTTTTGAATTTACTGTTTATCAGAGAATCTTGAAAAAATGTATCATGGTTTCTACTAAAATATTAAGCAGCACAAATATTTCTTGAGCACCGATTTTAGCATATTAGAATGATTTCTGAAGTATGATGGGACAATGAAGACTGGAGTAATAGCTACTGAAAATTCAGTTTTGCCAACATAAGAATAAATTACATTTTAAAATATATTAAAAAATAAATAAATAAAATAAATCAAGTAAATGCAGCATTGGTGAGCATGAGATTTCTTTCAAAAGAAAAAAAAAGATATCTGGTGTGGTATCTGGTAATAACTGTGTTTTTTTTGTTTTTTTTTTTAAATAATAATTATTTTTATTATGATAGGACGGGACCAGGAACGGTCCACGAACTGGTACTCGAACTCAGGACACCTGAAGCATTAAAAGGATATCGGTGCTGACAATAACTGTGTGTTATATGTACGGCAATTCATAACGGAAAACATAAAATAATTTTAAAAAAAATCAGTAAATAATACCTATTAAAATCTATACTAGACTAGTAGTTATATATATTTTTGAGTATCCTTTTAATTTAATTCTACTTAAATTCTACTTAAAATTTAAATGATGATTTTGCATACTATTTGCTAACTCAAATTCAGTTCAAATTCTTGAATAGATTTGCAGTTTCAGTGGAATTCTCAGTTCATTTCTGAATCGCTCATATCCTGGATGATTTGTGATTGTAATATATATAGAATGATATAACAAAGGTATCACATCGGGGAGCCTCACATGCTAAACGCTTAGCTGTGACATCCGTTGGCATGATGCTAAAAAGGGAACGACATGGAAGTGCTAAGACCCACTTCAGAGCAGAATAATGCCACCCATTAGTCCAGCTGTGGTCCCTAGATTACATGCCCTTCATCTGCCACACTCTCACATTCACACAGAATGCACACAGTCCACAAATGCACATGGGGATCCTTGAGATATTTTCTTGACTAAAGGGCCAGTGAGGTGGCTCAGTGTAATTTCTCCTGCTTTCCTCTCCTAAAGGTCATGTTACATTAGTCACTGTTCGTTCTTTTCTTTATTTCTAGCTGTGTCAGTATGTCTCAAATGTCCACTGTCTACGGTGTCATTTTGCAAGTGATGAAATCAGATCTGTTTGTTAAAACATCTGTATCGGGTTTATCTTCATCAGTTGCTTTAGTAATGATGTAAGCGTCAGGCATCAATACGATGCCAAGAGTCTTTCTCAGACAACACTGGAGAGTAGCTGTCTGTATGGAAAACTGGCTGCTGTTCATGCTGATAGCTTGCCGTGGCGTTAAAGGAATAGTTCACAGAAAAAAAAAAAAAAGAAAATTTGCTGAATTTACTCACTCTCATGCCATCCAAGATGTAGATGAATTTGTTGAACAGATTTGGAAAAATGTAGCATTATCATTTGCTGCCTTAAATGATCTTCCAGGGCTCGACAATAAGGACTGCCCGATGGCCCGGGGCCAGCGTGAAGGACGCTCGGGACAGTAGATGGATTTGTCACTTGCCCGATCGGGCCACTGCAGCGTCGTCACGAAATTTTATCACTTGCATGCGTTTTAAGCCTTGTTAATTAAAAAAATCAAGTGATTAAAAAGCATTTGGGTGCAAAAGACAACTCCTTTCAGTACTTGCGCGCTGTGTTCTGTTCTGTGTGAAGAGCGCATGCACAGACAGCTGCGTCTCTGACACGCGCGAGCCGCCTGAATGGGCAAATACATACAAAAGTATGTCAAAATACCCCTCTTGGCAAGTAACTTTAACAATGATTAATCTATATTGAATTTATACACTGGAGTACAGATGCACCGATCGGCCCGACATTTTTAGTTTAATTTGAGAGCATCTTCTGTTCCATGCTTGCACAAAAACTGCACTGCAATCATTTTCCAAAATGTCATTTGTGTGGAAATATGTTATTATTATTATTAGTCTATAAACGGCCGTTAACAAAGGCCAGAGACGATGAAGGCGGACACAAAAAGGAGAAAATACTGTAACACTAGCAGGCAGAACAAGATATCTGTTCACGTTGCGTGAAATATAGGAAAAAAATCCAAATATTGAATTTTAAATGAACGTGTTTCTGAGGGGAACTGACTATTTTCAGAAATGGCGTTTTCTTTTCGTCTTGGCTGCGTCTGAAAGCCTAGGCAGCTGACTTGCTGCGTCGCTGCCTTATCAGGCAATGACTTTGCAGGCAGCGTTTTTGCACGGAGGCACCTTGTGAAACTGATTTCGGACAGGCTTCTGAGGCAGCGTAACGGTTTAATGATCTACAACAAAATGGAACAAGTTTTGGTGATAACTAAACTAATATTTAATTACTATAATACTGATTTCTCGCTAGAAATAACGTCAAAAGTGCAAAAAGTTAGCCAGAAATATATATTTACACACAAATTGACCACCAAACGCAACTTTCAGACGCCATATTTATTTTTTTTAGCTCAACCATCACGGAATGGAACGCACAGGATTGTGGGATATCAAAGGCAGCGAAGGATACATCTATGCTGCCTTCAAAATTCGATCAGTAGAAGGTACCTCCGGAGACAGGAAGTGAGCAGAATTTCGATTCGGACGTGCCTTGATGCCTTCCTGCCTCGGAATGCTGCCTCCGAAGGCAACATTTTAGAGCTTTCGGACGCAGCCTCCATAACACATTTAAATTGGTGTTAATATGCGCAGCGCTGCTGTGTTTACAGTGGTAACCAAGGAAACGCTGTATCACTGTTCCATGAGCGCCGCCTGCAGTCAGAGAGTGAAATTGCGTCTCATTCAGCCCGTCTGCTGTTTCTGTTTCTGTTTTATGTAACGTTAGCATAATTCACAAAGCTAAAGACGGGTCGTTCTGTTTTTGCTTCAGATTTTGAAATTATACAGTCTTATATAAATCAAACATTGCATATGTTTTTTTTTGTTTTTTTTGTGGATTAATCCATGATTAAAATGCAGTGGCTGCCTCTAATTTCAAATTGCTATGAAAAATCAAGGTGCAACACAGAGTGAAGAATATTCAAATGTTATTTTATATGTGATTTTTCCATTTCTGTACCTGAACATCTACAAACATAAAAACCTAAAGCATCATTTCATTTCTATCTTTGTGCTATAGACCTATGTTTATTTGTGCTATTGTAATTTGTTCATTTGTTCTTATTTACTGGCTGTCACTTGTCTTTAATAATGTTTAAACTTTATATTTATGTTTATTTTTGGCTAGTGATTTTTGCTGTGGTATTGAAATTGGAATAGAGAATTGTAAAATTTAATTGATATCTAAAATATTGGTGTCATGTAAGCTTATTTATTAGAATACAAGATAACATAGATCAAAAACAATGATAACAGCAATTATTTTTTGTACCACTGGCCCGACCGGGCCTGTAGAAAAAATCCTTAGCGTTGATCCCTGTCTTCTGCAGTGAATGGGTGCCGTCAGAGTGAGAGTTCAAACATCAGATGAAAATCACAGTAGTCCACAAACAATTGACGTGACTCCAGTCACAAACAAATCCATCGTTAAGACATATTTGCTTTCTCCAGTGAAAAAGTAAACTCGTCTGAATCAGGAGACAAAATATGCATAGATCAAGTATAGTTTACAAGCAAAAACGTTTTTTTTGATATAAAAGGACAAAACGAGATGGGATTTTTCACTGGAAGAAGCATTATTATGTTTTTCCCTGTTGAAAAACAGCATATGCTGGTTAGGTATGTTTTGAAGCATGACAGCCGTTCATGAGCTGGTTTAAGCTGGTTATGTGCTGGTCCTAAGCAACTAACTCCTGCTCAGGACCAGCGCATAACCAGCTCAAACCAGCTGCCATGCTTCAAAAAAAATACCTAACCAGCATATGGTGTTGTTTTTAAACAGGGTTGGACTCATATGTTCTGACAGCACCCATTTAATGCAGAGGATCCATTGGTGAGCAAGCAATGCCAAATTTCTCCAAATCTGTTCCGATGAAGAAATAAACTCATCTACACCTTGGATGGCCTGGGAATGAGTAAATTTACATTTTTGGGTGAACTAATCCTTTAAAATCTCAAAGACACATGAGAGGACATACAGACAGAGAAATCTTACACATTCATGCTTATGCTTTTATGTCCAAAACCACTGACTTGTTTGTTCACTCACTCACTCACTCATGTATTTATTTATTTATGCTGTTCTGACTTAAAAAGAACTAAACTGATTTAAGCTTTATGCTGTGTTATGCTGTTGACCACACAAACACTCCAGAGTAGAGGCAGAGTCATATGAATGACATGTATTATGAAAGCTTGAAGTAGTGCTGTTCATGGGTGAGGAGATGAAGGGATATGTCGGATGAAAGGAATAGCAGCAGCCTCTCATTTCAGGGACTTTCCCTCTTCTTCAGGGTCAGAAAGAGTGAGAGAGAGTCTGTTGCTCTGCAGGTCTTACATCTTCACTTTGCAAAGAAGCCCAAAACAGACTGACACAGAGTCTTTAGAAAGGGATGTGTTCTATGAAGAAAAAAAAAAGCCGTCGCTTCTCTGTCACTAGAAAAACAACCAACTCAAAAACCATTGAAAGCAGTAGTGAAAAATGAATGTCACATTGGCACACTCAGTTTTTTTTTTTTTTTTTTTTTTTATCTCTAATTTCAATGAGGGCCTCTCAACACTACAGTAGGCAATATGACAGAGATCACTTTCTCTGTTAACAGATCCAGTATTCCTCAAAATGCTTGTACACCTACAGGATTATTACTAGTGTAATATCAGCTTATAACGAACCATGTTTTTCTCCCATCACAGCTTCACAGCAACTATCAATACTATACAATGTATATATAGTAAATACAATACAGATTTTTTTTACTGTTTATTTACTTTTAATTTCTTTTTGTTTCTGTTTCTCTTTTCTTTATTGACATGTATTTAAAATTCGAATAAATGCTGTTCTTTTGTAGCTTTACTACTTTAGCAACATTATATTAATCAGCGAATTCAGAAAAAAATCATGTTGTCCATGAAAATATTAAGCAGCAGAATTGTTTTCAACATTAATAAGATGTAGATGTAATAATAAAGTTTCTTGAGCACCGAATCAACATATTAGACTAATGTCTGAAGGATCATGTGACACTGAAGACTGGAACAATGGCTGCTGAAAATTCAGCTAAGTTTGCCATCACAGGAATAAATTACAAATTAAAAACCCCAAACTTTTGAACGGTAGTGTGTATACTCATATGTGACCCTGGACCACAAAACCAGTCATAAGTAGCACGGGTATATTTGTAGCAATCCCCAAAAATACATTGTATGGGTGAAAGTTATCGATTTTTCCTTTATGCCAAAATAATGTAAAGATCAGGTTCCATGAAGATTTTAGATATATCAAAGATACATCAAAACTTAATTTTTGATAAGTAATATGCATTGCTCTTCATGACGTAAACGAGGGTGGAACTCCTTATATGGGCATTTCTCCCGGAAGAGCGCGCCCGCGCACACATAGACCAGCGCGAGAGCGCGCCCATCAATGCGCTTCATTAGGCAGCACTGATCAGGACTCGCTCAGGAAGAATGTCTCTAAAGAAGTGTGTTTTTGGTTGTAAGGGAAAGATAACCTTGTTCAGCTTCCCGAAGAACGCAGCGTACGTAAACAGTGGATGCATTTTGTTTATCTGGGGCAGCAATGGAGTTTCTCAAGTGTGTTTGTTGACGAACGTTTTATAAACAAGGCTCAGTTCAACGCTGGATTTGCACATCGTTTGATACTGAAAGATGGAGCGGTCCCAGCTATAAAAGATCCCGGTCATGATTCAGAACAGCAGACGGTAAGTGAAACGGCATCAAATGTCTGTGTTTTGTTGGCAATCGGCGCTCAAGTGCTCGTCACTCTTTAGCTCCGCCCACGGCGCGCCTCCAGGAGCTCGGCTGTTTTCAGAAAGAATCGTAAAGCTGTATCTTTCTTTTATAAATATGATAAAACTAGACTTTTTGGAGATATGAAGGATGCAATACTACTCTATAGGTACTCAAGATTAACATGAGATTGGGTGAAACTGTGTGTGTTATGCCCCCTTTAAAGGCGATTTTCTCAATATTTAGATTTTTTGCACCCTCAGATTCCAGATTTTCAAATAGTTGTATCTCGGCCAAATATTTCCATACATCAATGGAGATTTTACTTTGCATTGTGGGTAAAGTGGGCTGAAGTGCTAGATGAGTCAGCGTATGCTTTGAGGTTAGTGGTAATCCAGCTCTGCTGGCCCCCCAAAAACAGGTGTGTTATCAAGGGCCACTTATCCGGCTTCACAAACTGCTAGAGTTACACATTCTGTAACTGTGTTGTTATGTGCTGCGCTTCCACTTTAACTCTATTCGACTAATTGATTGTGGATAGACTGAAGGCCTAATTATTCCAGTGGCGCCTCGGATGTGGTCAAAGGTTAAATTCATCGTACTCTGATGTCAGCTCTGTGAACAGTGAGCGAGGTGTGTGCTGTCATGCTGCAATACTGTATGTGCTATAATGGAGTTTTATCAGTTAATTTGATCTACTGCAAATACACATTTTTTCCCATGTAGACACTACACTGCCACATTCTCACTGAAATATAATCAGCTGCTTACAATGCTGTTGCACCATCTTTACCTTCTCAATCTCATCAAAGTTGTCAAGGGATACTTGTCATCAGACCGCTGATGAAGTCATTGGATGAGTGGCAAAACTTCTTCAACAACTGGAAAATAAAGCCCAGATGCTCTTGGGGAAAATTTGTTCAGAAATTCCTGGATGTATGCCTTTTGTAAAGCTGAAATGGAAATTTGAAAAAGGAGTAAAATTGTGGAGATTTTTAAAGGTCTGGTTGTGCCAGTGTAATAGAGCTGGACCACACTGCTCCAGTACTGTTGTTGATCATATTTGATGTCTTTCCCTGCTTACCTGCTAAAGTCATGTTTGTGGTGGTGGCATTCTAGAGAACCTGTAGGAGAGGTCGCAGGAAGTGGTCCCAAACAAACAGAAACTCACAATTCTTGAACAGGAAGTTGAGAGGGTTGCCTACTCACAATATTCATGATGACGCTGTTTCGACAAGTCAGATTAATAAAGACCTGTTTGACATGAGCTGTCTCTCTCATGGTATTTACTGAAGAAATATAGTGCCAATGTCAACGGAAATGCAAATATCACAATAACCGAATGCTTTCATTGTAGACAAATGGTAACCAGGCATGTGTTTTTTATATTTAGACTACTGTTCTTCACAGGTGTGTATGTTTTAGCAGTGATCTACAGTAGGCCTATTGCTTGTTTGCCCTATTTCATTTCAGTATGAGACCACCAGACACTCTATATTCACTGTTCTCACTGTACAGGTTTCCTCTAATGTATGCAAACACAAGTAACACCTAAACCAGCGGTTCACACATTGTAACTCACTTTTTAGATGATTACTTGTTGTGCCACTCAGTGCAATATTTAGAATGTTAATAGAACTAAATCTTACAACCATTGATCTTGCATTGCTTCTTTCTTTCTTTCTTTCTTTCTTTCTTTCTTTCTTTCTTTCTTTCTTTCTTTCTTTCTTTCTTTCTTTCTTTCTTTCTTTCTTTTTCTTTCTTTCTTTCAAAATTGAATATTGTTGTCACAGATTTTGCTTCTTTAAATGTCACTGCATTAACTTAATATACTAGCTGTATATGAATAATCTTGAAATCATCAGTTAGAATAGGTTGGAAATTAAACTTGGAATTGAATAAACAACCAGTAATGTTTTGCATCATATGTTGTCATTTTTCATTGATTTCCAGCTGTTATTGTAAATTAAAAACCTACTACATTGTTCTTGTAAAGGAAACATGACATTTAATGACAAATATAAATGTTTCTAGTGCATATAAAAAAGCATTACTGAAAATAAAAACAATAAAATGACAGAAGGCATCATACTTGGGTAAACTTCTATAGTGGTGAACAGGAGATTACATCAGATATATTTTCTGCATTCCCATTTGCTCAAATAGCAAAATAAAAACTCCACAATAGTGTTTTCATGACTTTCAAAAAGAGGCAAAAACAGAGAGACATTGATAGTGCCAGTCAGAAGAGATAACAATGTGAAATTTACTATCATTCCCACGGCAGTGTGTCAGTGTCAGCGAGACTTCTGCATTTGTCATTAGGCCATGGAGGTAAGAGGGTCTCCCCCCCTCTTTCAAACCAACTGATCCTATCAGAGAAGTTTCCTCAGACAGCGGGGACCTCGCTGGACGTCCTGTCTTTATGTTAAAGTCACAGCATGTGTGACTATTATCTCTACACTTCATCTGCAAACACAAACGGATGATGTGTGGTTCTTCTCCCTCTCATGACTGCACGCTGTTCTCTTTTCTTCTCTTAGTGCAAACACTGATCTTCAGCGTTGCTTACAATCATAGATAAGTATCTGCTCTAATTAAGGCTCTGTCTCCCGCTGCGTTGGTGGTTAGTCACTCATGTCTTGAGTTTCAGCTTCAATCCGCACATTCCTACTGTAATGGCACACAAGTTCTGTATCCTTTTCTGGAAGTCTGAACTTGTGGATTGTGAGCTTTGTCAGATTTTGAAAAAAAAAAAAAAATTAAGTATTTTAAAACACACTTATGCAATATCATAAGCAGAGGATTAGAGGTGCCCTGTCCATGGAGGAATAATGTGTCTTTTTATGGAGCTTCAGAAAGACAGAAGCAAAAGGGGGTTGGTGAGGGTCGTTTTAACCCCCACATATATTTTTCCTTTTTGTTTTTACACTGATGTTATGATTTGGTCATCTTGCTAATTTGAAACAGGAAGCTTGCAAATTCAGAAAAAAACAAAATCAGGCCAAGATGTGTGAGCATAACAGGAAATTTAGTTTTTTGTTGTGTAGATTCAGTTTTGATGGAATAACATGCATTTTACACATTGTCTATATGCATAAACTACACCAGGGTTTTACAAACTAGGGTTTGCAAACCCTTGAGCGAATGTGAAGGAACTGCAGGGGGTCCTTGAGTTGATAATTGATTAATTAAATAAATGGAAAAATAACAAATAAATAAATATCAATAAATATGTCATGTGCTCATTAACCAACATCAAGAACTGGGAACATGCAAATGTCTTGTTACGAATTTTAAACAAATATTAACATCAAATCTGCGGGTAAAGTAAACTTAAAGTATATTTTAGATCAATGTGGTTTGACTGACAAAAAAGTTTGGGAATCCCTGAAATATCCCATCAGGATAAGAATATGTGTTTATATCAGAAACGTTTGGGAATCCCTGAAATATTCCATAAGGATAAGAATATGTGTTTATATTACTCCTGAATTCATAAATCCATGGGTCATTTTTAAGGCTTTTGAAATTTTTAAGTATGGTGATATCACAGCATTATTGCCTCAAAGGCATGATGCATTGACTTGTAATAATTTTTTTGTTTCATTATTTTTTTTATTATTTGTATCTTGTGAGGTTGATGTGATGATTTACTTTTACAGTAAATTTTAAGTAATAAAGCCGCAAAAACAGCACAGTTGTTTTAGTTGAAAATTAATACATTATTACACAAATTTTACTTTTTAATTTTGTTGACATGTTGAGATACTGGTAGCATGATTAAGCAGGGGAGATCCAAAACTAACAGAGGTCCCTGATCCAGAACTGGTACTATTCCCGTCCCATGACAGCATCTCGGGGTAAAACTGGTAAAGACGCATGAGCCATTCCACTTTCTCACAGTCTCTCTCTTTCTTCGAGGTAATGTTTGTCTCTCAGCATACATCACCTTGCTGCATTTCATTGCATTTCTCATTTGACTGGACTTCTCATCTTACCTCTCTAGAGAGGCCCAGTCTAGAGGAGACTGTCTAACAGTAGCCCACCAGCTTCTCTTGGACTGCACATTCATAAACTCTTGACAGCTCATATCTCTCTTTGTTTTTCTGTTTTCTCTCCTGCGATGAATGAACACATACTTACATAAACACTGTTTCTATCCTGACATACTTCCTCTGACGCCGATGTGTGTGTTGAGAGTGTTTGAGCAGTGTGCCTGCTCCCATCTGAGCGAGACGTCCATCTGTAATCTGAGTGTCCCAAGCACATATCAGATCTCTCACAGTATGCATTTACTTTACATGCAGCTTCTCTCTTGCAATTCTGTAATTACCAGTTAGATTAAAGGGGCCACTCAACTTTGAGAAAAAGTATTATTTTAGTGGGTGAATAAAGTACAAATATTACATTTGAGGGTGTTGTACCAATAAAGGTACAATTTCTATGCATTTTTTTCTGAGTGTATCAGCATGTTCATTTATTTAATTTATTTATTTATTTCATAGTTTGAATAAAGTGTTATTCTATGAAAATACAGTACACAATTATACAATATTAATTATGCAATAATAATAAATACATATCCAGTATATTTTTTTTGCTATGTTTATTTATATATAGACATTGATCGCTCTTGAATGGGTATTTATATACTAACCTTTTTTTTTTTTTTTTTTTTTTTGGTGACTTTTCAGATAGAACTGCAACTGATTTCCTTCACCATTAAAAATGTCCTGAAAAATAATTGATCAGACGGGATGTATGGCTTGTCATTCGTACAGCTTGAGAAAAAGTGGCTTTTGAAGATTCTTTGAGAGTTACTTTTCCCTTTATATCATGGAAAGAAAGTTTTAGCAAGTGACGGTTCATCTTTTATCGGTAACTCATGCCTTCATTTAAAGAGTATGTGTGTGTGTGTGTGTGTATTTCTCATGGAGACCCGTACTGCTCTTTGTCATTTAGATAAACCACTTCCTGACAACTGGAATCAAAAATCTATTTATAACTTTGTGTGTCCTAATTTTACACTCACTCATTTTGTTCTCCAGAACTATTTTTGCTACTTGGCTGTGTTTATTCTCCCCCTCACCGTGTCACTTCCTGCCACATGCTGTATGTGCTAGGGGAGCTTTGTAGTAAGTTTACAAATGTCACCTGCATGAAAAGTGACCTGCACATCATTAGCAGTCTTTTTATTTTCTTTGCTAAACTGAATATGCTGTTAAAGTTTTCTGTTTTTATTCCTTTTAATGATGCATACAGTGGACTACTAGTGGAAATTCTTCTATTTAGATTTTTTTTTTTTTTTTTTTTTTAATAATTTAGTCCAGTTTGTCATTGCATATAATCAGCATACCAATTTTACTGAAAAGTTAACACAAATTTCTAAATGTCTTTTATGACAGATGCATTCATTTTTGTGCAAAACCTGATGGTCATGATTTGATCCAAAGAGCTTTAGACATGGAAGGAAGAATCTGACCATCTGAACAAAGAGTCACATGATCTATGTCACTAATTTACTTATTTTATTAATGACAATGAGTTACAAATATTTCTCATTTGTTTTATATCGCATTCATTTTCGTTTTTCACAATCAAGAAACATTTTATTCTCACGTTTTTAATAAAATCCCAAATTCATCGTGGACTCCATGTTTGACATGCAGCATTTGTAATTGTTAGGCATTTCTTCTTGTCACAGTGTTCCTGTGATGTCACCCATCAGCACAAGTGAGTTCTATGCAAAAAACCACACATGGAAATGAGTGTGGACAGGGACATCTGGTACACAAATATGATTATGCAATCAGATGGGGGAACACATGCAAGGCATAATGCAAATTCTAAGAGAAGACCTCCTTTTGTTTAACTTTGTTTAGCAGCATTTTGAGATTGTCCATCCATAAAAGGAAGGACTTCAGTCACTTTCGTTGGTTATGGAGTAGCTCCCTGTTTTTTATTCAGTTAAGAAACTGCTGTCTGGGGACCCACAGGGGCCACCCTTTAAAAAAATGTGCGCTTAATTGTACTGAATGTGCACGTTAATGCATTTCAAATCTTAAAAGTATATTAAACATACTTGCAGATAAAACAATATTAATGAAATGAAAGGCTTCTTATGTGTACTTAGTGCACACTTTCACATTTCCTATCACACTTTTAAAAAGAGCACTTTGTAATTTCATATTAAATATTTTACTTTAAAGTACATTTTAAATCATTGTTTTTATATTCCTTTGTAGTTATTTAAAGAAGTACACTTATTTTGATGTGTTGACTAACATAATAAAGCACATGTAAAGTACTTGGTTATAATTTTAACTGTGGGGAATTATTTTATATTACATTTAATATACTTTAAATGTACTAAATTGCAACTTAATCATTGTGCACTTAGAAATACACTATATTGCCAAAAGTATTGGGTCACCCGCTTCTAATGAACAGGTTTGACTACTTTAGTAATTTCCATGAGTATAAATTTTAATGTTTAAGCATATAATGATATTCTAGGGAATTGTGTGCTTCTAATTTTAAAGCAACAGTTTTGACAGGACCCTTTTCTGTTCTAGCATGACAATGCCTCTGTGTATAAGGCAAGGCTCAAAAAGAAATGATTGATTTAGTCAGTGTGGAAGAACTTGACTGGTCTGCAGAAAGCCAAGTCCTAATCCAAGCTGAACACCTCTGGTGTGACTTTAAATGCAAACCTTGAGCCAAAAACTCTTTACCAAACACCAATGACTTGTACATATGGGTACTGTCATTTTAGACACTTTCAAAACTGTTGCAACAGAGATGGAAATACAATTTTTAAATACATGCATTATGTTTCCATCTTTGTTGCCACAGTTTTGGAAGTGCCTTTTTCTGTTCTAAAGAAGGGGGTGTCCCAATACGTTTGTCCATAGAGTATGTACAAGTCATTGGTGTTTGGTAAAGAGTTTTTGGCTCAAGGTCTGCATTTAAAGTCACACCTATTTTGTTCAGCTGGGAATAGGAATTAGCTTTCTCTGCAGACCAGTCAAGTTCTTCCACACTGACTAAATCAATCATTTCTTTTTGAACCTCGCCTTTTACACAGAGGCATTGTAATGTTAGAATAGAAAAGGGTCCTGCCCAAACTGTTGCTTTAAAATTAGAAGCACACAATTCCCTAGAATATCATTATATGCTTAACCATTAAGATTTGTACTCATGGAAATTACTAAAGTAGTCAAACCTGTTCATTAGAAGGGGGTGACCCAATACTTTTGGCAATATAGTGTATTTTTAAATACACGCAACAAGACTCACAATTTTCAGTAGAAATTAACTTAAATTATGTTTTGGTTTACCATAAATGCTTCTCTGTAAAATCAACAGTACACTTTAACCATATATCTAAGACAATAGAATTATAAAATGATGGATAAAATTTCAAAAATGAAAATTCTGTTATTATTATTTGCTCATCCTTAAGTTGTTCCAAAACTGTATGACTTTTACTTAAAAAGATATTTTGAAGAATGTTGGTTTTTGCATAACATCACACTTTTCTCATATAGTATAAGTTTGTCTTTATGCAAGCAGATATACAGCTGCCTTAAAGGTATAGTTCACCAAAAAATGAAAATTCTGTCATCATTTGCTCACCCTCAAGTAGTTCAAAACCTGTATGAATGTCTTTGTTCTGCTGAACACAAAGGAAGATATTCTGAAGAATGTGGGAAACAGAGCAGTTCTGGGGCACCACTGACTTCCATAGTATTTTTTTTCCCTATTATGGAAGTCAATGGTGCCCCAAAACAGCCTGGTTACAAACTTTCTTCAAAATATCTTCCTTTGTGTTCGGCAGAACAAAGAAACTCATACAGGTTTGGAACTACTTGAGGGTGAGTATGATGCAAAAATGATGACAGAATTTTCATTTTTGGGTGAACTATCCCTTTAATAGGGATAGTTCACCCAGATAATAGTTAATAGATAGCGCGGCGGTGGGACATGTTTCTATATCAACGAAAGGTGGTGTACAGACATTACAGTGTTAAAGAAGATGTGCTGTCCAGATCTAGAAGCACTTTTCATCAACTGTAAGCCTTTCTATTCGCTGCGGGAATTTTGCTCGTTCATTCTCGTAAGTGTTTACATTCATCCGCAAGCGCACGTGAGCTCAGCTTTACAGAAACTCGCTGATCAAATCACAGAGACAGAACAACAACACCCGGACTCTGTTATTATCATTCTCGGGGACTTTAATAAAGCAAATCTCTCCTGTGAACTGCCAAAATACAGACAGCATGTTACACATCCCACCAGAGACAGTAATATATTGGATCACTGTTACACAGCAATAAAGGATGCATATCGCTCTGTCCCACGGGCAGCTTTGGGGCTCTCTGATCACTGCCTGGTTCATCTTATACCAACTTACAGGCAAAAACTTAAATCTGCTAAACCTGCAGTAAAGACTGTAAAGAGATGGACCAATGAAACAGAGCGGGCATTACAAGCCTGTTTCGACCTCACTGATTGGAGCGTTTTTGAAGCTGCCACCAATGATCTGGACGAGCTCACAGAGACTGTAACTTCATATATCAGTTTCTGTGAGGATATATGCATTCCTACCAGGACTCACTTAACATTCAACAATGACAAGCCATGGTTCACAGAAAAACTCAGACATCTTCGTCAGGCCAAAGAGGACGCCTACAGGAAGGGGGACAGAATCTTGTAAAATCAGGCCAGGAACACACTTAATAAGGAAATTAGAGCGGCTAAGAGGAGCTACGCTAAAAAGTTGGAAGATCAGTTCACTTCCAATGACCCAGCTTCAGTGTGGAAAGGTCTGAAAGCCATCACCAACTACAAGACACCGTCCCCCAGCACTGAGGCCTAACACCCTACACCCGCTTCGAACATCTCTCCACACAACCATTAACACCTCCAGCAACCCCCTCTCCCCCACTCCTGCACTTCAGTTCAGTGAAGATGATGTGCGCCAGGTCTTCAGAAAGAACAAGAGAAGAAAGGCACCAGGCCCAGATGGTGTCACACCAGCCTGTCTGAAAACCTGTGCTGACCAGCTGTCCCCCATCTTCACACAGATCTTCAACAGATCACTGGAGCTGTGCGTAGTCCCTACCTACTTCAAACGCTCCACCATCATCCCCGTCCCAAAGAAACCCAAGATAACAGGACTTAATGACTACAGACCTGTTGCTTTAATGTCTGTGGTCATGAAGTATTTTGAGAGGTTGGTGTTGGCTTATATGAAGGACATCACTAGAACCTTACTGGACCCCCTGCAGTTTGCTTACCGAGCAAACAGGTCCATGGATGATACAGTCAACATAGGACTGCACTTAATACTTCAACATCTGGACAGACAAGTGACTTATGTGAGGATCCTGTTCGTGGACTCCGCTTTCAATGCCATCATCCGAACACTCCTCCAGACCAAACTAATCCAGCTCTCTGTCACTAGCTCTATCTGTCAGTGGATCACCAGCTTTCTGACAGATAGGCAACAGCTAGTGAGAATTGGTAAATTCACATCCAACTCCTGCACCATCAGCACTGGTGCCCCTCAGGGATGTGTTCTCTCCCCACTGCTCTTCTCCCTGTACATCAATGACTGCACCTCTAAAGACCCCTCTGTCAAGCTCCTGAAGTTTGTGGACGACACTACAGTCATCGGTCTCATCCAGGACGGCGACGAGTCTGCTTACAGACAGGAGGTTAAAGAGCTGGCTATCTGGTGCAGTTATAACAACCTGGAGCTCAACACGCTCAAAACGGTGGAGATGATCATGGACTTCAGGAGAAACCCCCCTGCACTCCCCCTGCTCACCATCATGAACAGCACTGTGGCTGCAGTGGAGACATTCAGGTTCCTGGGCACCATCATCTCTCAGGACCTGAAGTTGGACACTCACATAGACTCCATTGCTAAAAAGGCCCAACAAAGGTTGTACTTCCTTCGTCAGCTGAGGAAATTCAACCTGCCACAGGAGTTGCTCACACAGTTCTACTCAGCCGTCATTGAGTCTGTCCTGTGTACTTCAATAACTGTCTGGTTTGGCTCAGCTACAAAATCAGAATTCAAAAGACTACAGAGGACAGTTTGGTCTGCTGAAAGGATTATTGGTACTCCCCTGCCCACCCTCCAAGAACTGTATACATCCAGAGTGAGAAAAAGGGCTCAGAAAATCATTCTGGATCCCTCACATCCACGCTATCTCCTTTTTGAACATTTGCCATCTGGTCGGCACAAGAACAGTTTCTTTCCCCAGGCAATCTACCTCATGAACAGTTAAATGTTCTCCCACTGTGCAATAAAAATATGTGCAATAACCTCATATTTATTTATCACCCTACATTCTAGTATATCTATAGCAGACCTGTACATACAATTTATTATTATTATTATTAATCAAATTTTATATATATATATATATATATATATATATATATATATATATGTGTGTGTGTGTGTGTGTGTGTGTGTGTGTGTGTGTGTGTGTATTATTCACATCTTATTTTTATTATCTCTGCGTTGTTGTTGTTGTTGTTTCTGAGTATTGAAAGCTGTGACACTAAAACAAATTCCTTGTATGTGCAAACATACTTGGCAATAAAGCTCCTTCTGATTCTGATTCTGATTCTGATATTTTAAGTAGGAGGTCATGTATTTGTATATGTGGGTTTTTTTTTTTTTTCCCCCTTCTGTCTAACGTGTCTGTCTCTGGGAAAATGTTCCTGGGCTCCTCGGTGATGTGTGACGTTTCATCCAATCAGGGGTCTTTTCCAGTAATAGTTTTGTTAAAACAGGATTGATTCTTCTTTCCCCACACGTCTTCTCTTAAATAAGAGCAAGGATGTGATCCAAACGAATACCAGCACCATTTGCCATATCAACAGCCTGCAACCTAATAAGCGTGTCAAGACCGGTGAAAGCACACCACCGTAAACAGAGCCCTACAGATGCCCAGACATGCACATGCTCACACGTACAGACAGTTAGACAGGATAAAAACTTGATGAGTAATATTATCATTTATTAATCAACAATACAAAGTCTTGTCAACAGGCATTTAAGGCCTGAAAATTGCCATAAATAATAATTATCATTAATTTTCTGTCTGGATATGCAATAAACTTGTATTGAACTACATAGAAAGCAGAAGTTTAAAGCTGAGTTTAATTGTGTAATTGTGTGTCTTTTCCTGCAGACCCGTGTTTGACAGTAATCCCTCCATGTATGAATGAAGCCGACCGCTTCAGTTTAGAGGCACTTCGGCACATTCACAAGCAGCTAGATGACGACAACGATGGAGGAATTGAAGTGAATGAGAGTGTAGAGGTGAGCATATGTTGTTTAGACCTTAAAAATTGTTTCCTTAATACTTGCATTTTATTTAATATAATAAATCAGATGGGTAGCTGAAATCACTTTTTTCACTTTTGCATATGAAACATAAAAAAACTATATTTTTGATAGACCTTTTTTGGTCTGATTGAATTTTTCCAGTGTGTGGACAATTTCAGCTACCCTTTGGATTAAAACTTTCGGTAACACTTTAGAATAGGAAACACTTATTCACTATTAACTATGACTTTTCCCTCAATAAATTCCTAATTTGATGCTTATTAATAGTTAGTAAGGTAGTTGTTAAGTTTAGGTATTGGTAGGTTAAGGGATGTAGAATAAGGTCATGTAGAATAAGGCATTAATATGTGCTTAATTAGTACTAATAAATGGCTAATATTCTAGTAATATACATGCTAATAAGCAACTAGTTAAGAAACCCTAAAATAAAGTGTTACCAAACTTTCTTCTTTTTGTTCAACGCACCTGAGAACTCGTTCTTTTTGAGTGCACACAATTCCTGTTTGATTTAATATAATAAAACGTGTTGGAGTGTGTGGAAATGTTTCTGTAGGTGTGCATGCATTTTGTGAGGGCGTCAGGGGCTTAAAAACAGGTCAGCAAAGCTTAGACCTACCGGGGACCTCAAAGGGCAAAGTTGACATTGGTTCTTGCCTGCAAGAAGAGACTATTGACATATGAGCACTTCTCCCATAGGGCTACTACTTTACTATGTATGTGTGTTGGTGTGTACATGATGAAAAATCCATGCATATTCAAATAGGATTTGTATATACTTTGTTTTAAATATGTTAAAGGCTTTTTGCATGGTATAATAGGCATGTTCGTGATGTGATCTATACATGCAACACATTCTGTGCCAGTTAAATATAATCTTGACTGTGACATGATTTACATGACTCTGAATGCTATTTGCAATTTTGTCTCACAAAAGGTGTTTAGGTGAATTATGTTCTAACAAAACAAAATTATTTTTTTTTTTAAATAAAATGAATCCACAGCCATATGAATATTTACGTGGAATTAAAAGATTATTTACTTATTTATTTAACTTCACTTGCGCTTTTGAAAAGCACTTTATGAATAAAATGTATTCTTATATTTATTATTATTATTAACACTTTATCATAAGGTTATTTTCATTTATATTGTCCTGAACGATGAGCAATGAATATTTTTACTAATTTATTAATCCTAAATTAAGTTAAGTCCTAATTAATCCTAAATCCTAAATAAAGTGAAATATTAATAACATTAGTTTTTTATATAATTAATTAATGTATGTTCATGACACATTGTTAATTTAATGTAAGCTTTAAATGTTAAAAATGCATTAGTGTATATATATATATATATATATATATATATATATATATATATATATACACTAATGCATTTTTAACATAAATTTAATATGCATTAGTTTTATATATATATATATATATATATATATATATATATATATATATATATATATATAAAACTAATGCATATTAAATTATATACGTGTGCATGGAGTTGATGTATATTAAAAGTTTATAACTAATGTATATTAAATTGTTAGTATAACTAATGTTATTCGAACACTGACTTGAACATTGACTCTTTTTGAATAGTTCAGAAGTTATGATGTTATGAGGTGTGTGTTTGTGTGTGTGTTTGTTGATGTTTTTGAGGTTTGAATAACAGTTTCAGATGTCCACTTTATTCTCTCACACACACTCATCCGGTGAAGTGGAAGTTTCCTTCTTTTATGCAAACTGACACCTCTCAAATGTGATCCCACAATTCATCTCTCTGTTTAATTTACTGCAGACATACACTGCATGGATCACTTACTTCCTAAGTTCTTTTTTACAGTTTATTGCAGCTGGAAGTAAACAAATTATTAATTGTATAAAAATTGTACAAAAATTTGCCTGTCAAAATAATAGTAACATCCACTACACAACAGGTAGTAAGTCTTTTGGTTTGTCCATAGTAAACATATACAGACGTTACTAGTGGCCCGCACCATTTCCTTCAAACTCAAGATTGAAAGTGAAGATACAGTTTATTTTCTCTTTTTACTTTCCTGTTTTTTTTGTTTTTTTTTACACAGCTCTCTTTGATTTTAGTGAGGATGTGACGTGTGTTTTGAGAATTGTTTCTGGTCATGGCAGGTGCTCTTGGGTTCAAGAAGTGTTTCGAGAAGAGGCCCAATAATTTCTCCTTCTTACAGCCACTGAAAGCTGGTGTCCTCTTTCAGGACACAGCAGATTCCTGTGTGTGTGTGTGTGTGTGTGTGTGTGTGAGTGAGTGAGGGAGAGAGAGTTGCTAAATAAGCCTACAAGACTTTAAAGATGTCTTGTCCCTCATTTGTTGGATATGAGTATGTGAGCACAGCAACATAATTCATAAACAGAAGGGACAAACAAATCACTATTTAACAGAATGACATGTTTCATCATGTATGTGCAGCACACAAATATGCAGAGTGATACACAAACCTGACCACAGAGAGCTTCACGCTTATCTCGTATGCTTGTCATATTCTAATAGCTTTACTGTGCAATAAAACTCTTCTCTAGTTATGTATTTTCTATTCATCTTTTGAAATTGCATTGTGGCTCTACAAAAGTTGTTGGCTCATTATGATTAATCACTTTTGTTTTTCCTCATTTGTTAGTCACTTTGGTTAAAAGCATCTGCAGAATGAATTAATGTCATGTAAGGCAACAGATATGATATTCAAATGTGATGTTTCTCTAATGTCCTTTCTGCATTATAAATATTTGCATTATATTAAAAGGTATTTTTGAAACCAGTAAACCCTCTGATACAGTCTCCTGTGACCTAAAGCCAAATAAAACATGATATGGCATGAACTACTTCGTAAGAAGTCATTTTCCTGTGGTCTGAGCAGTAATGTTATCCTGTTGTTCTTCTGTAGTTTATCATAGAGGACATGAAGCAGCACCAGACCAATAAACACAGTAATCTTCACCGAGAGGACCAGCACATCACGGTGGAGGAGCTGTGGAGGGGCTGGAAAATATCAGAAGGTAAAGAAAGATGGACAGAGAAAACATGGGCTGGGTGGCGTATACAGCACTGAGACAGAAAAAAAAAAAAATTGTTCACTGGTAGAGATTCTTCTGTACTGTTTATACTGTGGTAGATATATTTTTCAGGCATCAACGGGCAGGACAAGTTCATATAATTTACACGTGAGAGCAAAAAACAGAAACATGGAATAATTTGAAAATACTGAGCAGGATGTGTCCCAAACTAGTCAAGTCAAGACAAGAAATGTCATTAGATGTCTGAATGGAGTAATGTCACTACATTGAACAAGCTCACACAGACATCTCTAAAGAAAGATCGTGTGTTACCCATTGAGCATTTATTATGGAGTGATGTCATCTTACAGCATCAGGCTCTGTTGAAGAAGCTCTGAGAAGACACTGATGCTGTCATTTCCCTCTGATTTTAGGGATAAATTATGGTTAGGTTTAGGGTTAGAGATAGCTCTATGTTTTTGGATAGTAATGTTGTGCCAGGACTTTTCAACAAAAGATGTTGATCCAGGAACATGTCTGATTGGCAAAATCAAGCCGACAGTGGTGGTGAATGTACTGTACAGTGGGGTCCTAAAGTCTAAGTCTAATGCTTCCATTTGAGCGAGTGGGGTTTTCCAGTGCTTTAAGACATTGGTCTCAAACTCAATTCCTGGAGGGCCACATCTCTGCACAGTTTAGCTCCAACCTTAATCAAACAGTGTCTTCAGGATCACTAGAAACTTCCAAGCAGGTGTGAGTTGGAGCTGGTTGGAGCTAAACTCTGCAGAGCTGTGGCCCTCCAGGAATTGAGTTGGAGACCACTGCTTTAAGATCTAGTCAGATAGAAATTGAAACCATGGTATGACCTGGACTCAGGTTCTCCTGACTGAAGTTTTTTTTTTTTTTTTTTTGGGAAACAATCATATTTTCCAGCATGATTTGAGATGATCCAAAGAGCATCTTAGGCTTCATTGGAATAAAGTCTGACCTTCTGTACAAGGTCACTTGATCAATGTCACAAAAAAGTGACATAGAAAAATGCAGAAGATGGAATATTTTTCCCTGTTCTTCTGGGTTTTTTTTTTTTTTTTTTTTTATTAATTTTTTTCCAAGTTTTAATTAAATTTAGATTTTTCAGTGTGCACAATCAAACCCTGCTGTGTTTTTACTGATGTACACACACCGACCAAAGGTCAAAAATTAAAAGAATACTGATATTAAATATTTTTTTGTTTTTCTGTTTTTTGAAGTTTTGTGTTCAGAACATGTTAAAGAATTACAAATTTGTCATTTAAGTAAGTTAATATATATATATATATATATATATAATTTTTTTTTTTTTTTTTTGGTACGTGTCTTCTCTCCCCCCTCATTTTGGTTTTTTCTCTCTTTCTCAGTACACAACTGGACGCTGGAGGATGCAGTTCAGTGGCTGAAAGAGTCAGTGGAGCTTCCTCAGTATGAAAAAAACTTCAGAGAGTTTAAAGTAGACGGCAACACGCTACCTCGGTAAATACACACAAACTTGACTTTCCATTGACTTGCATTGTTTTTATACTTAGTTATAATACTCCTAAACCTATCACAGCCTCACATAAACATTCTTTTTTCATTTATGCAATATTTTTTAAGCCACACTTATGTTAAAGTGTGTTAGAACCTAATAGGGGGAAAAAAAAAAAAAATCATCAGTTGTGAGTTTTTAACAGCAGTGCTTCCCTCTAGTGGTGATGTTGTATCAGTACACAGACAGTAAAGATCTGTTTGAGCATTGGGGGTAAAGAAAGGTTTAGGGTGTTGAGTTTCCCCTCACGGCCACTTATCCATGACTCATGAAATGATGTCACAGCAGCAGATCACCTTTCACCTGCAGCTATGCTTAATATGTGTGCGGCAGCACATGTGATCTTTCAGTCATCTAGTACTCACTTCTTAAAATTAGTCCTTTGTGCTTGAATTTGTCATTCATGCACTCACACATAGCCACATAGACTGTTTTGCAGTTAAAGGGATTCGTTTTTCACCCCAAAGATTTTCATAGGCATTTCAGAGAGATTTATTGGAAGCCCTAACATTTCAAAGTAAAGTTTGAAATCACAAACTGACCTTTTTTTGTCAGAAGAAACTGGTTGATTTAGTGTGATCTTGGTTTATTCTTACCCCCTGACCTGCTGTGTTTCTCCTTTCCGTTACAGAATAGCGGCCAATGAACCGTCGTTTATGTCAATGCAGCTAAAGATATTAGACCAACGACATAAACAGAAATTAAATCTAAAAGCATTGGACGCAGTTCTCTTCGGACCTCCATTACGTAAGTGTATTCACATAAGCTGGAATAAGGCTTGTTTAATTGTTTATGTAAAGGGATAGTTTAGCCCAAAATTTACATTGTTACAAACCCATATGACCTTGCTTCTTTAGAACACAAATGATGTATACTGTACGTCACAAATAATGTCGCTCTTTTCAGTGTCGTTAAAATGAATGAGATATGAAGCTTTTAAGGTACAAAAAGAATGCGGTAGTAACACAGAAGTGTCATAAGTAGTCAATATGACTGCATTACCATTCAAAGGTTTGGTGTCAGTACAATTTTAAGATTAATACTCAGCAAGGACACATTAAATTGATCAAAAGTGGCTTTACATTGTAAATAAATAAATACATAAATAAATAAATGCTGTTCTTTTGAACTTTGTATTCATCAAAAAGATGGTGAAAAAATTTATCATGGTTTCTCCAAAAATATTATGCAACATAACTGTTTTCAAGATAATAATAATAATAATAATAATAATAAGAAGAAGAAGAAGAATGATAGTAATAATAATAGCATATCAGAATGGTTTCTGAAGGATTATGAAAAAAAAATCAGCTTATATATTAAAATAGAAAACAGTTTTTTAAATTCACAATACACATTATTTCATAATATTACCATTTTTACTGTAATTTTAATAAAATACATGCAGTCATCATAAGCATATTAGACACTTTTTTCAAAAACTTTTAAAAAAGGTTATATTTCTGAACTGTGTAGTGTATGTGCGAAATTCAAAGAAGTGTGAGAAACAGACCAAAACCGGCACTTTCAATAGAGAAACAGTGAAATAATTTGTTAATTAATTGTTCTTTTTGAGTCAGATCTTTTCAATGAATCGGTTAATTCGTTCTCAAAGTGGGTCAAAATGACTCATTGGCAACTAGAATCTAGTTGCAGCATTCAACAACTCACTGAAATCACTGAAGTTTGGACAGTTTCATACACAAAGCTATTGTATAGAAGTATTTCTTTTATTGTAATATTTGCTTGTTTAGTGAATATAAATGCTCTCTTCTTCTTCCTCTAGGTGCTCACCATCACTGGCTGAAGGACTTTGTTTTGATGATTTCAATCATCATTGGTGTGGGCGGCTGCTGGTTTGCATACATACAGAACAAGTCGTCTAAAATTCACGTCTCCAAGATGATGAAAGATCTGGAGAGTCTACAGCATGCGGAACAGAGCCTGATAGAGCTACAAAGCCGGTGAGAGAGATATTTTGTCTTATTCTATCATCTGTATAACATCATATTTCATTTCTTGTTATGAGAAGGCTCATTAAGCTCTTCTATAAGTACCCTCAAGGGAAGAGTTCATCCTAAAAAGAAATTTCTGTCATCATTTACTCACCCACATGCTGTTCCAGATCCGCATGACTTTCTCTGTGGAACACAAAAGGAGAGACTAGCTCCAATATGTCAAAAAGTCCATGCAACTCTCACGCTAAAATTTCTGAAGCCATAAGACGAAAAACAGACTGAGTTTTGCGATCTTCATCCACATCCGTATGACATTGTGACGTCAGTACAATGAGACCCCTTGTCATTGAAGTATGGCATTACATTCATAATGTTATATGACATGACATCTTTTGTTTTTTTCTTGAGCTTGACAGTCTGTAGCCCTTTCACTTTCATTATATGGAAAAGAGTTGACATATTTGTTTTATTTTCCTCTAAAGTAATTTAGGTTTGGAACAACATAAGGGTGAACAAATTATGAAAGAGTTTATTATTATTATTTCAACACACCAGATTTCAGATGTGACTTCTATTTCTCTGTGGTTTCATCAGGCTGGAAAAGGCTCAGGAGGAGAACCGGACGGTGGCGGTGGAGAAGCAGAACCTGGAGCAGAAGATGCGTGACGAGATCAACGGAGCAAAGAGAGAAGCCAGCAGACTGCGAGAGCTGCGAGAGGGGGCTGAATGTGAACTCAGCAGACTCAAGTATGCAGAGGAGGAACTAGTGCAGGTAGGAACCAGTATAAATCAAACACAGTTCTTTATAGAGTTAATTATAGTGTGATAACCCTTACAAATAAGTTCTGTTGTGTAAAGTGTGCTATTGGTATTCTTCTTTTAAACTAAAAATAAGAGAGCATGCTTTAACTCTACTTGGCTTATACTGACAAGTATACAGAAAAGTATATTTTGCTAAGTATTCTAAATATATTATGCTTCAAGTGTAAGTGTAAGTTATGCCATCTGCTCCTTCACATGCCCAAGCTCTTTAAAGCTGGATGGATTCTGATTGGCTGTCAATGTTTTTTTATTGTCCTTCAGCTAGAAAAATCTTTGTGAAAGTGATTCCAGCACTATTGTTGCTCTGTGCTGTTATGGTTATAGTTGAGGTGTGGACTTGTTATTGTTATACTTCCTTGGTGTGAATCGGCCTTAACTATGCATTGAAAAAACGTATCTATAAATATCCATAAGCCAGTAACTTTGACAAACAATTCCATAAAAATATTTTTAATTCCTTAACAGTTCATTAAAAGATAAAACAAAAAGGTAAGCATAAACAAGTATACTACTAGTACATTGATGTTAGTGTACTTCCTAAATAAAGTATACTTAGACAATACACTTGAAGTTTTAAAAGTGAAACAGTACACTTCAAGTATAAAATATACTTAAAGTATACATATTTTTGTAAGAAGCCACACTTTTGACTACACAGACATGTAAAACTACCAATCCCAGTTATTTTCTTTACATGATGCATATATGAAGTGTGTGAATCTAAAATTAATGCTTTTATAATAACTGACCAATAACAGACCATTTTATGTAGCAAAGTCTGAGCTATCAACATGATACAGTAATGTTAAATATATTTTCTCAAGCTATTAAAAAGACCTTCAGGTCTCTAAGATTCAAAACAGAACAGAAGCATTAATATAATAAAATATAATTAATTACTTTTATCCAAAACATATTCATTCCTGCAGTTTATCATTGTATCTCTATTCTGTAAAAACACCACTAGATGGATGCATCGTTCCTCAAGTTGTGATTTCTGTCTTTCCACATTATACAAGTAATAAAGTTCCAAAGAGTGTTTGTGTTTGTTGGCTGTTTCCAGGTGCGAATGGCACTGAAGAGAGCAGAGAAGGAGATGCAGTCAGATTGGTCAGTGCCAGAAGCCCTGCAGATGTGGCTTCAGCTCACACATGAGGTGGAAGTGCAGTACTACAACATTAAAAAACAGAATGCTGAGCTGCAGCTCACGGTCGCAAAGGACGAGGTGAGCGATTTATCTGTTTTACCAACAGATTTTAAAGTTGGAGCCCAAATAGTTTAGAAAATATTTCCGTAGCATCAGTTATTTTACTGTACATTAAAAGTGAAGTTTAATTTTCAGTTTAAATCTACCTAAACAATCATCTTGTTCACTTTCTCTCTCAGTGACTAACAAAAATGAAGTAGAAACTTTCCCCTGTTAATTTAGATTTCTAATGATGTGGTTAAATGACTTTTTAACTACATGGTTTGTTTTGCCGTTTGCTATTTGCATCTGGAATGAGTCATCAGCAGTTAAGCTAAAACAATTAGCAGTCACTGCAGCACGAGAGATGAGCTTGCGTTCAGTACAACCAACAAATGTGCAGATCACATATGAGCCGACTGGTGCATTTCCATGCAGCATCATTGTGTTTTCATTACTTGTGTGCTTCTGTGTTCATGTTGTGTAAATTTCAGGCAGAAAAGATCAAGAAGAAGAGGAACTCTGTGTTTGGTACCCTCCACGTTGCACACAGCTCATCGCTGGATGAAGTAGACCACAAAATACTTGAGGCTAAGTAAGCACACATAATTCACAAGCACTTGCTAATGGTTACCCACATTAAATGAAAGCTTATTAGTGTTTTTTTTTCTTTTCAGAAAAGCTCTGTCAGAGGTCACAGCCTGTTTGCGTGAACGTCTTCACCGCTGGCAGCATATAGAAAAAATATGTGGCTTTCCAGTGGTTAATAACTCTGGGCTGCCCAGCCTCACCGCCTCCCTGTACGCCGACCACAGCTGGGTGGTCATGCCACGGATGTCGGTGCCACCCTACCCAATCGCTGGCGGGGTGGACGATCTTGATGAGGACACACCACCAATCATTTCACAGTTCACCTGTAAGATCCTCTCTTTAAGCCCAAGATTGTGAGAAATGTGAAAATGTGACTTTAAATTACATAATTTTTAAACTAATGTACTGTATATCTTATTAATGTGCAAGAACTCTTTGTCGAAACCATTCAGATGCATTTAAAACATTGTAGGGATACATTTTTTTATATTGTACATTATAAGCTTGTGATGCCTAAATTGACCCTTCGCAAAGACCCACCCCTCTTAGTTATTGTTGCTACGTCCGACAAGCCATCACTCTCCAGCGCCACACATTATGTTCTCACGCAATGAAAAATACATTGCGAAGGACACTGACAATGCGCTGACAGACAAGACAGAGCAGGTTATTTTTGATATGAAATAAAGTCTCAGTTTTCAAATTATCATTTTTTTTGTAAGAAATTCACAAAAAAAGATAATTTGGTGGCTCTTTAATGTTTCGTGATAGATTGCTGTAGCGCACATAAACCGATCATCTTTTCCTCTTTACTAGTTAAATGGATAGTTCACCCAAAAATGAAAATTCTGTCATTAATTACTCACCCTCATGTTGTTCCAAACCCGTAAGACCTTTGTTTATCTTCAGAACACAAATTCAGCTATTTTTGATTAAATTTGAGAGCTTTCTGACTCTGCATAGACAGCAATGCAACTGAAATGTTCCCAAGTCCAGAAACGTAGCAAAGACATCAGTAAAATAGTCCATGTGACATCAGGGGTACGTATGCACTTGCTTACGCTTCATGTAAACAATCCATGCGCGTGCTGATGTATGTGTGTGTTAACTTAAGCAGCAGCGCCATGCGCATACGTTGTTTACTTGAAGTGGAAGCAAGCACATTCGTCGTGATACTCTCCACAATGACGCTGTGCCCCTGAAGACGGGACAGGAAGGAGAAGAATTGTTGTTATTAAGTTATTTTTGTTTTCTTTTCGCACAAAAAGTATTCTCGTAGCTTCGTAAAATTTACGGTTGAACCCCTGATGTCACATGGACTATTTTATCAATGTCCTTGCTACGTTTCTGGACCTGGGAACATTGCAGTTGCATTGCTGTCTATGCAGGGTCTGAGAGCTCTCAGATTACATTAAAAAAAATATCTTAATTTGTGTTCCAAAGATGAACGAAGGTCTTATGGGTTTGGAACGACATGAGGGTGAACAATTAATGACAAAATTTTAATTTTTGGGTGAACTGTCCCTTTAAAGCACAAAATAAACATGAATGAACATCAGAAGGTATCTTGTTTCAATCGAGGAAAGACGTCCGTACACGGGATTTTTCAAGTTCAAGTCCACCAATGTTAATTTGCTCTCCTGTCTGGCTTGTTTGTCAGAAAAAATGGCAGATTATGCGTTATGATTGGTCAGATTGCCTGTCAATCAAACTCTTGGCAAAGAGTGAATTAAGAAACTAGTTAATCATGAGAACTGGTCCCAAAACTAAAGTCTTACCTACTTTATGATAAGAATACCATGCATAAGTGCATAAAGATCTGTCTTTTCTTCACAGCTCCTTTGATTCGACCTCCTCTGACACGCAACAGCAGTGTTTGTCGTTCTCGCAGAAGTCTTATGACGCAACCCTCGTCCCTTTCTCCTGACCCTGATCTGTTGTCTATGGCCTCGGTCCCACTAGCCTACAGACCCGAGGGAGACGATGATCACATTTTCTTCACTGTAGAAAGGAAGGGGTACGTCATCTACAGCTTTTCTTTGTATATATTAATTTATTTAAGATTCTGTACATGGCAATTTGTTAATTTACCTATTTACCTTAATAAAATTACATTTATATATGATTCATTTCTATGAATGTAGAGTTTCAGTCAAAAGTTTTTTTTTAAATGTTTTTGAAAGTCACTTAAACTCACCAAGGTTTATTTATATATCAAAAATACAGTAAAAAATGTTATATTGTTAAATGCTATTGAAATTTAAAATAACTGTTTTTTACTTGAATATATTTTAAAATTCAATTTATTTCTGTGATGGCAAGAGTCTTTCTCAGACAACACGGTCTTCAGTGTCACATGATCCTTCAGAAATCACTTTAATATGCTGATTTGGTATTACTGGTGCTCAATTATTAATAATGGTTCTTACTATTATCAACGTTGGAAACAGTTTATGCTACTTAATATTTTTTGTGGAAATTGCGATACATTTTTTTCAGAATTCATAGATAAATAGAAAGTTCAGTGAACAGCATTTCTATGGAATAGAAATAATATTATAAATGTTCTGACTGTCACTTTTGATCAATTGGATGCTGATTCGTTCTTGCTGAATTAAAAAATTAATTTCTATATGATAAAACTATTTAAGCCAAACTTTTGAATGAGAGCGCATCACAGTTTCCACAAAATATACGGCAGTGAAAACTGTCTTCAATATTTATAATAATAGGAAAAGTTTCTTGAGCACCAAATCAGCATATTAAAATGATTTAGAATGACTAATGGCTGCTGAAAATTCAGCTTTGCCATCACAGGAATAAATTATATTTTAAAATATATTAAAATAGAAAACTGTTTTTTTAAATTGCAATAATATTTCAAAATATTGATGTTTTACTGTATTTTTGATCAAATACATGCAGCTTTGGTGAGCAGTTTAAAAAAATCTTCGTTATTTCAAACATTGACTGATCGTGTGTATCTTCTTGATTAATGATTTTTATGCATTTGTGTTTTTTAATGTTTCTGTCACACAGAGATGCTCAGGACACATGCTCAGATTCAGATTCTCTCAGTTCCTCTTTGGGCAGGAAGCAGTTCTCCGGTCCCTCTGTTCAAAGTACATGTGTTACGGGCACAGATACCCCACCACGTAAAATCTCTCGTGAGGAACTTCTTCTCCTGGTGCAGGAGGCCCAGACTGTAACCATGGAGACCTTACCTCCTTCTACATCCTCTCCTTCATCTCCTCTTGACTCCTCTTCAGTTCACAAGGGCTCTCCTGACCTTACCCACTCTTCTGTCCTCCCAGAATCTCAAAGTTTAACCTTTCACCCTGGCACCAAAGCTGTGGCCTATAATGGCATTCTAGAAAAGTCATACAGCATGGGGCAGCTGCCTGCTGGTGGGACGCCTTCAGAGGGTCACTACCCCTCCATTAGCTCACTCGACATAGAAAGCAAATCTATCAAGGAGCCCAAACAACTCCAACCCACCTCCTCCCAGGACTCTTGCGATAACGGAGAGAAAAAACGCTCCAAGATCAAGAGCTTGTTCAAGAAAAGCAAAAAGCTGTGAGGAACAGTAGAGAAGAGGAAGAAATGGAGAGAAAAAGAAGCCTTAAAACAAAATAAATGAGTGTGATGCTGTCAACCAGAAGCCAAAACATTTTTCAGTTTCTTTGTCCTTTTTTTAATTTAAATGGAATGTAGCTTCATCTGGGTACAGTCCTGGGTTGGAAGCCTTTTTATGGTGATTTATTAGCCTCACACATATGCCTTTGAAGGCCAGAAAATGTCATGTTAACATTTTGCATAACATGGCCTCTTCACTGTCTTCTGTTAAGTCTCTGTTTTCTATAATGTGCACCGTAATGATGTCACCAGGAAAGGATCAGGAAATATACCAAAACAGAATAAACAGAACAGTCCAAAATTAGCCAAATCGCCAAATTCTTAAAAAAATAGACTTCTTGGAAATATGTCTTAAAGGGAGGGTTCACCCACAAGTGAAAATTCTGTCATCATTTACTTTCCCTAACCTGTGTGCTGTAGTTTTTTTTTTTATGTGGGACACAAAATAAATTTTTGAAGAACTGTTACATAGTTCTTGCCATACAACCAAGGTTCATAGTGACCAAGGGCTGTTAAACACCAAAAAGCAACATAATAGTAGTTTATACAACTCATGTGCTATTTTCCAATTATACTACGGGGCCGTTGAATGCTTGAATCTGATTGGCTGATGAACGTTCTAAGGTGTGCAATTATTTTCAGGGAAACGCATGGCGAACGTAGTTCCAGACAGCTCTTGACCGCATTACATGTCTATATCACTTCGCCAAATGATTTGAGTTATTTCAAAGGTCCTTACAGCCTAAAACAGCAAAAGAACCAAAACCCACAATGACACTGGCCAAACAAATAAATATAAACAATAGGATAAAAACGACAGATCATTTCCATGTTTTTGCCACATAACGGAGGCGTTGGAAAAGATGCGGAAGAAATAATCCTACTCTCAATAGCGTTTTAAGTAGAAAAACCGGACAAATGCCTTGAAATATATCATCTAATCAATGTCTTAAGGTGTGGTAACCATATTATAAGCAGAATAATTGACTTCGGTCCATTGAATTCATTATTTTCTAATGCTGGGTACACACTAAAAGATCTTCAAAATGTGAGAGTCTACAAATTTGAGGAACATAAATCCGAGATTTAACTGTTCTGCTCCTATAGTGTGCGGTGTCCTCGGGGTCCCCCCCCCCACACATCAGGATTTTACGATTCGCGATTGGGGCACTTCCGACGTTCTTCAGAGCAGATTCAGTCACTCTTAACACACCTCACACCACAGAAAAATCTGATAAGATAATCTTTAGAACCACCAAGATAATTGGGACATTACCTAGGATTGTCGGAAGGGGAGAAATCAGCCCAAAATCAGCCCGATTATCTTGTGGTGTGTACCCAGCATAAGAATTCAATGGCCCGTCGTCAATTATTCCTTACATATTCTATCCATCTGCGCTTTGTTTTTAAAGTTGGCTTACATACATGCTTCAGATGGGTGTTTGACTTGCGCCACATCTGTTTTTTTCTGCTTCACATTGGTCACCTAGAATGACAGTTCACTTTTTAGTGTTTAATCCTGTTCCGTAAACACACTAGTAATTTACAAGAGTTACAACTGCCTTTTGCAACCAAATTGATACCTGAAAATTGCAGGTAGTGACAACCACATTTACAACTGTTTTGACTCCTTAGTGTTGCCAGATCTTGCTAGAAAAAAAAACAACAACAAAAACTAATAACAACAAACCCATAATAAACTTACATCCAAACGCATTATCTTGGAAATAAGCCACACACCAAAATATAGCGACTTGCACCGGCCTCTTTTATTAACTTCATAAACTGGATCTTTTATGAGCTGAGCCCGAACAATAAGGCCAAAGAGGCTTAATAAGCTTCACTATAATATGTGGACCTGGCAACCCTTCAAGAGCGCCCTCTGCAAAGCAGACTTCCAAACATAAATAAAACACTTGGCTCTGCTGACGGTGGTTTAGTTAAAATCTCTGCATAAAATGGTCTTTGGTTGCTGTAATATTACTTTGGTCAAAAATAGAGGATACCAAATGCGCAAGATGACAAAATGATGTTATGGTTACCATGGTATCAGTCAATGCAATTTCAAGAGTGAGATCTGTTCCGTACAAACACAAATCTGTAATTTAGGGGATTTGCTCCCGAATTTAAAGGGATAGTTCACCCAAAAATGAAAATTCTGTCATTAATTAATCACTTTCATGTCGTTCCAAACCTGTAAGACCTTCGTTCATCTTGAGAACACAAATTAAGATATTTTGATGCAATCCGAGAGCTTTCTGACCCTCCCATAGACAGCGACACAACTGAAATGTTGTCAGGTCCAGAAACGTAGCAAGGACATCGGTAAAATAGTCCATGTGACATCAGGGGTTCAACCGTAATTTTACGACGTTACACGAATACTTTTTGTGCACAAAGAAAACAAAATAATGACTTTTTTCAACAGCTCTTCTCCTCCTTATCCTGTCTGCTGTGGAGCGCCGCCATTATGGAGACAGTATCACGATGCAAGCGCATGCTTCTGCACTGAAGCGGAGGAAAAGAGCTGCTTAATAAAGTCGTTATTTTTATTTTCTTTGCGCACAAAAATTATTCTCGTAGCTTCATAAAATTATGGTTGAATTTTGGTATTTTACCGATTTCCTTGCTATGTTTCTGGACCTGAGAACATTACAGTTGTGTTGCTGTCTATGAAGGGTCAGAGAGCTCTCAGATTTCATCAAAAACATCTTAATTTGTGTTCTGAAGATGAACGAAGGTCTCACGGGTTTAGAATGACATGAGGGTGAGTAATTAATGACAGAAATTTAATTTTTGGGTAAACTAACTCTTTATAAATGCAGCTGCCGCTCCAGAAACTTCACAGTGTATGTGGCCATTGGCAAAATCAAACCATAAGGCATTATGGTTTGTCAAAACATAGAGACTTGTTGATCAAACGAATAAAAAAGCAAGTCTGCTCTTGTAGATTACTGTAATTATATTACTATGTTGTTTTCATCACGGCAGGCTTGACCGACATTTCTTTTACACTCAGATATACACATCACAATACTGAAGAAAAAAAGTCACTATTTCCATTTCATTACAGCTGTAAAAATGGCACACTGTTTTTGGTTACTACACAGCCAAGACTTGGAACATAACACACAAGTCATATAGGAACCACTTTTAGGGTCGTTTATGGTTTTTTTTTTTATTTATTATTATTTTTTTTTTTAAACAACCCATGGTCACCATGAAATGTAGTTTTATGGACCTATATAACAGCTCTTAAAAAGCAAAAACAAACAAACAAAAAAAACTACTTTTGTGATCCACAGGAAAATTATTATCATTTAGGTTTGGAATGACCCGGGGGTGAGTAAACAATGTCAAAATTTTCCTTTTTTTCCCCTCACATTTGAATTCACAAGAGTTTGAACGGCAGCTGGTTGTTTGATATATCTCTGCCTTTGACATCATCACAAGCTTAGTTTTTAATATTTAGTTAGTAAGGTTGAGATTTCCCTATAGTGTGAAAATCATAAAAAGTCATTTCCCTTCCTCTTAAGGGCCCAGGGTGAAATCTGGGCTTTCAGTTTTGTCACTTCTGTTTACTGCCACAGAGCTCCTGTACTTGACAATATATTTTTTAAGGAAGAAAAAAGAAAAAAAGAAAAAGAAAAGGAGTAACACTTCACATAAAGCAGCATGTCAGAATGCCTACATAGTGGAATAATAAACACAATGTAATGGCTCAGTAAATTAATATTACTCTTTTCAGTCTTAAAATGTGCTAAATAATTCCGTAAGCACTATATTTAAATTATAATTACACTTTTTTTTATTTAAAACACCATTTTACAGTACTAGAATGATGCCAGCATATTGTTTTGGTGCATTCGTTTGAAAAAATAAATAAAATCAAACAAACAAAAACTAGATCTAAAATATATATATATATATATATATATATATATATATATATATATATATATATATACATATATATATATATATATATATATATATATATATATATACATATATATATAAAAATAAATAAAACACACACACACACACACACACACACAAACAAACAAACAAAAACACAAAAACCAAGCTGTGTAACATTCACAGCGGACCTTTTGAAGTGGTTTGAAGACATGTTCAGGTGTGGTGTTTATAAGGCATCTTGACTAACTGCTGTGTGGAAAGCGCTACTGAATTATCCTGCTAAAGGTTGTTGCACTACTGCTTTCCGTACCAGGAAAGAGTTGCTTTTGGTGGCATAAGATTAAGTTATGTTAGTTAGATCAAGGAGAATATTTTTAAAGATGCGTTTAAAAGCAGAAAATTGACATGAGGCAGAAAAAATAATCTGATGGATTTAAAACGCCTCTTACCACATTTATTCTCTGAAATATTTTTATTTTATTTTATTTTTTCATCATGAATATGTTTATTAGAAGTTATTCAATTGTAGTAATGTGATTTGTTTTGGGTAGCTGAGGAAAGAGTTTTTATTTAAATTTTTTTCTGAGGAGAAATGTATATGATATGCAGATTTTGACCCAAAATCCCTCTTTCTTGGACTGAGTGCCCTGTTTCAAGGGCTTTACCATCATTGTGATCATTATACCTCTCTCCACTCATACAAATCATCCACAATGGGGCACTAAACTGATTCTGTTTTGGCAAAAATGATTGCAACTTTTTTGAATTGCAAGACCTTTGTCCAGTGCCATAGAGGACAGCGCAACAGTGGTGCCTAAGTTTGTTTGTCTCTGAGCTCACTCACTCAGCATTGTATACGCTGATACACACGAAGGATAAAAAAAAAAATGTTTTATATATATACACGTATGTTTATGTGTGTGTGTGTATGTATATATATATATATATATATATATATATATATATATAGTGACTGACATGGACAAATGAATGTTGAGATGATTGAGCTGAGCTGTTTTTTTGTGTGTGAATATTTGTATACAGTAGAACAAATTAATAAAAAATTGAGGCAGAAGTCTCATCTGTGCAATCACTTTAAACTGTTTGTGATTTATTACAGATGCAATAATCTTTATTAATAAACCAAGTGTGTCTCGTGCTGAGAAGTGAAGCCAAAACATTTCAGAATCCAATATGGCTGCTCAGTGCAACAACAGCAGAGAAACGTTTGTAATATATTGTTTATTAGCACTTATGTATGTCTGTGTCTCAATAAACTCAGTGGTGCACACAGTACTATCCAACTTCTATTTGTGGACATGATACTATGATGTTATCTGTGCAAAATACTGCTTTTTATGTCTTTACTCGACTGGTATTGCTAACAATGGACACGTCCATCTTGGTTTTCTGACTTCTTGACACTTGGCTGTGACGTCATTACCAGCTCTGACATCTGACTTTGAGGTAAATGGAATGCAGCATTTTATTCCGCAGCACCAGCTCAATCAGTATTGTGCAGACTTGGGCCTTATCTGGGATGCTTTAGCTTTACTTTTCTGTAGTGAAAGGAAGTGGAGACATGTCGGCCATCGTTTTTACACTCTATGGATGCAACAAGCAATTTGTTGATCATACTGAACATGAAAACAGAGAACTACATTTTATATTAGAAACAGTATTAGTTAAATGCCAAGATATATTAGACTGGGTATTTTTTAAGCTATGATTCTGGATAATTGATTTTTAGAATATATATCACGGTTCTCCCGTGATTCTGAAAACAAAACAGACAACCAAACAAAATAATATGTAGGCTAATTTAGCTACCTGAGTTTCTGACAAATTGTTTTATTTAATGTTATAAATGAGTCTATTTATAAATGTCTAAAATGTTATAAAGGAGTCTATTTAAAAAAAATATGTATTACTTAAAGCTGCAGTCCGTAACTTTGTGTTCAAAATTTACAAAATTTATATAATAAGTGAGTACACCATGAAGCCATTTTCAAACTGTGTTTTTGGCTTGTCCTGAATCACTATGGTACACCTATAATAAGTGTTTATATTCGGGCTATTTAGACTGCATGATTCATCACAGACATTAACAGAGAGAAGTAGCTCTGGCTACAACGTTCTTCCGTAACACGCACACAGTTCTGTTTATTAACCGCTAGAGCGCCAAAAGTTACGGACTGCAGCTTTAAAAAGAATTTCATATAGGCCTAGCCTATGTAAAAAATCAGTTGAAATGAATGAAGACTTGTTTCGTCCAGAGTTTTTGAACGAATCTCTTGAATTAATGATTCAGACATCAGAAAAATACATTTTAACAGTCACTGGTCCCCACCTATTGACATAATGTAACATAGGGCCTATACAATCTATATTTGAAGCGTAACATTAGTTTCAAACATTATTTACCCATTTTGATCCCGGGTGCCGCAACATCAGAGTCCATAAATGGACTATAAACTTTTATCCCAATACTTTCGTTATTTAATGTTTGCAACACAGAAACATAAAGTACAAACATAAACTTTTACATGATGAGCGCTGCTCTCTCTGGATCAGCGGCTGCGTGAAAGCAGGTTTAAATATCCGATATGGGACTGTCATTTCAAAGTTTTAATAGACATAGCGGAATCGTCAATTAGGAATAAGATTGCGATCTTTTAAAGATTAATCGTGCATACATACAGTGCCGTGAAAAGGTTTTGCCCCTTTCCTGATTTTTTTTTTTTTTTTTTTTTAAATTTAATTTTTTGCATATTTGTCACACTTAAAAGATTCAGATCCCCAAACAAATTTTAATATTACACAAAGATAACCCGAGTAAATACAAAATGCAGTTTTGAAATAATGATTTCATTTATTAAGGGAAAAAAGCTGTCCAAACCTGCCTGGCCCTATATAAAAACGTAATTGCATCCTAAATCTAACAACTGGTTGTGCCACCCTTTGGAGCAACAACTGCAATCAAGTGTTGGCGAAAACTGGCAATGAGTCTTTCACATCGCTGTGGAGGAATTTTGGCCCACTCTTCTTTGCAGAATTGTTTTAATTTAGCCACATTGGAGGGTTTTCGAGCATGAAAGGACGGTTTAAGGTCCTGCCACAGCATCTCAATCAGATTTAAGTCTGGACTTTGATTTGGCCACTCCAAAACCTTAATTTTGTTTTTCTTGAGCCATTCAGAGGTGGACTTGCTGGTGCGTTTGGGATCATTGTCCTGCTGCATAACCCAAGTGCGCTTGAGCTTGAGGTCACAAACTGATGGCCGGACATTCTCCTTCAGGATTTTCTGATAGAGTGCAGAATTCATGGTTCCATCAATTATGGCAAGTCGTCCAGGTCCTGAAGCTGCAAAGCAGCCTCAGACCATCACACTACCACCACCATGTTTGACTGTTGGTATGATGTTCTTTTTATGAAATCCTCTGTTGGTTTTATGCCAGATGTAATGGGACACACACCTTCCAAAAAGTTCAACTTTTGACTCATCAGTCTACAGAATATTTGCCCAAAAGTCTTGGGGATAATCAAGATATTTTTTGGCAAATGTGAGACGAGCCTTTGTGTTCTTTTTGGTCAGCAGTGGCTTTTGCCTTGGAACTCTCCCATGGATAGTGTTTTTGCCCAGTCTCTTTCTTATTGTTGAATCATGAACATTGACCTTAATTGAGGCAAGTGAGGCCTGCAGTTCTTTAGATATTGTTCTGGGTTCTTTTATGACCTCCTGGATGAGTCGTCGTTGCACTCTAGGAGTAATTTTTGTAGGCCGGCCACTCCTGGGAAGGTTCACCACTGTTCCAAGTTTTCTCCATTTGTGGATAATGGTTCTGACCGTGGTTCACTGGAGTCCCAAAGGCTTAGAAATGGCTTTATAACCCTTTCCAGACTGATACATGTAAACTATTTTGTCTCTCATCTGTTCTTGAATTTCTTTAGATCGTGGCATGATGTGTTGCTCTTTAAGCATGCTTCACTTTGTCAGACAGGTTCTATTTAAGTGATTTCTTGATTGAACAGGTCTGGTAGTAATCAGGCCTGGGTGTAGCTAGTGAAATTTAACTCAGTTTTCTAAAATAATGTGGTTAATCACAGTTCTTTCATGATTTAAGGAGGGGGCAATTAATTTTTCCCATAGGGCCAGGTAGGTTTGGACAGCTTTTTTCCCTTAATAAATGAAATCATCATTTAAAAACTGCACTTTGTATTTACTTGCATTATCTTTGTGTAATATTATACTTTGTGTGATGATCTGAATCTTTTAAGTGTGACAAATATGCAAAAAATAAAAATAAAAAAACAGGAAGGGGGCAAAAACCTTTTCACGGCACTGTATATGAAGGTACAGTGAAAATCAATGTATTAAGATTGTATAGCTGGAAATAGTTTTTATTATATAAAGCCTGTCTTGGTTGAAATGTATATGCTTTGAAACATATAGTGGGAGATCATGAGCTGTTGGTTTGTGATCGACACGAACTCTCAGTCCATCTCTGTTTGCAAGAGTTGCAACTCGATGTTATCATCACTCTCTGATTCCCTCGACAAAAAGTCAATAGGATTTTTCCATTGGCATTTGGATTATTGCAGAAATTAAGCTCTGTAACCAACAAAACTATGATTCTTACATGTTTTGTTCATCTAGAAAATCTTCTTCATCTATGAACATTTGTGAATTTTGAAGCCTAAACACATTTGTCAGACTTATAAAGCTATCATTAACCTATAAATGAACTACACTACAATTGCATGACTTCAGCATCACCACCACTAAACTTCTAACAAGTATTTAGATCTTTGAGATGTACATGGTGGTGTTAAAATAGTTTTAACTTTTGTTAAACACACACCTTACTGTAGGTGCATCCTAATTCACATACTAATTCATAATGCATTATTATATGCCCTTTTTTAGTATAAATAATGTGATTAGCACGTTTCACACCCCATGCACTCAACTGTCACAGTTTTAATTACGTTCTGGAGGGTGAGGGGCTATCAGACTCTGATGCTGGATGACAAAATAACCTTATTCATACACTAGGTTGTGTACATAGTGCATAGAATACATGTATGTCATTTGAGACACAACTCTTAAAAAAATTCTAAAACCTCTCTGACTTCAGGACATGCAAGTTTTTGACTCATTCCTGCACTCTGTTAGACATTTACTTTTTCTTTTTTTTCTTTCTTTCTTTTTGGAAAAATAGTGACATTGTATAAAACAGTAGACTCTGTATTGAAGAAAATATGGGGAATACTATTTTTGTCCTCTTTCTTAGTCTATCTCTCGCTGTCTCTTAGGCAGGTTGAAGTGTACATTAGAGCAATAGAAGAAAAAGCAAAAATGTGTTTGTGTGACACCCCATTTATCTTATAAGTGGGCACTGGTGACTGGAGGAGAAACATGCATGATTGCTTTATCAATATAAAGAGAAAGTGAGGAGAATTGTGTTGATGGTTCATCAATTCCACACAGAGATATGCCGAGAAGATTCTTATGATGAATGTGCTGCTCAGAGAGAGAGAGAGAGAGAGAGAGAGAGAGAGAAAGCTAGCAAGAAGGAGAAATGTTAAAACAACTCAACCTCGCTCGCTCTCATATGTTCCCTCAACATGCTGTCTTTCTCTCCCTCTTGTTCTTGCTCAGATAAATTCAGTGCCATACTCTTTCTTACACACACACACACACACACACAAACAAACAGAAAACCCGTCTTTTTCAATGATCCCGCTCGCAGCAAAAACAGGTATTGCACTAGATGGCAGTCATGTACCACTGAAGTATGTGGAATAGAGTAAAGCCCCAACAGTACCACTCCCAGCTCAAAAAAAAAAAAAAAAAAGTTCAAATATGTCAAATAACTTGGATGCCCCCAATATTAAATATGTTAAATGAATGAAATGGATACTAAATATAATAAATTATTATTATAAAACATTGTACACTAATCTACACTATTTTAATGTTTCTGTGGGACAATGTTAGAGACACTCAAATTCAATTGATTACTGTAAATATTATCAACTCTCTATGGACACCTTGGCAATAGAATTTCCATAGGCTTCTAATTTTTTTAGTTTACTCACCAGACTAATATTAATTATCTGATAGTAATGCCGTTATTCCCATCACTGGCTGTTATACATAATATCGAAATCGAACAAGCTTCCATTTTAATTTTTTGTCTTTGTTTCAAAACTAAATACATTTTACATAATCATTGAGTTCATTGCATATGAAATCACCATGAGTGCAACGACCTCAGTAAATTGTTCTGTGTTTGATGAAAAATGTAGCCTACTTCTTGACAGTTCATAAAGTACATAGGCCCACTATGCACTATAACATGCCTCCATCATGTTGCCATTATCATGTGACTTACTATGTCAACCACATGTCTGATCCCTGACATTTACAAATGCTGACTCTTCTCCTGTGGCTTCACTGGGTCTTCAGACTCCGTGGAAGTAGTAGGTCATGCTGATGCTGATTTGTTTGGTGTGTATTTGGACATGCTACTTATTTGATGTACAGCTTTTCATATGCTGTAGATTAGGGAGATAGTTATCTTCGGACGCGGCATGTGTGTATGTGTTAGGTACAGCTAGATCATAGCGACAGAGTCATGGTGACTAGCTCCTGAATGACTTCATGTCTGCGAAATGTAATAAGTGGTTTGCTGACAGCAAATTTTCACCCACACCTTTGATGCTCCTTCTGGGTGAGCGGAGAGGACCGCTGAAAGATGAGGGCTGTAGTTTGCAAGTGTCATGGTGGCTCATATTCTCTCCACTGGAGAGAAATCACAGCTAATGCAGCTCAGGTCTCTGAAGGGGGAAACACTGTCTGGACACACACACATTTTCTTATCTAAATGTACTGTATCATAAACTTTTTTTTCTCTCTCTGTCTCCACATTTGGCTGTTCCTAGAGTGCAATATTGCATCAAAAATGTAAGTTCTTCATTATTAACTGTTAGTTTACTGAACTGTTTTATAAAAAGGTTGCAATGATGCTGTTGGTTATTCAGAGTGATAGTATAATTGAAAATAATAATACTTAATAAAAATAATTATAATTATTACAAACTAACATAAAACCTCAAATAAAACTTTTAATATATACATATATGTATGTGTGTATATATATATATATATATATATATATATATATATATATATATATATATATATATATTCCTTCAAATCATCTTTTCAATTTTCAAGACAAAAATTGAGATTTAACAGTTTATTTTATTTAATTTATATGAAATATATTTCATAAGAGTATTTTTATTTTGGGAAACTTTACTTCTAATATTATCATTAAAGCATAATGTTCTGCTTTTTACTCCATTACATTTATTAAAAGTAATTTGTGAACTAAATCTTCTTTAAAGGGGTCATCGGATGCAAAACTCACTTTTACATGTTATATCACACAGTGGTTTTTTTTTTTTATCTCTATAAATAATATCCCCTTTTTCAAATCAAGCCATTCTCAGCTTCTTGTCTGTGTGACGTCACACGGATGAAGGCTGCTCCCATGAAAGTTGATTGACACTGCCGTCTTACCTTAGACTTATGGAAAATGCCCCCTTTAAAGTGTGTGCTGTTTGTATGAAATGCTTGAATGTGAACATACAAATTTACACATCACCATCTGAATGTTTTGCATATTACATTACATTATTACATTCAATGTTGTTATTATGTCTAGTACTATAACATGAAGTATAAACAATTGCGAAATAAATGGTAACACTTTATTTTGATAGTCCACTTTAGACATTCAACTTGTAACTTTGCAACTCCATGTCAACTACCAGTCATTAGAGCAATAGACCATCTGCTTAGTATCTGTTAACATATTTGTGATGGTCCCCCAGTAAACATTCTACTGATTTTTTTTTTTTCGTTTTAATTTTCCTGGACTCCTTTTTAATGGTTAAATTAAATTTTATTTATCAAAAAGCATGTCTAATTAATTGAAATCATGAAAGTTAAACAATTTAACATCAATTTATTAAAAGTTTAACAAAAAAATAAGTTTAGGGCCCTATGAAATTTTTTTCAACCTTATGTTTTGTTGTTACCAAATTCTGTGTTTTAGCATGTCTAATTATTTGAAAGCATAAAAACAAGTTTCATTTATTCTTACAATAGCCCTATTTTTAAGGCATAAAACATTAATTTAATTTATCTTTTAATTAATGAAAATTAAACAATTTTTTTTTTTTTTTTTTTGGAAAATAAAGGGGATTTAATATTACAATTAAAACATTGAAGGCATATTGTATGATTATCCCTTAAAAAATAAGGTTTTAATAATTTTATTCTACTATTCTATAACAGGGGTGTCAAGCTCAGTTCCTGGAGGGCCGCAGCCCTGCATAGTTTTGTTCCAAACCTGCTCCAACACACATACCATGTAGTTTTCAAATAAGCCTTAATGACTTGATTAGCTGGACCAGGTGTGTTTAATTAAACTCTGCAGGGCTGTGGCCCTCCAGGAACTGAGTTTGACACCCCTGATCTATGACATTCTACTGAACAATAGTAATGTAGGCTATTTCTTGGTTGCTGTGAATACCTTTACATTTCTGTGTGTATATGATATGAGGATAGTTTTACTCAAATGAAACGGTCTAATGCTCATGAAGTGACTCTCAGAGCAGTTCTGGAGGCGGGACGCCCCCCTAATATAATGGCAGGGGAAACACTGCTTAACCTTAACAGTCTACTAACACTCTAATGAGAGTTAGTTAACATGTAGTTGCAAATTAATGAGAGTTAGTTGACGTAGTCGCAAAGTTACTTATAGTTAGTAGAATGTCTTAAATAGATTAAGTGTACCCAAATAAATAAACATAGTTCATCAAATGAAGTAAAACTGGAGTGCTTTTTACTTGAGCAATATTTTATTAAGGTGTAATCTGTACTTTTACTCAAGATTTGTGTGCTTTATCCACCATTGAATTAAAACAACACACACATACAGTAGTGCTTCTGCAGCTTTCAGAAACTTTTACTCTGTAAATACTCATTCTGTAGGTTTCTTACACATTCACCGGCTCTCTCCTCTGTGTGTTATGCACACTTTCTTTCTGCTTCTTTCACGCCGTCACACTTTCCTGCATTGCATGAGAATATTTATGTAAGTGATATGTCACCACGCGGCTGTGCATATTTGGATGTTGCACATTTGGTATCACAATCCTAGGGTGTTTTTCTTACATTCTTAGCACACGCACACTCTGTCTGCCTGCTGCGAAAACCTACAGGAAATTGCTTCCCTCCAGAGAGTCAGAGAGCGGGGCAGAGTTATGGCGACACGCTAAGATCATTTTCGTCCATCCTGTCTAAATTTATTCTACCATTGCAATTCACTCTGCCCCGTTTAAGGGTCAAAATTTCCCTCTCCACACATCCCGTACATTGACTGGAGCACGTCTGTCCTCCTCATCCTCCTTCGACTTCGATCAAATGAATTTAATAAATTCTATGCAAGTCAAACAGCCAGGCTTGATCTCTCAAACAAAGAGAGCTTCTATTTGATTTGCGCAAACTCAGCGGATGAGAGTGGGGATGAATAATACATGTCTCTCTTCTTCATCGTATTCTTCCTTATTAAATATCTCCCATGCATCCCTTCATTCCCCCAACAGTCCCTGCTTCCACTGTCGCCCCGCTGCCAGAGCCCTGGGAGGAGAAGCCTTATCTCCTTCCTCTCTCTCGCTCCCTTTGCCCTGCACTATATACTCCCTCGGTTTCCTTTCGAATCTCTCATTCTTTCAGTAGAAAAAAGAAGAGAAAGACACATTAATTTGATAAAGTGAGTCTTATTATTGGCAGTAGGGAGGCTCTTTTTGTGACAGTATAGATGACAGCGCTGTGAGCGTCTTTGTGTGTGTGTATGTGTGTAAACCCAGCTGAGGGCTCCATTCATTGACCTAAGCCTTGGTTTGTCAGTCAGTCAGCAGTCCAAGGACACTCAGTGCTGTGGGGTTCTACTGAGGTTCCGCTGTACATGTGTGTGTGTGTTTGGGAGTATCAGTGTGTGTGTGTGTTGACTGTGCTTTGTCTCTGCTTTGAAATGCAGAGGGCAATAGACCTTCCAAGATCAAAGGCTGCTGCTTCTTTTGCTCAAAGTGTGTCGGCATCTCTGTCCATATACACCACTGTTCCTACACAGTGTGTGTGCTTGTGAGTATTATAACATCATGTTCCTCAGACCAAAGGCAAGCACCTCTCTCAGTCCTTCTAATCTTTCTCCTTTCTGCTTTTTCTTCTTCCTGGGCAGCAGAGAAAAGCTGAATAGAACAGAATGGAATAGAATCGAGTCATGATGATTGCTCAAGTGATTCTTCTCAAAGGCCATCAGTTACAAATGAATGCAACCTCTGTGAAATGCATGCTTAGGAAAAACAAGAGCATGAACTGAGCTGTATTAAAGGTGCTTTCAGTCATTTAAAGGTGCCATAGAATGCATTGATATAATATTTTAAATTGTTCTCTGATATCTACATAGAAGGTATGTGGCTTAGGTAAGGGCAAAAATTCTCCAGAAATGGTTTTATATGTGCATTTACAACCCTAGGATTTCTCCCTAGAATGAAATGGTCTGTTATTGGCTTATTTGGAAGGGTCATGAATAATACCGTTGAGCTCCGCTCTGATTGGCAGTTTCACAGTGCGGCTTATTTCAGTAGCTCACAGCAGGAAGGAAACACAGGGAGGAAAATATATATTTCAATACTTTCTCTTGCAGTTATATCATCGGGTAATTATACTGTATATAAATTGCGGGCATCAGGGAGCCGCTATTAATATGCAGGGCACTGAAACTGCTTTCAAATGCACGATCGCTTTTTAGTTTTACTTTCGCTTTTGAGATTCGCGATCGCACAAACTCTGTTTATACTATGGAGCGGCAGTACTTTCCACACATTTTACAAGATCAGATGCTTGTCAGTGGTGCTCAGGATCTGTAAATCATTCGCCATCATCCACAACCATCTCTCCTTACTCTGTTTATGTGGTAAGTGAAATCTTATGTACTGCAATGTAACAGGCTACCGTTAGCAAGGAGCTAACCATGTCCCTTTAGTGGCTCGCGTTATTTTATTAGAACGCGTTATTTGCTTTCCGTGCCTTTCTGAATACAAACACCAACCCATCCCTGCACTTCACATCCACTGCACAGCCTGGAACATAATGTTTATTTCCATAATCTGCCATTTTCGCTGTTGTCCTCACTTGTTTCTTCACAATACCTGCAGAACTTCTGATGGTTTGGCTGGCGGCTGGCCTAGAACATAGGCGGGTATAAGCAAATGTTGGGGGCGTAACTATTAGTGATCCCGACTGTTACGTCACAGTCGGTGTTATGTTTTGATTCGCCTATTTTTCAGTGGTCTTTTTTATTCACGAGATTTACATAAGAAGGACGAAACAATGGTGTTTGAGGCTCACGGTATGTCATTTCCATGTACAGAACTCTTATTATTCAACTATGCCAAGGAAAATACAGTTTTCTATTCTATGGCACCTTTAAAAAGTTTTACACATTAGGAAATAAGTTGTATATTTGTAGATAGGTATCTGAATCATGTACACTCACATGAGATAGTACTCTAGACTTTACACATAATACTTTTATATCAGCACATGTACAGCCAAAGAAGAAGATCTGAGGCCAGAAGTAAAGACAAAAAGAAAAAGTGTAAACATCGATACAACATATACAATGAGGAAATCTTTGATGATGGAGAAAATGCTGAGTATTGATGTTCAAGCTTCTTCTTTTTTTGTTGGACAGGTAAGGGAATTAATAATAGTGTAGACCACTCTATAAAACTATTAGCAGTGTAATTTACATAAAATTTAGACAGTCATACTGAACCACATCGATAAATGGCAGTACAGTGTCTAACATTGTTCTATTGCTATTAAAAGTTCACAAAGGACAGCCATGTTCTAGCATGTATTCTGGGTTCAAGTTGAGCTCAATAAACCACATTTGACAGCATAATATATCAATTACCACTAAATAATTGTGACTTGTTTTCTTAAAAAAAAAAAAAAAAAAAAAAAATCTAATTTATGGTGAGACCACTTAATGTGCACTTTTCTTAATTCTTCTGTTAAAACTTGTAACACATTAACACATTTTGTTGACACATTGTGGCTATGCTGTTGAAACACTGAGTTTATGGATTGCTCATAATGCATTTTTGCAAATAAAACTGCATTATGTGCTAGTTTGTTGCCAGTTCATTGCTAGTCAGCTAACAAAAATATGTTCCAAGTTATGTGCTAGTGTTCCTAAGTTATGAAAATGTTATTTCTAAATGGTCTCTGAACATTCAAAACACTCAAATGTTTTAAAAACTTTTTTGTTATGTGAACATTAAGAGAACATTCCATTTTATGATTTTGCAAAGATGGGAATTTTAATTTTAAATATTTTCTGAACTTAGACATAACATTTTTAAGTTAGATATATGTCCAAATAAAATGTTCCATGAAAAATGTATGGTAACGCTTTAGATTACAACCCGCAAAGAACTACGTAAGTATACTGAATTTACAGTGTACGTTTCTGTAATTATAGTGTACCTATAAAGAACGTCCGTGTAGGTATAAGGGAACAATGTGTTACGTTTGGGTAATAAGGGGGTAACAAACAGATATGCAACCTGCAAAGAACTGCATAAGTAAACTGAAGTTACAGCGTAACTTTTTTTGTAATTATAGTGTACCTCCGTGTAGGTACAGGGGAATAATTTGGCGACGCTTGGGGAATAAAGGGGTAACGACCTGTAAAATAACAAATCATTTATACTGTAAGTATTTTGAAACTAAGGGGTACCTATTCTAATATTACGTGGTATGTATGGCCTAAACAATAATCTTATGTTTGGGAGTGCTTTAGAAAGACGATCCTTTTTATAATTTTATATTGGTATTTTATTATAGGCCAAGGTATTTTTAACCATTCTATTATTAAAGGAAACATGATGGAGATTACTGAACAACGAAACTGGACATCTAGTGAAATGAGTTAATGAGTTTCAGCTATGATTTATAATTCACAAGTCAGTTTACCTTATGAAAGCTTATTCGTCGATCTCAGCAACTTCACACCAGCAACTTCCCAACACCATTATCACCAAATAACTTTGCATGATATACCATCAAGGTTCAATGCAGCTTAAAACAAGCTTACCTCTTTCCAGCTGTTCTCAGAAAAAAAATACATGATACAACATTTGTATTTCAGTGGATGTATACTGTGATGTTTTTATAGCAAAAAAAACAAACAAAAAAGAGTGTTTAATTTGGCCATCAAACAATTAAAACTAGTGCAATATTTTTCTCTGTAATTACTGTGCAAATATACACGTTCTATGTTTAAGCCCAAGATGTCCCTCCCTTATTCCATGTAGTTATAGGGTAAATACAACAGCTGCGGGCTGTAAATTAAAGTGGTGCTTTGTTACCTCCTTGTTCCATGTAGTTACTGTCACGCTGCCCGGGGGAGCAAGGAGCGAGGAGACGAGGAATTCAAACAAAGAGTCTTTAATGGCAAACAGAGTAACGTGGGGCACAGGCTGGGAATACATATAAGAACCGACAGGAAACATGGGGCAGAACACACTATAAATACACAGGACTTTACGAGGGGAAAACAAGGAACACCTGGAACTAATGACACATAACAATGACAGGAAACAGGAAAACCCAAATAAGGACATGGAGACACTGGGAGCACGTGTGAACACAAGACGAGAGGAACACAGGTCTGACAGTACTGTCCCCCTCCCTAACGGTGTGTCCCGCACTGTACAACATCCAACAGGGAGGGGGGTGGGCGCTCTGGAGGCCTCTAGGGGCAGAGTTCGGGGACGGAAGGCCTCCAGGGTGGCGCCCGTTCCGGGACCCATGGCGGAGCAGGGATCTCGGGAGGCCATGGCTGTGCAGGGTGCTTGGGAGGCCATGGCGGTGCAGGAGACTCGGGAGGCCATGGCGGTGCAGGAGACTCGGGAGGCCATGGCGGTGCAGGGTGCTCGGGAGGCCATGGCGGATCAGAGGACTCGGGAGGCCATGGTGATGCAGAGAGCTCGGGAGGCCATGGCCGTGCAGCCTTCAAGGCCGTGGCCCCAGCCCCCATCCTGGCCTCTCCAGCTAAAGCCAGCCTCTCCTAACGGGAGATCAGAAGCCCTCCCTGGGCTTAACGGGGGATCCGGAGCCCTCCCTGGGCTTAACAGGGGATCAGGAGCCCGTCCTGGGCTGAACAGGGGATCAGAAGTACGACCTGGGCTGAACTGAGTATCAGGAGCCCGTCCTGGGCTGGACTGGGGATCAGGAGCCCTCTCTGGGCTGAACTGGGGATCAGGAGCCCTCACTGGGCTGGACTGGGGATCAGGAGCCCTCTCTGGGCTGAACTGGGGATCAGGAGCCCTCTCTGGGCCGGACTAGGGAACAGGAGCCCTCACTGGGCTCAACTCGGGAGCAGGAACCCTCACTTGGCTCGACTCATGAACTGGAGCCTCTCCTGGGCTTGACTCGGGAACTGGAGCCTCTCCTGGGCTCGACTCGGGAACAAGGATGCGCTTACATGGAGAAGGCACTGGAGGGCACACTCGAGGAGCTGGCACAGGAGGGCGCCGCCGAGGAGTGGGCTCTGGAGGGCGCTCTGGAAGCGCGGACACTTGGGGGCGCTCTGGAAGTGCGGAGATAGGAAGGCGCCTTTGTGGCGCTGGCACTGGGGTGCGCTCTGGAAGCGCGGACACTTGGGGGCGCTCTGGAAGCGCGGAAATAGGAAGGCGCCTTCGTGGCGCAGGCACTGGGGGGCACTCTGGAAGCGCGGACACTTGGGGGCACTCTGGAAGCGTGGAGATAGGAAGGCGCCTTCGTGGCGCAGGCACTGGGGGGCGCTCTGGAAGCGTGGACACTTGGGGGCGCTCTGGAACGGCGGGGTCCGTGACCGGCGGGCTTGCCATACTCTCTGCTGGCGGGCTTGAGGGAATCGCGGAAGGTGGTGGACTTGGGAGCGCCACGGACAGCGGCATAAATTTGCCCGCTGACGGCGGGCTTGGGAGAGCCGTGGACAGCGGCGTGAACTTCCCCGCTGACGGCGGGCTTGCTGATGCCGCGGACGGTGGCTTAGAGCGAGCTGCGAACGGCAGCGAGCCTGGCAGCCAAACCAGGCTGTAATCAGTCCAGCGGGCGGGGAAGAGCCGCAAACGGCGGCGGCCTGGAACGGTGGCTTCCATAGTGGTGACGGTGTCCGGTCGGGTGTTCTGTCACGCTGCTCAGAGGAGCAAGGAGCAAGGAGACGAGGAATTCAAACAAAGAGTCTTTAATGGCAAACAGAGTAACGTGGGGCACAGGCTGGGAAGACATATAAGAACCGACAGGAAACATGGGGCAGCACACACTATAAATACACAGGACTTAACGAGAGGAAAACAAGGAACACCTGGAACTAATGACACATAACAAGGACAGGAAACAGGAAAACCCAAATAAGGACATGGAGACACTGGGAGCATGTGGGAACACAAGATGAGAGGAACACAGGTCTGACAGTTACAGGGTAAATACAACATTTGCGGGCTGTAAATTAAAGTGGTTCTTTGTTACCTCCTGGTTCCATGTAGTTACAGGGTAAATACAACAGCTGCGGGCTGTAAATTGAAGTGGTGCTTTGTTACATCCTTGTTCCATGTAGTTACAGGGTAAATACAACAGTTGCGGGCTGTACATTAAAAGTAGTTCTTTGTTACCTCCTTGTTCCATGTAGTTACAGGGTAAATACAATAGTTGCGGGCTGTAAATTAAAGTGGTGCTTGTTCCTCCCTTATTCCATGTAGTTACAGGGTAAGTGGCTACAACAAATTGCTCTAAAACGATTGTTTATACAGTAGGTCATGCATTATATATCAGGTAATATATCAGTAAACATGGTGACTGTTTTGTTTAATTCAAATATTATTTTAAATTTTGTTTTTTAAACTAAAATCACATACAATATGACAACAGTAACAACACAGGCAACAGATAATAAAAGATAATGGCTGCATCCGAAAACTGACAAATGCTGCCTTCAGAAGACACATTCCAAGGTAGGAAGGCATCAAGGCACGTCCGAATCCAAAGTTAGTTTCACTTTTAGTTTTTCCTTTGATATCCCACAATCCTGTGCGTTCCATTCCGTGACGGTTGAGCTAAAAAATAAAGATAGCGTCTGAAAGTTGCGTTTGGTGGTTAATTTGTGTGTAAATGTATATTTCTGATGAACTTTTTTGCACTTTTGATGTTATTTCTAGCGAGAAATTAATATTACAGTAATGAAATACTTGTTTAGTTATCACCAAAACTCGTTCTGTTTTGTTGTAGATCATTAAACCGTTACACTGCCTCAAAAACCTGTCTGAAATCAGTTTCGTGAGGTGCCTTCGTGCAAAAATGCTGCCTGCAAAGTCATAGCCTCATAAGGCAGCGCGGCAGCAAGTCAGCTGCCTAAGTTTTCGGATGCAGCCAACAATTTATTACACCAGTTCAGGAAAAAGCAAAGCAACTCCATATTTATACAGCTTATACAGCTAAACCAAATTCTTTTGAAAAACTTGTTTAAGAACAAATTTAAGATGTTGTTTAATTGACCGTTCGCAAAGAGCTTGATTGACAGGTGATCTGACCAATCAGAACGCGTATATTATGTGCCATCGCTGCTATCCGCCATCTTGCCCGACAGCTACGACCTGTCTCCAAACTTTTTCAATATAACTAAATATAAATATGTGCGGAGGGTTAAGCTGTGGTGTTGTTGGCTGCCACAGTAAAGGTAATAAGCTGAGGTATTCCTTTAAAGTACTTGTTTTGCGTACCAGAAATCTGTCATGTCCGGCGCTGCATGCATTGCTTGCAGTGCTTAAGTTAAAATACTGAGTGTGAAATAATAAAATATATTAAAACCCCCGTCAAAATCCCGTGAACTTCGCCCCGATCGGGAGCTGTATATGTACATGTGCGCTCATCTGTTTTCAGTGCAGGTTTACCGCGACGTTTCATGTCATCTTCCACTCATTAAACTATGACAGGTCCTTTACTGAAAAAAGACGGTCACTGCGACACTGTAAAACTACGACGCCATGTGCTTTTTAAAACCATTTTTTTAGGTTTCACGTTATATTGTTGGCTCGGAAAATATGTAAATGAGCATGCCCAGTAGCCGCAGATGTATCCCTTTAGCCTTAACCACAAATCAGACAGGAGAGTAGATTAACTTCAGTGGACTTTAACTTGAAAAATGGTGTGTTCTGTGGTTGAAATAAAATACTTTCTGATGTTTATTCATGTTCATTTCATGCTTTAAGTACATATGAAAAGACGATCGGTTCACGTGCTTGAACTGAGGCAATACAGTGTTCTGTCACAACATATTGAACAGCCACAAAACTGTATTTATTGTTTGAATTTCTTTAAAAATGACTCAATTTAAAAGCTGAGGGTCCTGAGACCTTGTTTCATATCAGAAGTAACCTGCTCTGTCTTCTCTGTCGGTGTGTTATTAGTTTCTTCTTTGCTCTGCGATATATTTTTCACTGCGTGAGAACGTGTGTAGTGTGAGAGTGGCATTGTTGGTTGGTCATGGCAACAGTAACTAAGGGTGGACGGGTTTTGCGAACGGTCAAATTGTTCATGTTTTTCAGGATTTTACCATCTTTGATTTTACCGTTTTAATCCATGTCCTCAAGCACCATTTTGACTAGTTCACAGTTTCCGGTTTCAATCACAGCTCAATGTTGTGAGAACATACTCAGACAAAACCCTCCAGTTTTAAAAGAACACATTCCAGTCAAAAAATCTCTCTCCTCTTCACATTGATTAGTTTTCTTGTATTTTCGACACCTATTCCGGTCATGAGCGCCGCAAACACGGATAGACTTGTCTCAAGCGCCATTCAAGCTGTTTCCAGTTCCAGTTTTAAACGAACACACTCTAGACAGTTTCAAAGTTGTCCCTCGTCTGCGCTTCGATAATATTTGTTCCTATTTTCCATACGTTTCCATCTTAAGCACCGCAGACACGAATTTCGTCGCACACAGAACCGTTCGCCTTTGAACCTCCCCATTCTTAACCAGGGTTGTTTTTCACAACAAAACCCGCTCAATTGCGACTCAAAACTAGCAGAGTCATGTTTCGAGGGGGGTTCCCCGGTAAAAATCCCCTGGGAAAACCGTGGACTTTGCAATACTGTTCCTAACCTAGGACCATTGGGTTACTTATTACTGAAATCAACCCAAATTGGGTCAAATCAAGTCAGTTTCCTTACCCAGCAGTCTCAACCGATCGTTTGGATTGAAACAATAACCAGCGTGTTTAAAAAGTAGGCCTACACAGTGTATGTTTTCGCTAAATTGCTTGTTTATATAAGATTGTTGTATAGCCTACATACCACGTAATATTAGAATAGGTAACCCTTAGTTTCAAAATACTTACTGTAAAAATAATTTGTAATTTGACAGGTTATTACCCCTTTATTCTCCAAACTTCACATATTATTCCCTTATACCTACACGGAAGTACTGAATAGGTACACTATAATTACAAAAAAGTTACACTGTAAATTCTGTTTACTTACGCAGTACATTGCGGGTTGTAATCTAAAGCGTTACCAGATGTATAAATAATGTTTTTGTGCTTGTTTTGAGAATATAAAAGACAAGATAACTCTGAACATAACTCTAAGAATATTGGTTCATAACTTTAAAAGAACTCGTTCTTGCCAGAACGTTTCTCGTCAGGTACTGGTATGTGATTTTTATTTATTTATTTATTTTTTGTTCACCTGTGTTACCATCTACCAGCAAAAATCTAAATACTTGGAGAAGTAGCAGCACAAGCAATGTGATTTAACGAGAAAACCAGCTTCCTCTCAATGTCCATTTCTTTTCAGCAAATCAGTTTAATTCTGTCTTGTCTCTTGTTTGTGCAGTCTTTCCTTCCATAACCGCGACTCTCAGCTATGATTTTAGCTGCTCTGCTGCATTTAATACAATCACATAATCAAAGAACCGAGACAAAAAGTCTTTTCGAAGTCATTGCACTCTCGAATAAAAGGATTGAGCATGAGCTTCAAAAGGACAGCTTTTTGCTGAGTAAATTTCAAAGTGTGGGCGTCATGAAATGCTTTTCTTTTTCTTCAGGTAATAATTGTGAGCAGAATTATTGGATCTGACAAAATATGGAGTGATTCCTTAAAATATATCAAAGTCAGTAACAGCACATGGGGAACAGGGACTTTATCAGGCATGATCAAAAGAAAGTGGTTGCAAGTACACACATAGAAAAACACACACAGACACAGCAGATGGCTTGGCACATCTCAGGATACACACTCAGTAGAGGAGACAAGGAGGTGTGGGAGAGCACATCATTACCACCATCATCATCGTACTCCAAAAAGAGTGTGTGCAGGTTCACACAAACAAACACACCATATGTTTTTAGACTGGTGTTTGCTGTTTGCTTGTTAATTTTCTTCAACTTCTTTCACAAAAAAACTAGATACAATGTTCACTTTGACCCTGACATCTTTTCATTGATTTGGGGCCAACACAATGACCTTAAAAGAAAGACAGAGCTCTCTGTATGTGTATGTGTGCGATCATGAGGACTTTAATGAAAATGTCAAAGGGGCATGAGAGAGAGAGAGAGAGAGAGAGAGAACACTGAATCTGGATAATAGAGACCACCATAACCTCCCCAGGTGAAAAAAGTGCACTTCCATAATATACTTGGTGCTCTATTTTCGCACACTAATTTTTTATACTTGATATACTAAAAATGATTCTTTGTACATTATGAAAGTGTACTTTTTTTTTTTCGCCTGGGTCACTCAGTGTCATTGTGTACATATAGTAAAGTGATATTTTTCTCAAAATCAGCATGAATCTGTATTGTGTGATGACTTTACACTGATACAGGACAACTATGAAAACACATCTTATTAAAAAAGAAAAACATATTAAACCTGGTCAGGCTTGTCTATTGTGTGGTTTTATTGGGATTTTGCACTGTTAAACTGAGACCAGATTAGGCTGGTTCAGAGCTATTTCTCAGCCATCTCTAAACTGTATTCATATTTATCTGTTGTTAACCTTATTTGGCAATGAATCAGTAAAACTATAAAACAGATATTAAAAAAGAAACCTGGGCCAGTTTAATACAGTAATCAAGCATCACAACTACCGTAATAAAAAAAAGAAAAATAATCATAGCTATACTTAATAATTTCAAGTTGCCTTAATGCATTTATGCAAAGACATTATGAAGCTGAAATCTAGGGAGTTTTCACATTTTAGTGAGTAGGCCTGTATATTACATAATTATCTCCAGTTCCTCATTCACTTAAAAGTTACTCTGCGTTTTTCACAGCAGGAATCACAATCCAATATGCAATGTTCTATAGCAGCCATTTGGAGCTACTTTAAAACTTCTTTAATTAATTCTATGGTAATCCTAAATTACACCAGCTTTCAGAGGGATAGAGACACGATGTGCTGTAAAACAATGTACTTTATTAAAAGGAATCAACGGAATTGAAAACTGTTAAAAAAACTCTAAATACAATACTTAAAATCTAGCATGGTGCTGATAAAGAAACATGACAACAATGACATCATCTGCAAATCATGAAACACCACAACAAGGGGTCATATCCCATGATGCTCCACTAGCACTTAGAGCACCAGTTCCAAAGAGTGTCATTTCCAATTCTACTCCCACTTACTCACCTTGAGCATATGTGCATTTTGCACAAACACACACACCATATTCTAGAAATGCACAGTATACTGGAGTGTTTGACTCAACTGTTTCCCAGCGAACCAAGCACACATTTAACAACCAGTATTTCAAAATGCATTTACTTATTTGCAAAGGAAAGCAATTAGTCAATGTAGAATGATAATGCAACAAATATGAAGGATGTGAATTTAACAGCTAAACACACTGTAGAGATAACTGCTTGATTTGAGCAATGTCAGCCTTGAACGTTTCAGCATACAAGCAGTCAGAGCTTTAAAAGTCTTCATCCTAAAAGTGTGAAAAATGTCTGTAGAGTGAAAGATCAGTGCTGACCACTATCTCCCACACCTGAAGACGCCCAAGGGTACAGACAACAGACAGGCAAGGCCGTCAGTACTCAATGGGGTGATTTAAGTGTCTGTGAGAGCCAATGGCCCTGACAGATGTGAAGTTCATCTTGTTGAGCTTGTGTTGAGTTTAACCTGTTTGATATAATAGCACACTGGAGTGAGGCTTACTGCGCCAAACCTAAATTTATGTCTATACAAACCAAAACTATTTCCCATGTGTTTTACCTAATTTAACAGCCACAAAATGCGGTTTCACCAATAAATAAATACAACTGTAAGTTAATTATGCAACTATTTGTTTTGATGAGTGGAGGATACTGGAATACATGACATTAGGCAGTTATCTGTCTGTCTGCACCATGGAAATAGGATAAGCATGATGAAAAAAATGTCTATGGGTCATCATTACTGAAAAACCCAATAACTTTTTTTATACTTGATCCGATCTGATTAGTTTAGTCGGTCACACTTTATTTTAAGGTCCAATTCTCGCTGTTAACAAACCATTAACTGTGACTTTTGCCTCAGTAAACTCCTAATTTACTACTTATTAATAGTTAGTAAGGTAGTTGTTAAGTTTAGGTATTGGGTAGGATTAGGGATGCAGAATATGGTCATGCAGAATATGTGCTTTATAAGTACTAATAAACAGCCAATATGTTAATAATAGGCATACTAATAAGCAACTAGTTAATAGTGAGAATTGGTCCCTATACTAAAGTGTTCCGTTTATTTTTATTTTCTTGCCATTGGTATAATATAAATTATTGTTTGTTTGCTTCAAGTCAAAGCACAAGTTTTCCTGTTCATCTTAAAACAAAGGACTTCTAGTTCCCAGTGTGCTTTGCATGGGACCGAATGTCAAAGATGTGTGTTGTTTTATTTGTAATTTTTAGCCAGAAAAAAGAAGTGACTTGTTAGTGTTCTATCATGTTGATGGCTTATGGGTGAAGAGTAGGTTGCTCAGGATAGAAACAGGAATAAGCCTGAACTGTAAATGTTTTGCATTTAGCATGTGACTCTGAGTTTGTATTTTTCCCATGGGCTTTTATTTTGTATTATGTTGTAATGTTCCTGGTTTCATTTCCTGTGTTTATCTCTATTTCCCTTGCTTTTCATGATTTTTCATTTACTGCATCTGTTTGATACGTATCTCTTGTATAGCCCTTTATTTCAAGTCTTTAGCTGATGGATCCTCTCTTGACATTACATGTGTTAAGTTGTCATGTGTTGTGTTTTCCTTTGTATTTCACCTTCTTGTTATCACTTGTTACTCCAGAGTTTTCAAGTTTACATTAAATAAAGCCATGAAATAGAGCCACAACTTCAACTTCTGTCTCCACACCCGACAACTGTTACAGTAAGTTGCTGATAGAAATCTCTTTTTTCTTCTTTGCACTTCTGTTTGTTGTTGCATGCTTAAATTTAGAGAAACTGTTTGGAATTGGTTATAATGCTGCCTTCACGTGCTATCATGCTGCTTCCCACTTCTGAAGTTGTAATTACGAGTTTGTCGTTGTAATGATTCACTGCTCTGAGACTAGAAATAAGATCCAAATGCAGCCTTTTATTCACAATAATTCATGAGTCCAGAAAACTGATAAACAAGGGAATCCAGGAACAGGCAATAGGTCAGAATCTGAAACCAGAACTCAGAAATGCAGTGATAAGACTTCACAAAGATCAAGTGGAAACATAGAGCTTATATAGGCAAATCTTAACAAGCAAAACAGTCACAGGTCGTGGTTATCAGGCCATAAAGCATTCATGCAAAGGAATCTAGGAAATGTAGTTCCTGGAGAAGCTAAAGAGTAGGAAGAGTGCCCTCTGATGAAGATCACAGGGCACTCCAGCTAGTGGGCGTAACAGTCAATTGCAAGTGCTTTGTCGGAAAGAACAGGAATGGAGGACAGCCCATTCATGAGTTCATTCTTGCCTATTTCTTGGGAAAATCTTATTAAAGCCAAAAGGTAGAGAAGATATTTATTCAGTATCCAACAGGTTTTGAATAAAATGTAGCGCCCCATTCATTCGTAACCGTATAAGCCTTTACCGCACTAGATATTCAGATATAGTAAATATAAACTAAACATGCTGAAATTTCGGTCAAATAAATACTATTTTTTTTTTCTTTCACTGTGTTCAATACATACAATATGCATCAAATGTTTTTATTTTGTTTATATTTTATTTTTTATGTATGTAAATATACACGATTGTAACTTTACCACAACTATGTTTGTCCTCTCTGCCATGTTTCAAGTTTAAGGCCTGCCCAACTGAAAACTCTGGTATCAAAATTATCTCAGAATTCCCCAGTTGTAAATGCAACTTGAGAGGTCGTCCATGTCCAATTTCTGACCAGGAAACTCATATTTACGATCATTCTGATAGCATGTGAAGGCAGCAGAAGATCTTGCATTATGATTGATTGTAAAAATATTTTCAAAATCCTTTTTTTTATTTTATTTATATTATTTTTTATTTGCTTTTTTAATCATATGCATTTTTTTTTCTGAGAAAAACAATTACATGTGGTGACATTTCTTTTGCTTTTAACCAATGCAGCATTACTTCTATAAGGGTAACGTGAAAAATGTGTTTTTTCCTAAATCCCCCATTCGTTCAGACACTGACTCTACTTGCATGTTTGACAGAAAATTAGGAATCACTGCTTTCCGCTCTTTCCTTTCCATCTCGTCAAAAATCTTATGATCCGTTTTTCACAGTTCCATCTCACTGGAGAGACCTCAAACTTGCCTGCATGTAAAGAGGAAAAGTAAACATTACTTATATGACATTTCCTCAGATAAAAAAGGTATATATGTGCGCGCAGGGTACATGATAACTTGCAAATGTGTATTTGGGGATGGGGGATGGTTTTTCATTTTCATTTTTAAACTTGTTTTGTGATTTCACACTGCTGGGTTCCATCTCACACATGCACATGCTTCATTAGAAGCAAACAGTCTAAAGCAATTCCCCCCTCACGAGTCATAGCACACAAGCAAACGACCAGGCTAATTTGATGGCCCCTCCGTCCCTCCTCCCCTCACACTCTTCTCTTCATCACTGATGGTCCACGGCCCTTGGGACGACCAGCTCTCCAGTAATTGTTATCCTATTTGGTAATCTATGAGCCTTGGTTTCATCAAACGTTTAGCAGTGCATATAAATATCGCTGACGTTTATTGAATGTCAGAGTTCACGACGTGGCTGATTGATTCTAACCCGTTGTATTTTGGCATGTCAAAATATGATTTGTTGCCGTATAATAGCAATTTTAAAAGCTATTTTCTCAGAGGAAAGAAAATACTATCATTCAGAGGTGAATTGAAGGCAGCTAACTGTGAGATTGAGATTAATGAGCAATTTAGTGAGTTGCCATTAGCCTGTACAGCCGGACAGTGAGGGAGAGTGAACCGCTCTCAAAATGGAGAGAGTGGACCTCTGAGTGTCACAAACAACTATAATCAAGACAGCTTGGGCAAACAATCTGAGAGCAGAGCCTGTCAAGATGTGAGTGTGCATGTGTTCGGACTGCGAGATTTTGGAACGGACACTTGTAAGCGTGCATATAAACGTATACAACCCCTTAATCTGTTTCCGTGTGTAGGTTTAGTTCAATCATAGTTGTTGAGATTTGAGTAAATCAGGCCCTAGCAGCAAGATGGAAAATACTTGGTGTTCAGCATCTGTTTGGTAAGTGTTGTAAAGCGCACACACACACACACACACACACGCACACACACACACACACACACACACACACACACACACACACACACACACACACACACACACACACATACAGCATGAGCAGAAGAGATCAGTCACTCCCTAGAGTGCATGTCTCTTAGGAGTGACTGATCTCTTTTGCTGATGTCTGTCTTGTTTTATAATTTGTTGTGATAGAACATGTAAGTAAATAGTAAAATAATAAGTAAAATGTCATGAAATTGGAGGAAAAAATGTCTGTTTGCCTGATTATAAGCATAGATTTGAAGTGAATCCTGCATCTCTGTGTCTGTGTGTTTTATCAACTTCAAAAATAGTTTTGTACGACATACCAGCATTGAATGCTACAGGGCACAGTTCATACAGTTAATGTTGAACATTTTCAATTAATTGCTCATCAGGGGTTAATACTGTGGAATATAAATGAAATCAAAAGAGTCACTCATTATGTGCGTTATATCACTTCACATAACTAATCATGAAAACTGTACCCTACTGTTCAAAAGTTTGGGGTCGGTACGATTTTTAATGTTTGACAAAGGTCTTTTAAGGCCTGTTCACACCAAGAACGATAACTATAAAGATAACTATAACACTAAAAATGCTAGTGTCTACATCAATGGGCAATATTATAAAGCTCTTTAAAAGTATGATGGCTGTCAATGTTTTTATCGTTCATCAGCTTGGAAAAAAATTGTTCTAAAAGTGATTCCGGTAACATTTTATTTTAAGGACCAGTTTTCACGATTAACTAATTGTTTATTAGCATGCCTATTACTAGCTTATTGGCTGTTTATAAGTACTTATAAAGCACATATTAATGCCTTATTCTGCATGATCATATTTTACATCCCTTAATCCCACACCTAAATTTAAAGGGTTAGTTCACCCAAAAATGAAAATTAGCTTGTGATTTACTCACCCTCAAGTCATCCTAGGTGTATATGACTTTCTTCTTTCAGACGAATCCATTCGGAGTTATATTAAAAATTGTCCTGGCTATTCCAAGCATTATCATTGCAGTCGGCGGGTGTTTCTGTTCAACAGTCCAAAAGACGTCAAATAAAGCGTGCGCATGCACGACCAATGTAGTCTGAATCCTGATTGAATGTCTCTTACTGTATATTGTTGCTACAATTATTTGATTTTATTTATGATGCCTCTGAAAAATGTAAACACACATTTTATTTATTATTATTGAAATGATCAAAATCTATTCATTAGCAGAATTATTTGTCATTATGTGGCTTTGGAATTACATGTCCATTTTCTTTTATCCCTAAATATGACTTCAGTAAAATGTTTCCAATAGTTATTTTACACAAAAATAACTACAATAGTAATCAAAAAATCTGAATGGGAATCATTCATGTTTTTTTCTGTTTTCAGCATTCATAATAATTAGACTTGTTTTTTGAGCACTAAATAAAGGATATGAAGGATCATGTGAACCTGAAGATTGGACTAATGGCTGCTGAAAATTCAGCTTTGCCATCACAGGAATAAATAACATTTTAAATATATTTGAATAGAAACACTTGCTTTAAAACCCATAAGAACCCGCGGTGCCATAAACACGGGTGATTATCTGAAAAGGCCCTTTTAAAGCATTATTCCTCACTTTAAACTTGTTGTAATATATTCACAATATTACTATTTTTAGTGTATGTTTGATTAAATCAAAAACATAAAAAGATATTAACTACCCCAAACTTTTGAATGGTAGTGTAAATGAAACTGAAAATGCAGTACTTCGCGCACACATCCCTGTGATTCTTGAAGAGATTTGGGAAAAAAAGTGTCAGCTCTAATCAATGTTCCCTCTAATTTTTTTCTTGCTGAGCAAAACTTCTCTATTTGACGGACATTTTGGGCACCTGAGCAAAAACATTTTTTATACCTTGTACAGCGAACACACAAAAAAGTGTGTAACTTTTAACTTTAATGTGCTATTTATATTTGATTTGAGCCTTGATGTAACTGAATGATGTGAATTTTAGGTTACCTGAGAAAACTTTTTTTTACACTATAATACACTGCCGTTCAAAAGTTTGGGATCAGTAAAGTTTTTTTAAAAACGTTTCTTATGCTCATCAAGGCTGTATCTATTTGATAAAAAATACTGAATATTATTTCACAAAACAACATTGTGAAATATTATTGCAACTTAAAATAAAAGTTTTCTATTTTAATATACTTTAAAATATAATTTATTCCTGTGAAGCAAAGCTGAATTGTCAGCATCATTACTCCTGTCTTCAGTGTCACATGATCCTTCAGAAATCTTTCTAATATTCTGATTTTTAAGCAGTGTTGGAAACAGTTGAACTGCTTAATATTTTTTGGGACCTGTGATATTTTTGATAAATAAAAAGTTAAAAAGAACAGTGTTTATTCAAAATAGAGATTTTGTGTTACAATATACATTATTCAAAAGTTTGGGTCAGTAAATTCTTTCTTTCTTTTTTTAAATAAACTTTATTCAGCAAGAATGTGTTAAATGGATAAAATGAATAGTAAAGACTTATATTGTTAGAAAATATTTCTATTTTGAATAAATGCTCTTCTTTTTAACTTTTTATTAATCAAAGAATCAAAGAAAAAAGTAACACAGGTTCCAAAAAAATATTAAGCAGCACAGCAGTTTCACTTTAGAGGTTTTGCACTTCATACAGTTTTGCATATTAGATCAGCAACACTGATAATATATCAACATATTACATTTCTGAAGGATCATGTGACACTGAAGACTGGAGTAATGATGCTGAAAATTCAGCTTTGCTTCACAGGAATGATATTTTAAAGTATATATATTAAAATAGGAAACTAATATTAGAAATTTCAACAATGTTTCACAATATCACTGTTTTTTTTTTCTGTATTATTTATTTATTTATTTATTTATTTATTTTTAAATAAATACAGCCTTGATGAGCAAGAGACTCTATTAAAAAACAAGGTCAATTATTTATTAGGTTTATAATATAGGCCTAATATAATATAATATAATATAATATAATATAATATAATATAATATAATATATAATATAATATAATATAATATAATATAATATAATATAATATAATATAATATAATATCAAAACAAACTAAAGCATTCAAACTGATAGAATAGAATAGAATAGAAACTGAGGCAAAACTTAAACTGAGATCTGTAAGTTAAATATTTTCAAAATAAATAAATAAATAAAATTATAAAAAGGGAACGTGAATTCTTATACCGTTATCTAAACATCGCTATGAAGTAGGGCTAGGTTACAGTTTGCACAATACACCTGTGTGTGACTCTGTAAATGTCTCTGAGTTTTATTACCGTGCCCATCCTCCGCTATTTCCAGCACTTAATCAAGCCACTCTTCTTTAATAACCTACATGAGGACGTTTTATTTCACATGTCATTGCATTTGCGTTGGCTCTCGTGTTGAGCTCTCAAGTCTGCAAACATTGAAGTTTTCGGTTTCTACAGCGACTCATTTGTCGCACATCATTCTCTTTCTATGAAACCTGTAAACCGCATTCACTGGTTCTAACTCTATAGCAGTACCAGCTCTATAGCGGTTTACCCGAGCATTGCAATTCTTTCCCTTTTACTAGAATTCAATCGAATGGCTTTCCCAGCTCATTTTTGCATGTGTGCGGCACATTATTTCTTTATGGAAGAAGTGCGTGGCCGCGCGCGCAGCTTAGAGGGAACATTGGCTCTAATGTTCAAATGAAACCCACATTAGGCTACTGGTTTCCCTTTTATAGCTACATTTCACACACTGTTAAATTTGCTGATCCAGTTAACAAAAGTCAGCAAAGGAACACAAAAGGTGCCTGTTTGCTAAATTACTCCGTGCAATTAAGACTTCAACAAATGAGAAGCTGGAGTCGCACACACATTTGGTCTCTTTCTCTGTCTACGGGGACTTTATAATTCAGATGTAACAGCAGGTGGTAGGGCACCTTGCCATTGTGTAGTTAGCTGGAGAGTTCGTATGTGAGACAAAATTAAATGTGTTTGTGTAGGTGTTTTAAAGATGCACCAACTGAGGACCTGAGTTTCCAGATAGACCCCGCAGGAGATGGTGTCCCACCTACACACTCATTCACTTACTTTGCTGGCTGTAATATTCAAACGCTCGTATATGTTTCTGTTTTCAGTAGGTCTAAATACATTAGTAATTCTATAAGCGTGTCAAGGGGAAACAGACCAAAAGGTATGTCTGACAGAATAAGAAAAAAAAAAAACCCTCCATTTTCAGACCGAAATGGAAATAGAATGTGTGTATCCACTGAGGAAAGCCTGACGTTTGTTTGTCTCTTTCTCTCTCTTTCCACCCCTTTTCCATCCCTATTTTCCCTTTGGGGAAGTTTGAAATAAATAGTGGGCTTTTACTCTGTAATATTTTACACATGACTGAAGGTGATGTCAACAGAGAGGGGCTGAGAGAGAGTTTGGCTGGATTATTGTTCTGAATCATCATCTCTCTCTTTCTCTTAGTCTGTCACACTTTTCTTAAACCTCCAGTCTGTATTCCCTCTATTCTTTCCAGCCACAAATTTTCCCCTTGCTCTTACACAACCCTTGTCAAGACGCCTGTATTTATGATATCTAGCGAACAACTGCCACCCTAAATTTAGAGTGAATCTCCAGAGTGAGAGAGCGAGTCTAAGGCAAGGTGAATCAAACTGTATGATACAGGCATATACTCTTTCAATAAAAAAGGTGCAAAAGCTGTCACTGGGGCAGTACCCTTTCAAAAGTACACCTTTTGTGGCTTATACCACTAAATTAGTACTTAAAGTGTACATATTAGTGCCTATATTGGTGCCTTTTGAAAAGATACATCAGAGACAGCTTGTGGCGGAAATGTAGGAGAAAATGACAAAAAAATCCATTTTTGTTCTTGCTGACTTAATTTTAGATAGATAAATAAGTAGTAACTATTGTAATTATATGTGGGACAACATTTCTCTCTATCTACTGTATAGATGGCACATGAAGAGTTTTGGTCAGAATCTGGGCTGCAAGGTTGCATTATTTATCTCATATATGTGTAAAATGCAGAATTACTGAGACTGCAGGTTTGCTGTATCACTGTGTGGTCTTCAAGAAAGGCACTTAACCTTAAGGTACTCCAGGTGGACTGCCCAGGTGGTTTGAAAAAAGAATGGGAAAAACTGCATGCTTTGAGCTTTGAGACCTGACCAGCAGCTCGCATGTTATAATTCACACCTGAGGAAATGCATCTTGCAGTCAAAAACTGTATAATTCTGCTTTAAACTTCCAAAAAAAAAAACAAAACAAAAAAAAACACAAAATAAGAAGATGCATAGGCTTAACTGTATGAATTACATATTCATTGATCCTTATTAAAGGTACAAATGTTAGTCAGTAAATTCTCCCTTTTGTTGTTTGATTAATATTAACAATAAACAGCAGTCAGTATATTAGGCTGCTGTCACTTTAAGACCTAATGAACTGCTTCAATATATTGATTTTCTCTCAGGTGTTAACATTTAGGCTTGATGTACTAGACTGTGTGTATGTAAATACTTGGAAGCTTTCTGTGCGCATGCTTCAGGTGTGTATAAAGCAGTGCCAGTACCAGATTGAGTTCTGTGCCTTTTTTCATTTATGCATCTTTTTAATACGCCTACATTTACCTTGAAGACACTTCATACTGTTGCCATGATATATAATAACATCATACCAAATCTGAGTGAATGTGCATGTTATGGGTGGAGGACCTCTGAGGAACTCTGTCATCATTGTATATGTGTACTGATATCAAAACAACGCTACAAAATAACATACAGGTGTACAAAAAGGCCTCACTAAGAGCAGACAGTGGATGATGAGAAATGCACATCAACAGCTTTGTAAAACCTTTGCAAAACCCAGCCTAATGGTTTCCTGTGAGAAAACAGATCAGCTGTAAAGTCATGGACCATGTAGATATAGAGACAGGCAAATAAAAAGATAGACAATGATCATGTAGTAAGATATTAAACTTAGAAAATTTAGGGAAACTACAAACACAGGATATTGCTTCCACACTTGAAATTTATAACCTTCATTGAAAACGACAGAGAAACTATTCTTCGTTCCATTGTCAACCCATTTTGCTCTACGGCTTTTCTTTCTTCTGATGCCTTGTAACCCCACTATTTACTTCCTCTTCCATCAACTTTTCAAGCCTTCTCATTCCCATTCCTTTCCATCAGCTATATATTCTCTCCTTTGCATCTGTGACTCTTTCTTTGCTTCGCTCCCTTCCTCTCTTGATGGATGAGATAGGTAATTGCAGGTAGATCCGAATATGTATCGTTTCAGTTTCAGCTGAGAGAAAAAGGAAATTATTTTACAAGGAGATTTTCAGTGGTATAAATTTCAGTCCACAGTTTAAAGTAAGAGTTAAAGATGAGTGTGCTCTCTGATTAGGCTTTAATAACAACAAAGTGTCATAATTAAACTCCCATCGATCTTAGCTCCCCCATGCACGAACTAATGCCTGAATCATTATGCAAATTAATAAGTCATATTCCCATAATAAATTTCACAGCTAAGCACTGCAGCTTCGTCTTGTTTTACTTGTTGACCTGAGGCAGATTTTTAAATTTTTTTATTTGAGGGAAGTAAGTGTTATTTATTGTATCATTTTAGTTCTTTATTTTATTGTGGGCATAAAATATTAGCATCAGTCATCATCTGATCTTACTGATATTGCTGCATCTTTTAGCGTTTAGGTGGAAAAAATGTGGACCTCTGGGCTAATGACTTCTCCAAAGACTAATTGGAGTCAAGTGTTTCAATCAATGAGATGAGATTGGAGGTGCCCTGGCCTAGAAGTTGTCACAACTTTGCCATGTTAAGTTACTGATAGAATCTGTATCTCAAGAAAAATCTTCAAAAAATAAATAATAAAAAATAATAATAAATAAAATAAACAATTAGTTAAGAAAGTTAAATTAAAATATAACAGATGTCAGATAGTTACAGATGCATTACATTTCCAGTCCTCTCTGATCAACTAAGCATGTAGATTTTTGAGTGTGTTAATTATTATTATTATTTTTTTTCATAACAGGAAATACAAGAGATTGGGATGGTGTTTATTTTATTTTATTTTATTTTATTTTATTTTATTTTTTATTTTATTTTATTTTATTTTATTTTATTTTATTTTATTTTATTTTATTTTATTTTAATGTCCTCTTGGTGCCCTTGAATGGCAACTAATAGGTATATATTGTTTTTGTCTATTTCTCAAAATAGAAGTGGTCCAGATATTGAACTGTGACATGAAAAAACCGTCATACCATATTATTTTCTATCACACCACATCATGTGTTTAACATATATTAACATTCACACAGAAGATGCTTAACTAAGACATGCATAATAAAATGACAAAATCATTGGTCTATTGTTACAGTGTACACATTCATGCCACCTTAAAATAGTTATCAATTTAGTGCACTAATTACAATAAAAATAGCAAAATAACTTTTTTTTTTCATTGAATTGTTTTTAACATGAACCTGCATACCAACATAAATGCAATGAAAAACAGTAAGATGCAACACTATGATCAAGTTAGTTACTTTATGACTTGGATATCAATTAGGACTCTAGCTTAGAAGGAAGCTGCATAAAAGACCAAGTGGAAATTTCCTCCAAGATACAGTACCAAATGAAAAATCCCAGCCTGCTTAAAACATCTTGATTCAGTCAGATTTAGCCTACTGAATAGAAAGTGTTGTTTGTGTGCCTGTCACAGCATGTGGGACTTGTATTAACATGTTTCGCTCCAGTATTTATGATGATTCATAAAAGCTTACACCACAAAATATTGTGTTGATTTATAGGTTTATAGTGCATTTTCACTGCATTTTCTGCTGAGCACGACATGCGGCAAATAAACTCAGAGCTGAAACTCGTGCCTTCGCTTCTGCTACATAGCACTGCAACCTGTTAATATGGGTACCAAAATATATGCTTTTTGCGCATGCAATGTGAAACAGGCCTTAGTCAGCACAACTGTATTGTTCAATGATGAAACAGTTAAAGTCAGTGTGAGAAGGTGTGATGTTAATGGAAGGTGACCTTGTGGCAGGATGTGCATGGCAAAATGTAAATGACCAAGTAGTGAAAAGAAGTTTATGCAATGAATGCAAAGCTCAGAGAATGAGTCAAGTGGGCTTTTACAAAGATCTAATATTTAGCAAAGAACATAAACCATGATAAATATATTATTGACATTCACAATCGTATTCAAGGCCAGACAAGGAGGCATGTATAAAACTTATGGGTGAAACAAACCAGGTGACACCACTCATGAAACCGTGAACCAGGGAAAAAAGACACTTCAAACTAATAGCCAGAAAATAAAGAACAACCGCCACTGGTCATCGAGGGCAGTCTTATGATACATGACAGCTCAGTGCAACGTGGTGAATCTGGGAGATTTTGGTGATTTATTGGTCTGTTTTCTTCATTGGGAAGGCCTGAAACCTTCTTGAATTGAGCTGTGTGCCTAAAAACTTGACAGCTGTGGATGGGCCAGACATTTTTTTGGCAGAGATGGAAAGTGCTAAATCTAAGCACTCAAAGGTCAAATGGATTGTAAAGTAAAATTTCTCTCACAGTTGGCACAGAAACAGTTAAAATCTAGATGAATTGGGATGACTTTGAAGGCTCACGTGATGTGTACTTTAGACCTAAGCTTCAAAACCAGTGGTTCCCTATCTGTCGCTCACTACGAGTTATGTCGTGACGACATAGGGGATTTACTTGGAAGCCCCAATCATCTCTGACTTTAAGAGAAAACGCCAATGAATATTGGCTAGTGGATTTTGCATACCTGAGCCACTCCCTGCCCTCGCGGGTATAAATAGGCGGCAGGTGCATCCACTCATTAGATTTTTGCTTCGGAGCCGAGTGGATGAACGTGTTGATCTCCACAAAGCCTTTCATCGTCTGTCTGGAAGCTGTTCTGGTTGGCGTTACGGTGCGAACAGCGGTGTCCCTGTCTGCAGCGATTCCCCTGGGCACTTCAACTAAAAGAGCAATTTCCTAAAAGAGCAAATCACGGTTGGTTCGCGTCTTTTTAAAGACGCCGTTCCGGCCCGTGTCCTCTTGGTTGCGGTCGTTTCCTATCCTCCGTCGACAGCCACGATCGTTGTCTTCAGTGTCCGGGCATCCAGCACGCTGAAGCTGCGATCGTGGATGGTTTATGCGCTCGTTTTGAGCGTGTAACCATGACAGCGCTGCGGTCGCGCCTCTCTCTCCTCCCGGGGATGAGAGAGGCTCCCTCTGTCACTACCCGCGCTGGCTTCTCTGCTACGAGCAGAGAACCATCGGCTAGTGCTCTGGGCGATCTGAGGATTACAGTGAGAGCTTTTCCGCCGGGCCAGTCCCCACGGACCTTTCACTCCTCCCGCAGCAGCTGTTCTGTGCGGCTCGCCGGTGATTCTGCTGTGCCGTCTTACGGCGCGCTCAGCGTTTCATTCGGCGCGCCGATAGAGGATCAGATGTCGATAGCTGCATCGGGGGATGGGCAATCGTCCTCTGAGGATGAAGATTCGGCAGGGCTGCCCCCCTCGGGGGTCGCGGCCGCCGCCGAATCGGACCCAGAGTTGACGGCCGTGCTTTCCCGGGCCGCCGCGAGCATCGGGCTGGAGGCGTGCACACCTCTCAGTCCCGAGTCCTCGCGGTGAGATGATTGGCTCCTCGGCACGGGCCGTGGCTCGCGACCACGCCCTGCCCTGGTTCCTTTCTTCCCGGAAGTGCACGAGGAGCTGATGAAGTTGTGGACGGCCCCTTTTTACGGCCAGAAGCGGCTCGTTTGTCTCCCCCATCCTCGCTACCCTCGATGGCGGGGCGGCTAGGGGGTACGTTGACATTCCCCAGGTGGAGAGGGCGGTTGCGGTGCACCTGTGCCTGCAAAACGCCGCCACTTGGCGGAATCGTCCTCGTCTCCCGTCCAAAGCCTGTAAGCTGACGACCGCTCTCGCAGTCAAAGCTTACAGTGCTGCGGGCCAAGCTGCCTCTGCTCGGCATGCCATGGCTATCCTGCGAGTACACCAAGCCAAGGCATTAAAATGCACGAGGGTAGTACCAACCCGAGGTTGAAGCAGGACCTGTGCTCGACGACTGACCGTGCCCTACGGGCAACGGAAGTCACAGTGCAGTCCCTCGGGAAGGCGATGTCCACACTTGTGGTCCAAGAGCGCCATCTATGGTTCAGCCTTGCTGAGACGAGCGATGTCGACAGTGCGGTCTCTCGACACTCCTGTCTCCCAGGCTGGACTGTTCGGCGACACTGTCGAGGACTGTGCCCAGTTGTGTGATGACAGGGACCCAGTGCTCCGGCACTTAGGCAGCTGGGGCTTCAGGTCAACTGGGAAAAGAGCAAGCTCTCCCTCATGCAGAGAATCTCTTTTCTCGGTGTGGAGTTAGACTCGGTGAGTATGATGGCGCGTCTCACTAACGAGCGTGCCCAGTCCGTGCTGAACTGCCTGAGTTCCTTCAGAGGCAGGATGGTGGTACCACTGAAACCCTTTTCAGAGGCTCCTGGGGCATATGGCATCCGTAGCCGCAGTCTCGCCGCTCGGATTGCTTCATATGAGACCACTTCAGCACTGGTTACACTCCCGAGTCCTGAGATGGGCATGGCGCCGCAGTACACTTCGTGTGAACATCACACAGGAGTGTCGCCGCTCCTTCAGCCCCTGGATGGACCTTGCCTTTCTACGGGCCAGGGTGCCCCTAGAACAAGTGTCCCGGCATGTTGTTGTCACGACAGATGCCTCCAGCACGGGTTGGGGCGCTACATGCAACGGGCAGGCAGCCTCGGGGCTCTGGACAGGGCCTCGACTGCTTTGGCACATCAACTGCCTGGAGCTGTGGGCAGTGCACCTTGCCTTGCGGCAGTTCCGGCCACTGCTTCTAGGCAAGCACGTGTTGGTCCGTACAGACAACACTGCGGCTATCTCGTACATCAACCGGTTGGGAGGTCTACGATCTCGTCGCATGTCACAGCTCGCCCGCCATCTCCTCCTCTGGAGTCACACGCAGCTCAAATCGTTGCGTGTCCACATTCTGGGGGAGCTCAATCGTGCAGCCGATGCGCTCTCACGACAGCTCACGTTCCCCGGAGAATGGCGACTCCATCCCGAGACGATCCGGCTGATCTGGAGTCGATTCGGGGAAGCTCAGGTAGACCTGTTTGCTTCCCGCGAGTCCTCCCACTGCCAGCTGTACTTTTTCCTGACCGAGGGCCCCCTCGGCACAGACGCACTGGCACACAGCTGGCCTCGGGCTCTACGCAAGTATGCGTTCCCCCAGTGAGCCTGCTTGCACAGACACTGTGCAAGGTCAGGGAGGATGAGGAGCAGGTCCTGTTGGTCGCGCCGTACTGGCCCACCCGGACCTGGTTTCCCGAACTCATACTCCTCGCGACAGCCCCTCCCTGGCGCATTCCTCTGAGGAAGGAACTCCTTTCTCAGGGGCTCGGCACCATATGGCACCCGCGTCCAGATCTGCGGAACCTCCATGTGTGGCTCCTGGACGAGTCGCGGCAGACTTGAGTGGTCTACCACGGGCTGTGGTAGAGACCATCACTCAGGCTAGAGCTCCTTCAACAAGGCAAGCCTATGCACTGAAGTGGAGTCTGTTCACGAACTGGTGTTCTTCTCGTCGAGAAGACCCCCGAAGGTGCACGATTGGAGTAGTGCTTTCTTTCCTGCAAGAAAGGTTGGAGCGTAGGCTGTCACCCTCCACCTTGAAAGTGTATGTGGCTGCTATTGCGGCCCATCACGATGCAGTGGACGGCCGGTCCCTGGGAAAGCACGAACTCATCGTGAGGTTCCTGAGGGGTGCCAGAAGGTTAAATCCTCCTAGGTCACCCCTGATGCCCTCCTGGGATCTTTCTGTCATCCTGGCTGGACTTCAGAGGGGTCCCTTTGAGCCGCTGGACTCAGTCGAGCTGAAATTTCTGTCAGCGAAGACAGCGCTCCTGACCGCGCTCGCCTCCATCAAGAGGGTCGGGGACCTCCAAGCATTTTCGGTGAGCGAAGAGTGCCTTGTGTTCGGGCCGGCCTACTCTCACGTTGTCCTGAGACCCCGGCCTGGATACGTGCCTAAGGTTCCCACCACGCCCTTCCGCGATCAGGTGGTGAACCTGCAAGCACTGCCCTCGGAGGAGGCAGATCCAGCCTTGGCGTTGCTGTGTCCCGTAAGAGCACTGCGCATATACGTGGACCGCACCCGGAGCTCTAGAAGCTCTGAGCAGCTCTTTGTTTGCCACGGAGGTCAGCAGAAAGGGAAGGCTGTCTCCAAGCAGAGGTTGGCCCACTGGATAGTGGATGCCATCACCTTGGCGTACCAGTCTCAAGGCGAGCCGTGCCCCCTGGGGGTGAGGGCTCACTCCACACGGAGTGTTGCCTCCTCCTATGCGTTGGCGCACGGCGCCTCTCTGGCAGACATCTGTAGAGCTGCGGGCTGGGCGACACCGAACACCTTCGCGAGATTCTACAGTCTCCGCGTTGAGCCAGTTTCTTCCCGTGTGTTGGGTAACAGGTAAGTGGCGGGAAGAGCTGGCCGGTGTCACGCTTGCTGCGCCATTCCCCCTCACCCGGGGATACGAGCGCCTTTTTTCTCCACCAGTTCAGTTCCCCGGACGGCGAACCCTGGTGGAGTTCCTCCAGCACCCCCGGCAGTCAGACTGGGCGGAGCAGTCTGACGCCAGGCCCAGTACTGGTGTTAGGTCGCCCGGGTCTCCGGTCAGCCCCTGTACTGGGCTAGGTGTCCGTATGGCTTGATTCCCTTCGGGTAATCCCATATGTGTATTCTTCCACGGTAAGGTTTCCCTCACGGTAAACCCGTGTCTTCCCTTGACAGAGCCTCTGTCAGGCCCTGCTGGCAGCTCTCCTCCCTACCCTAGGTAGGATCTGCCCCAGGGTCCAGTCGTATGTAGTACTGCCCCAGACCTGGGTCAGTCCATATCAGTGTCTCCACATGTTACCTCCCTTCGGGCAGGATGTGGCCTCCGTAGCGCCCTTCTCCGGAAGGATCGCTTCCCTGTCGTTACTGCCAAGCTGTAACAACAAATAGGAAAGACTTGAAGCTATCTTTCATTGAAGGTCGAAATCCCTTCCGACTTCTGTGGGAAAAGGAACAGCGGCTTGGCTATCTCCAGCAGCGATGTACTCAGTGGTCCCTGCGGGCACCAAGGTTAGCGAATTTGCGCTGGGGCGATGGGAAGGTTGCGACCTTTGCATGGCATTTGTCTGTCACGCGCTCGCTTGTCAGCATCTGCATGCCACAAGGTTGTGACGGGGTTCAGGTTGTGGCGCTTTCCATAGGACCCCTATGTCGTCACGACATAACTCGTAGTGAGCGACAGATAGGGAACGTCTCGGTTACGTACGTAACCCTCGTTCCCTGATGGAGGGAACGGAGACGTTATGTCCCCATGCCACAATCTTGAACCATCGCTGGTTGCCAGGGACTCGTTCTCGGCTCCTCAGCGTAAAACCTAATGAGTGGATGCACCTGCCGCCTATTTATACCCGCGAGGGCAGGGAGTGGCTCAGGTATGCAAAATCCACTAGCCAATATTCATTGGCGTTTTCTCTTAAAGTCAGAGATGATTGGGGCTTCCAAGTAAATCCCCTATGTCGTCACGACATAACGTCTCCGTTCCCTCCATCAGGGAACGAGGGTTACGTACGTAACCGAGACGTTTTAAATATATTTATAGTTTGATTAAATGTCTACAGCAACCCAGATAGGGTTGATATGAAACCATTTGTGTGTGTGTGTGTGTGTGTGTGTGTATATATATATATATATATATATATATATATATATATATATATATATATATATATATATATATATATATAAAACCTTTGTTCTTAAATAATTATATATTGTTTTGGCAAATTTATTTAAAAATAATGGAATACATTATTGTTGCTGTATTTTATCTGCATACTATGTGTTTTATATTAAGAGGCGGTTAGAGTAAAGTTATTATCAGTATCACACAAAAATGTAAATTCTGTCATCATTTACTCACCCTCATGTTGTTCCAAATTCATAAGGCGTTTGTTTAACTTCAAAAAACAAATGAGACATTTTAATTAAATCTGAGAAAGTTCTGTTCCTCAAATGAAAGTTCATTCAACCAAAACACAATTCAAAAAGTTTATAAAGGCATATTAAATGTAATCCATATGAACTGAGCAGTTTAATCCAGGCCTTCTGAAGAGACATGGTCACATCATATAATGAACAGATTTAAGTTAGTAAATATTGATCAATGCACATACATCACATGTGGTAAATGGAAGCTTAACTGTATTTTTTTTTAGAAAAAAAAAAAAGGAAAAAAAAAAACACTTTATTTTCAGAAATAAACACAAGCATTGTGCAAAAAGCTCGTGGAAAAAAACTCAGCACATGCATGGTTCAATTGACAGCTGGTCAGTTGGTGAAAGATGGCATCGTTTGTTAACACCTGGAAGCAACAACAACATGGTCTTCTACTGTGGCAGAGAGTTTTAGAAAGGAGGTCTTACGTGAAAGGAAAATGATCTCAGGCTTGTCAAGATAAAGTTCAAGGTGAGGGGTAGACATCCAGTGGGGTATGTCAGAGAGATATGCAGAGAACCTCTTCTAGATCATAGACATGGAGACAGAAGGCGGGAATGAGATGTGCGGCAGAGTTTTGTCAGCCCAGCAGTGGTAAGGAATGCCTTCGGAATGGAGATATTTTCTGTGTGATCTGAAGTAAATGGAGTAGAGCAGGGGCCCAAGCTCCCTGTGGTGAACTCTAGGTAAGATATAAACCAGGATATGTCTTATCTTATATTTTATGTTGATGCTATGGACTTACTTTAAAAGAATATACTTAAAGCGATATTTCACACAAAAATGATCATTTACCCTCATGTGTTTCCAAATCTGCATGAATTTCTTTTTGTTTTCTGTTGAACACAAAAAAAAGATTTTTTTGAAGTATATTGGTAGCCAGTCGGTTGCTGGTCCCCATTGACTTTCAGATTATGGGGGACAATAATAATAATAATGATAATAATAATAATAAAATAAAATAATAAAATAAATAAATAAAAATAAATAAATATATACTATGGAAGTCAATGGCTACCAGAAACTGTTTGGTTACCCACATTCTGTTGTGTTCAATAGAAGAAAGAAACTCATACAGGTTTGGAACAACTTGGAGTTGAGTAAATTATAACAGAAATTTCATTTTTGTTTATTAAAAATGTCCAAGCACGCTCTTAAAAAAATTAGCATTTATGCTAAACTAAAATATACAATGTAAAAAAAAAAAGTACTCAGAATTTACTGCAAGGACATTATTTAGTAATTGTAAATTAGAAATGGACATTTCCATTAACCTTGAAACACAACACAATGAAATTCAAAATTCAAACAAATAAACAAATAAATAAATAAATAAATAAATCTTTAAGTGCAATTAAAGAGACTATATTTCAGTCATTACTGACTTTGTTTCATAACACATGATTTAAGTACACTATTAAAAAATTGCACTTTTTAATAATGTCAAATCTTCTGTGGAAGGCTCGTAAAATGTTGCAATGCAATGATAGGATATCCTACTTGCCTGTCAACCTATTGATTTGCATACTTCCGTGCAGCCAATAGCGAGAGTTTTGGGCGTGGCTACTGTAGCAGGCTGAGCCAGAGGGTATTTAACCAGTGAGGAAAAAGAAATTCAGATTCCATTACAGAACTGCACGCAAAATTCGAAGACTAGCCAATATACACAGAGACAGACAACAGGGTAAAACAAGTGGCAGTGTTTTTACAAGACGGAAGAATTTGATTGGATGTTTGGGTTTCAATCTAAAGCCTAAGAGGAACTTCCGGAGTTTCTTCTCGACAGGTAAGCTGAACATAAAGTTAAAAGTATTCTTGATATGTTGTTTCTTTTATTGAAAGTAGCCTACTTTTACCTGTCCCTTTATTAGACCTGTAAGAGCTGTGTTTTGTGATGTTTGATTTGGAGGAGGTTGTTTGAAAACATGCTTTATTTCTGTAGCTCCGCTAGATGACACTAGTAGCTCAGAAATATATTAAGTTTAAATGCGAGTACAGACACACCCACAGTCTTTCTGTCTCTACACTGCCCAGCACTGTCAGCATGTCTCTGTGTTTCCATGTTTCTGCTTAAAATATTTATTTTTGAGAAGAAGCTGTCTGCTGATAATCCCACACCTTATTTTTGGTTCTTTTATAAACCGTGTTCAGATGTCTGTTAACACGCCATGTTTCCTTGCCAAGTCTGATGGATTTCTGTTTGCTCAAAACTTTGCAAGACAGCCAAAAACAGGATAATGCATCATCAGTATCCAGGACGTGTGCCACTTCTTTATTGCAATACAATCTATTGGATTACTCTGTGTGTGTGTGTGTGTGTGTGTGTGTGATGAGTTCCTCTCAAGGTCCGGTGTAATTGTATACGTTCCATATGTTGTTCCATGTTAAATTCTATGTTTACACCATTTCTGGATTGAAATCATATGGATAATAAATAATAGCCAAACATTTTGAACCACTGGTCAATAAATCTTATGGTAATGTCCAAATGAATTGTTAAATTTGAAATCCGTCCATTCATTTCCACCACTCTGACCCATTCAGATATATGTGGATAGGTGGATATTATGCCATTGACAGGGTAATCACAGTGATGTGGAGGCATAGCCTCCTCACATGTGACCTTTAAACTTTAGTTACTCTGCATTTATGTATCTCAGTTGTCCACCTGGTCAGGGGCGGACTGGCACCAAAAAGTGGCCCTGGACTTTTTGGCACAGAGAGGCCCACCAAACCCGGTCCGCAAAACATCACACCACACCAAAAATGACTGGCATTTTTTACATTATAATTAGTCTTTCCTGGTGTATATGGCAAATAGTATATTTTTAAGAATTTTTATGAGGGACAATTTAATATCACTATACATACCTATATTATCAGTCCATATGACACAATGCTCTGGCATCATCTAGAAGACTTGAATAGTGCAGAATGTGGACTGTTTTTGTGGTGCCTTTCTATTGGTCATATACAGTATTTGTCCTTTTGCAGGAGCTTCACATCTATCATTTTAAGGAATAGAGCTCCAATTGTGGAAAAGAGTATACTAATTATTTTGATGATGAAAAATACAGTAAAAAGTACTGTGCAATATATAATGTTACAATTTAAAATAGCTGTCTTCTATGCGAATATATAGTAAAATATAATTCATTACTGTGAACAAAGCTGAATTTTCAGCTTCTTCAGTGTTACATGATCCTTCAGAAATCATTCTAATATGCTGATTTGCTGCTCAAGAAACATTTCTGCTTATTATGAATGTTGAAAATTGTTGTGCTGCTTCATATTTTTGTGAAAGATATGATACCATTCAGCCTTGGGTAACATTAAAAAATATAAACTTAGATTTTTTCTTCAATATGGTTGCATTAAATTGATTTAAGTGACAGTAAAGATATTTACACTTATTGTGATGTACTTCTATTTCAAATAAATGCTGTTCTTTAACTGAGAACCCTTATACCAATAATAAAAACCATTATTAATAATTGATCACAAATAATAACTGATAATAATTAAGCAGCACATTAAGCAGCATTAAACGATTTATGAAGGGACACTGAAGACTGGAGTAATGATACTGAAAATTCAGCTTTGATCACAGAAATAAATTACATTTTAAAATATCCTAAATTAAAAAAAAAAACACTTTTAAGTGTAATATTTCATAATTTTATTGTTTTTACTGTATTTTTTGATCAAAGAAATGCAATCTTCTTGCAAATAAATAAATAAAATAAATAAATAAATAAATAAGCCTTAATTATTTCAAACTTTTAACCACCAGTGTGTATATAAAATAATGCATGTGAATTAATAAGCAACTTATTTTTATTAGGCCTATCACATAAATCACTTTCCTATGCACAGCACTCGAAAGCAAAAATCTTCAGATTTACAGTGTTCTAGAGTAAAACTGAAAATGATTTTTATAGATTTTTAAACAGTTTCTTAGACACGTGAAATCACGGAAGAAAGCCTATATAGAGATATGCATTAACTCTTATTTCATGTCTGCTGAACACTGCTATATTATGTACATTGTGACGAATAACGTAAATGACATTAAAATCTGTGTAATTCGAAAAGGCCAGTAGTAGTTTGCATTCCTGAAAATTAATATCTGTCGTTTAACATGTTTTGTTTGTTTGTTTGTTTCATTTGTCTGGGCGGATGGAAGGATATATGTACATTTACTACAATTCATTATATATATATATATATATATTTACACAAAGGGCCGGCCCACATTGTACAGCGGCCCACCGGGAAAACTCCTGGTGCTCCAGATGGCCAGTCTGCCACTGCACCTGGTGTTCATCACCCAGAGGACACTTTAGGTTGTGACTGAGGTTTACTATTGGTGTAGCTTGTGTGTTTTTGTTTTCACCTGTGGGAAGAAAAACTAATTTACAGCAAACTTCAAAAGTACTTTATGACAGTGCTCTAAAAAGAATCTATAAACAAAATCAATAATAGCAACTCCAAAAGTTTTACATGTCAGTCTGTTTGTTTATTTGGCCATTAAGAAAGTCATTTTTCATAGTCCTTATTTTATCAGGGTATACTGAAGTGCTGGTAAATATTCCAAAGTTTTCTCACAGTTATTACGGCCATATTTTGCAGGAGTAAAAGATGTAATTATGTAATTCCTATGAGTGCAACTGTAAAGTAATAAAGTTTTTACAATTGTCACTCCAGCTGATTACAGCTACCCGCCTTCTGCAATTTGCTTGTATAATCTTAATTAAATGAGATCTGTTTCTACTCAGCCAGCAGAGTGAGAATGAAGGAACTTCTCAGGTCAATTTGAAACTTTTCTTTTCTCTCCCGTATAACTTATGCTGGACTGACCAAACCCCTATAGGCACCGAAGTGCAATATTATCAGTTTAGACATACTTGAGACCTAACACAGAATTCATAGTCCCTTTTTTATTTTTTTTGTAGTGAACTTTTTAGTTAAAGGGATAGTTCACACACAGATGAACATTCTGTCATTATTTACTCACCCTCACACTGTTCCAAACCCGTAAGGCTTTGGTTAATCTCCAAAACACAAATTAAGATATATTTTATAAAACCTCAGATGTTTCTGTCCCTCGTCTGAAGGTCCAGGTATCAAAACAATCCAAAAAATTCAAAAAGGTGTCAAAAAAAAAAAAAAAAAAAAAAAAAAAAAAATCCTTATGATGAACCAATTTAATTTAGGCTTTTGCATCGCATCTGTTTGACACAAACAAGCTTCTGTGTTTGCCATTTGTGATGTGCTGTGTTTTTTAAGTAAATTAATTTTCCATTTTATAGCCTAATTGAATTCCACTGTATTTAGATATAAAGATATTGCCAATTTAAGCTTTAGTGTTTATTTTTGCCAATATCTAGTAATATAGTTAAGTATTTATAAAAAAAAAAAAAAAAAAAAAACATAGCTTGCTGTCTATTTAACAATTGTAAATCATGAGCAGCATGTAGCTTGGCAAGCAGCAATTATAGAAGAGCTTCCCCAACACTGGTTTATACATAGATTAAGCATCTGCAAACATATTGGATATAATTCCTCCTTTGTCTTGACCAACAGAGGGTCTGAAGAGTGTCAGTGCAGTCATCCACTCTCATCCATTTTGCCATTGAATTGAATGGGTTGCAGAAGCTCCTCTTCTCTCCTTTCCTCTCCTCTCGTCTCCACTCTTCTCCATACTCACAGCAAACCTCTTAATCCTTCTTTCCCAAAGAAAAGGAGAGTGAAATAAGCCCAAGCCCACTCATATCTCAGCCAAATATAAATCGAGAGCCAGCGAGGAGAGAAGGGAAACACCCCAGGGGCCTGGGAGAAGCTGTGCTTTAATTTCTCTCCCTTTTGATTATGGGAGGATGTTAGCTTTACTATCAGCCACCTCTAGCTAAGCCTCTGCAGCTGTCTTCCGCCAGTATCGCAAATGCAGAAGGGCCTGTATCTGTAAAGCCTGATATATGGATCTTATTTTTTCTTAAAACCACCCATCGCTCCAATCCCATCTCTTTTTGTGGCAGTTGAAAAGCACCGTATCGTAACTTTCCGTCAAGGTAGACAGTCACGGTGCTGCCTCCCTGCTTTCTTTCACTCACTTGTTTTTATGGCTTGTTCTGTCTCCTCTCTGTCTCTTCTTCTCGATCATTCTCATCTCTCTGTGCTGAACTGATCAAAAAGATTCAGGCTATCCTTCCATGTTTTTTTGATTGATTCTAGTGCAACTCTCATCATTTCCTCTTTCTTTCTCGCTCGCTCGCTCTCTCCCTCACACTCTTTTTTACCTGTCGTAATTTGCTGTCATCTATGCTGACTTTCTCTCTCTCATCTACTTTGGTGCTCTCTCTTCTTTACTTCCCTCTCCTACCTCTCACTCTATCCTCCTTTTATCCTAACCATGAAAAGATATTAGAACAGAGAAAAAAGGGGTGGAGTACGGAACCATTGTCTCTGAGGTAATTTTTTTTTTCTTTTAATAACCACACTGGATGTGAAGGGTGAGGGTAATATTTGGCAGGGGAAAGTGATGTCTCCAAAAATGATATATATATATATATATATATATATATATATATATTTTTTTTTTTAATGAACAAACAGGGGAAAAAACTCCAAAAGAAACAGACTTTTCTGACAGGGAGAGAACAGGGAAAAGAACTGAAGCAGCTTGATTTAAAATAGTTTTTAACATATGGCTCACCCTAAAATTACAATTGTGTCATCAGTTACTCACCTCCATGTTGTTCTGAAACCTACTATTTCTTCTGTGGAACACAGAAGAGATTTGAATAAGGTACTGCTTACCCAGGTGAAAAAAAGTGCACTTCCATGCTTCCAATGTACTTATAATGCTCTATTTTCCCAAACTAATTTTGTACTTAATATGCTAAAAATAATTCTTTAGTACTTCTTAAGATAAACTTTGGATCATCTAAGTGTATTCAGCTGTGCTATTTTGGAGACCATGAATATGAACTAAAATGCTTTTAACATACTATCTCTGTATTTTAACAAAAATATTTAGTTACCACTTGTTTTACATTTTCTGGAATTAAAAAAAAATATATTTTCTGGAATTTTGTTAATAAGGAAAGTTAGATAATATTTTGCTGAGCATGTTATTGTGCTGATATTTTGGCAATTTTAGGACTGCCGTGGACAGCTGACTCCCAAAGCTTTTGATATTCTTCATATTCTGTGCGATGATTAGTTTGCAGGAGTAACAGAAATTAACTTTTCCAATAAGTTTAAATTGATTTTTACCTTTATAAGGCCAGTTTCTTTCCAACCTAATTAAATGTATGCATCATGTTTTGTGTCAAATTCTTAATTTTAATCAATAAATTTAAATAGTAAGACACTATAGGGCTGTTACTAATCAAATGAATTCAGTATCAACAAAATTTGTGTTTGCAATGCAGAGGTGGTAAAACGCATAAATAATATGCATAAATAATAATATAATAAATAATGCATAAATATGATGTTATATGATGTTTTAAAAAGAAAATGTTCAATAGTGGTATTTGAAAAGATTTTAGTAAAAAAAGAAAAAGAATAGAAAACATACTTACAACATAAACCTAAAATCACCTGTAGTTGAATCATTGAGTCATTCAAACAACCGATTCGTTCAAAGGGCTGATTGATTCAGTATCGAAACACCATTGTGTGTTGCTCAGAGACGCAAAACAGTTCTGCTGTGGCATTGTTTGAAACTATTTTCATTGACGAAAAACAGCAAAAACAGGAACTTTTGTCTAAAATGAAAAATCAATATCACATTTGCAATCATACAGATTTTTGGAGAAAAAAAAATATTATATATATATTTGTGTATATATATACACACAAATATATATATATATATGTGTGTGTATATATATATATATATATATATAAACATATTTGCCCTCTTATTTGCCCTCTTATCCTGAATTTTGGGGAATTCTAAATGTATTTTAATAGACAAAATCAGGCAGTGATCAAGCATGAACTCTAAATGTGCTCGCAATAGTCTAACCTACATCTTATAGTGCGTGCAGTCTCTGGGTGTGTTTTTGTTTGATTTTTGCACTGTACTCGATAATGTCAAATTGCATGTTGTTTAAACAACAATTACGATATTATGGTAGACAATATATCACACACCCCTATGGTCACAGTAGTTTTTGAGGTAAAAGTTCACTGGAAAAGAAGATTATCAGTTAATAAAGACTTGAATTTTAGTCCTTTTCTCACACAGTGCCATTTTTTTGGCTTCAGTGGATTTTGGAAACAGGACATGAGTCATATAAACCACTTTTATCCTTTATCACTTTATCCTTTTTGAAGTTTGAAATCTACAGCCTCCATTCACTGCATTAGTTTAGGACATTGTTCAAAATTCTCCTTTTTTCTTTCAAGGAAGATAGAAAAGGATGAGTAAATAATGACAACATTTTCATTTTAAACTGTTCCTTTAATACGAATATCCACATATTCAAAGGCAACTCCCTAAAAGCAGACACAATGCGCTTTCAAACAGATGAAGAAAACAATCATTACTCAGTGGATAGAATGGCTCATTGAGAAAAATAAACTTTTAAAACTGTCTTGAAGTCATGGTGGGCTCATCCATGTTTACAGTCCATGACCCAAAGCTCTCGGCGTCCCACTTACATTCACAAGTAGTCAATACAAATTCGGAGGCCAATGAGCAGAGGGGCCAAACGCTGGATGTTCTTTTGTTTGGCTACCCGTGGTTTGCTCAGAGTCCGCATGCAAGTAGTTTGTCATAAACCAATGATCTTTGACGCTTATGAGGCCGGCATTGTTCATGGGTTTTGGTCTACCCCATGGTGCCAGCAATGGGTTGGCAATTTCAATATGGCTGAATGAAAGTTAAGAGCAGCTCTCCCGAGCACAGCAGGGGAGAGACAGTAGTGGATTTCAGCTGTGTTTGTGTTGGTTTAATGAAGTCCAGATTGGACGGGAACATCACTCATAGAAGCAAAAGGAAGCAGTGTTGATGTATACTTATGGCTGAATACTTCAAAAACGAAATAAAAGATCAATCACAATCACCCAGCCCTGATTTTGAGTATCAGATATCGATTTGTCACATTGTCACTTTCATAATTTCTGGGTTTGGAGGGTAAACTTTGAAGTACACTACCCTTCAAAAGTCTGTAGTTGGTAAGATTTTTTATTTTTATTGTTTAAAACTCAGTTTATGGTCACCAAGGCGACACTTATTTGATCAGAAATGCAGTAAAATGGCAATATTGTGAAATATTATTATGTTTTTAAAATTGTATTTTAATATATTTTAGAATGTAATTTATTCCTGTAATGGCAATGGTGAATTTTCAGCAGCCATTACTCCAGTTTCCAGTGAAGGATCTTTAAGAAATCAATCTTTTGTAGCATTCTAAATGTATTTACTTTCACTTTTGATTGATTTAATGCTTCCTTGCTTAATAAAAGCATTAAAAATATAAAAATTTTACTGACCTCAAACCGAAGTGTACATAGAAGGCTATAGCAGATATAATTTTTGCATTCCCATTTTTTCTGACAACAGAAGTCTCAATTTTTCTCCCATGTTTTATTCACGACTTGTCAAAAAAAAAAAAAAAAATAAAATAAATAAATAAATAAATTAGAGAGAAATAGCACTTGTGACAGAATGCGTCATCACAGTATGCAAAACGGGTCCATACCACTGATCTATATAAATCTCTATTATAGATCAGTGGTAACAAAATGTGGACAGAAGCATATCGTAATTTGTACTCAATTTCTGTTGTTTTGCACATATTATCTCTCCACATCCTGAGTGATGAGCTCCTCTATTAGAAATTACTGTTATAATTATGTATAAAGTTTGTTAAATGTCTGTTATTATTAATGTTTGCTGTGTAGGAGGAGTACTGACAGTGAATAGCAGCAGAGAGAGAGAAAAATGTATACTGCTTAAAGTACTAATATCAGAAGAGCAAGGGAATAACAGAAGGTGAAAGAGGTTGAGCAAGCGAGGGAGTCATCTGCGAGTGAATGAGGTTCTTCCAGTGTGCGAGAGAGGATTTGGGTCATTTGGAAGAATATGGCTGAATCAGCAACGCTCTGTCTCACAGCCACGCTGAAGGGACCTGCGGGCAGAGAGAGAGAGAGAGAGAGAAGAAAAGAGAAGGGGAAAGCTATAAAACCTCAGGGCACAGAGAGTGGAAAGAGATTTTCTTAAATGGAGGGGAAAAGGAGGAGGTTAAGAATCATTCTGTCCATTTAGCTGAACTCCATGTTAATGAGGGAGTCGGAAAGCGGTGGAAGGAGAACGAGCACCAGCCTCGGAAAGCAGCAGGGAGCTCATGTTTAATTTAGATAATATGTGCATATTAATGAACAAATGCAAATTTGTGTGAAAAATAATCAACTAAGGGTAAGAACGGTAATATTTTGAGGTGTAGGAAATGCAAGGATTGAGGTGTATGAGTGTTTTCAGGTCTAGATATTAATCTGACCCTCAAAAGATTTGCAGTGGGGTAAAATGTGAGGTTATGAGGTAAAATATAAATACAGTATAGCCCATGCACTAAGAAAACCCAATCAAGCAGGTCATATAGCCTACACACGCTTGTGGGGTTTTTTTCTCAACAAAACCAGATCGTTGTACACTTCTCTATCCAGTAGGGGTCTGTGTTGTACCATAGTATGAAGGTTACAGGCAGCAAAGTCCAGCTTGATCCTGCTGGTGCAGCAAACACACTTCCATTGTTCTTTGCAGATAAGATATAAAGAGAACGCTGCAGCAAAATGATGGGTTGTATGCAGATGAAGAATTATCATCTTTGTGTGTTGGCATTATGGTTATTTGATTTTGCTTTCTTTAGATGAACACACAAATATCGGTATCAGTTTGACCATTTTGGTGTGAATGTCTCTGCTAGAACAACTACTTTCATCAGAGGAACATGAATGGAAAGAAGACACACACTGTGTTTGTATGTATTTGTTTGTTTCAGGTGGATTTACCCTCCACCAGATGGACTCTGTTGCTTTGATTCCCCTGTTCTCCCACACACGGACACACAGGGCTAGGACTTCCGTGTGTGTGTGTTTGCCCAATGTGTGGGGAAACGCTTGTGCATGTATGAGTGAAATGATTTCTGTTCATTGCTATTTGTCAGAAAGAGAAAGGTGGGAAGGACGGCAGCCCTCAGTAATAATGCTCATTGATTCTTGCTGTAAAATAGACAGCTAGCTTAACTATTCCCTCAGTTATTCAGGCTGAATAAAACATGATCGTTGATGGACCTTCAGGGAAACTCGCTCCAGATACGGCTTATAGAGGACATTCACTAACAGCACGGACACCTTGTAAACCGTGTAAAAGATATTTTCAAGTGAAGGTTATGTGAAATCAGAGGAAGGTTTCAAAAGCGATGATTAGGTGGCTTTGTGCTGATGTAGCAAATCAGCTCAAAAGGGAAATGTATATAAATAATTACAATTAATTATGATTAATTACAATTATTTATATCGGCTGACAGTAATAGCTGTAGCAGAATTAAATTGCCATCAGCTGATCTGTTCGTCCAGCGAACATTCAGTGTAAGTTCATATCAACTCTAAGAAAGGATATTCCCGTGGTCACAGAAAATACTTACCTATTAATGCATTAGAGTATGTAGCGAGGGTCAAAATCGTAAACAGACATTAATTTGCAAGGCAGAACCAGAAACTCATGTAATTTGTGCACACAACTTTTATTAACTAAACGCTAACACACATAACTAATCTAAACAAACAAACAAATAAACACACACTCAGGTGTACATACAAAGGGGAGCTAAAGTGGATGAATGAAGCCATTAGAGAAACCAGAGAATGCAGTTATGGAAAGAGTCAGTTAACCACCTGAGTAAAACCATCAGCGCCGTTTATAACGTGGTCTATAACATATATTAAACCTCTGTTTCGTTTAGTTAAATGTACGATACTTGCATTGCCTTGGTCGTTGACGAGGAGGTCACACCCCTCGGGGGTCAAAGAGCCAATGGGGACTTGCACTTCTGGAGGGAAAGTTTACGACTCTTTGTCTCCGACCATGGTGATTTTGCATTGTAACTGGATTGGATGTTGATGCCCAGAATACTAAAGATTCTTAGCACACTAATATGTTGCATAGGTGTAAACATAATATACACTCTCGATTAGGTCATCCGAAGACAAATTCATAGAGACCAAACATGATGTAAATGAGGTGATATTAACCAGTGATCTATCATAAGCATGCATAAAACAGTATACAATACACAAGACCATATACAAGGAGGTAGTAGTCATACACAAAGACATGGGGATATGCATGGTAGGAAAGTCATAGAAAAATTTGTCTATGAATTAATGAACGAAGTCATTTCCTATAGCAGTATGTGTCGGTTTTAGAGAGAATTGCTTAGGGAGGAAGATTCTCTCCACATACTTTTAGGTCGTAAAGCTTATCAGATCTGGCTGAGGTGTCCTGGCCAGGAGATCGTTCACAGACATATAGGCACCGAGTCTGGTGTTGGGTGAGGGGTCTGTGACTGTTTGTTAATCTAATGAATAACTAATTTGTTAAATCTAATGAACCAATGTGTGTCTGATTGGTCCAAATGCTACACTGATGAAGACTGCTGATGATGGCGCTTCTTAAGTTACATTTGTAGTCAAATAAAATATTAGTATGACAATAGAGATGCAGATGCTGATACCACAGAAATACTGAGCAGCTCCCTGGGGAATCAAGGTGAAGATCAGTCTGACTTTCATAATTTGAATGAGTGATTGAGTGACTGAGTGAGTGAGTGAGTGAGGGAGTAACAACATGCATAAAAAAAAAAAAAAAAGTATAATAAAAAAAGATGTTGACGGAAACTGTAAACGTCTCATTTCCCATTTCTCTCACCTGAAAACAATGCAGTTTTGGGAATACTCAAAATAAAATAAAAAAATCTCAAAACTCAAATCACTAATTACTGTATTTCTGTCAGGACCACTATCATCAATATAACTTACGATTAGCATACATTTTAGGTTGGGGGAATGGTTCTGTTCTGGGCAAACACTCCCTGCCCATCCACGCAGCCTAGCATGAATAGGGGCAGAGAGATCAGAATACCCCCACAGAGTAACAGAACAGAACCAACATCAATAATAAATGTAGCAGATACCATTAATGTTCCACGTGATTATTTTAACAACATGATTCAGTGTACTGACTGGACGAGAGGAGGAGCTGGGGATGGAGGTGGGTGATTAGTTCCTGAGCAAAGTGATAGCTGCTGAATAATGACTGAGGGACCTTGTGAAGGGAATTATGATTGGTGTCGTGATCCTATAGGTAGACGTGGATCAGCTGAGTGTCAGCTGATGCGAGCTTGACTAACATGGCCTGCCAGAACTAACGCTATGCTCCATTTGCAGTCACTTTACTGAAGTAACAGTTTACCTAAATTTCTTTCTAAACTGTCTTTCTAGTCTTTCTTCAGTCAAACACAAGTTTAACTGAAGCCACTCTTTTTCATACAGTGTAAGTGTATGAAAATCAGGGCTGTCGTGTTGCAAAAATGACACAGCACCATAAAAAGTATACCATAAAAGTGGTCCATAGGACATGTGGGCTATATTCCAAGCCTTCTGTGTGAGTCATACAACAGAATTATAATGTTTTGAGTTAAAGGACACCTATTATGCAAAATCCACTTTTACATGGTGTTTGGACATAAATGTGTGTTGGCAGTGTGTGAACACAACCACCCTACAATGATAAAAATCCACCCACTCCTTATTTTTGAATCCCCATTAAACCAAATCAGTCTCACTAGGCATGTGGTTTTGATTCTCTAAGCAATTTGACATCACATTGTTTAGGCCCCACCCACAGGAGCTGACTGACAGTCCTGCATTGCTATAGTTTCCGCCCTCAACGAATTGTTTTTGGTTGTACGCTGTCCTCCATTTTCTTCACGCTCGAGCAGCTGCAATGGCAGCAATGTCTCGTAAGCAATCCCGGTGTTCTGTGTTTGGATGTAAGACTTATAAGAGTCTTCATTTTCTCCCAACATCTAAAACACTGAGGACACAGTGGATTACTTTTACTTTTCAAGGTAACGCACCTCAAAATTTAACTAAATATGTTTATGTCTGCGCAAATCATTTCACTCCAGACTGCTTTGTGAATGTCATGTCGTTATAGTGCTTAGCTAATGTTTTAACCGTATTTGTGTCCGTACATTATTGAAGTATTTTAATTGATCAGCGCCGCACTGGTGAGATAGTTAATGCCGCGCTGTCCATTTGGTAGCACTAGCGAACACGTCCTCCCTGCACTGTCAAGTCAGTCGTGCGGCTCGGTTCATTGAGCCACACCAATGACAGGTCAGTGTGACACGAGCTCTGTAACATCGCGCTGATTCATCCCACTTTCGATGTGTCTGGCTTCCCATAAGAACGGCTGAACACTGGTTCTCTCGCTCTCAGTCACGTTGCTTCTACCGACTGTTTATTGCTGCAGGGATGCAAAGCAGAGATGTACACTATACCGTCTTCTGAAGACGAGGCAGGAATATGCAACTCATTTGCATTTAAAGTGATACACACCAAAACAGCTCTTTTTTAGACAAACCCAAAAGTGACATTTTCCAGATGTTATAATAAATGATTTGTGGGCTATTTTGAGCTGAAAATTCACAGACACATTCTGGAGACACCCAAGACCAATATTACATCTTGTAAAAAGGGACATAATAGGCGCCCTTTAAATTTTTGTGAAAAATAGGGGTGTAACAATATAATGGCAGTGATGATGACTCTGATATTTTTAGAAAAATGAAATATTGTTATGTTATAACTACACATAAGGAATATATGTAAATAAAGACGGATTTATACTTTCGCCTGGACCTAGGGCCTCCGCTGACTGCGCACGCACCTCCCCAAATGGACGAGGCTTTTATGCTTGTCACACTCGCCATTGTACTATTCTTTGAAATGACGGGGGAGACTCTGAGTTATTGCTTTCAAAACTCAGGAAACAGCGGTGAGAAGAAGTAGTAAGCTTTGCGCCTCGCGTAGAGTGGATGAATGAATGAATTTCTTTATGTATAAACTTATTAGGTTGTAGGTTCATTTGGAGAACACACTACACACTACAAAAGAATCAAAGAATCATGTAAATCCCTGTGAAGCTTGAGATAATTTGTGCTGTTAAAACAAAATACTGTATATGGATACAATAGTCCACCTGAAGTCGTGCATCTTCGGATGCGGAGCTGTGCGGAGCATTACAAAAAAATACTGTGCACACCGCCACGTGAAATGAGGTTGTGCACTCAAAGCGAACTTCCGCCAAAACCACGATGATGTCATATTTGTCGCGTGCACCCAAGTGAACTTGAGGACGTGTCGAGTATAAATCAGCCTTAATCCAGCACCAGTCAATCTGGTTGACACTCCAATATAGTAGATGGCAGTATTGCACCTTAACGCCGGTTGCTACCCATCATAAAATGGAAAAAAGGAAGATGGTTAAGACGCATTGGCTACGCCTGAATTTGCATATTCTCTCAACAACTAATTCTTTTGTAATGAATAATAACAATAAGTAACATTAGGTAATCACTTCTCAAACATTAAAAAGTATTTTCTATGTAGTATGAATGTGTATATTATGAATATAATGTGGCGAATTACATCCATGATGTTATCTTTGTCCTGTGGCCTCATGAGATAGTAAAGAGCTCAACAGATGCACAGTCCAGAATCTTGACGCAAGTGGTAGGTCATTCGACTACTTTTTGCTTACTGTTTAATGTATACTGTGAATTTGGACATACTGCTCTATTCACATGCTGTTTTTTGCCTACTATATAGTAGGAAAGTATCCAAATTCGGATGCAGGCAGCGTGTGCAGTCACTACTACTGCTGCACAAAATCTTGTTGGAGGAGATGACAGGCGAAAGCAAGACACTCTAACTGCATCTAAAAAAGTTAGCTTGCCAGTGTGGGAGTTTTTTGGATTAAAAAAGTGGGATGTTAGACACCCAGTCTGCAGGAAGGGCCGATTAACAGTAAGTTCTTTTGCGCATTTGTGCAGTTATGGTTGTGATTATTATTATTGTGAAAACAAAAATTAATAAAGACAAATATACTGATAACATTATTATTAAAAATTGTTTTGGCCATGATAATCATGACAGCACAATTGCATTTCATGAAAATATTGTATTCTACAGTATCTCTTAAATGCAGTACCATATTCAACCTTGTGTCACTGTGATAGGTAACACAACATGGGAGAACCAATGGCTTTTGGCAATAATGATGTCAAACCTAGTGCGATGTTTAAAGGTACCATTTTTTGAATTGTAATTTGTTCCTCATGCATAGTTATTATGACGTATTTTCCACTCTTAACTCTTGTTGATGCTCATTCTTTTCTTTTTCTATTTGTGGAGTTATAATGAAAGATAAAGTACAGCAGGTTCATATAATCTAGTCGTTGAGCATTTAAGAGCATTTAAATAGCTGCTTGCTTCGTTCCATCTGAGAATTCCTTGGACATAAAGATGTTTTGTGTGGTCACATCCAGGAAAGAACATTTTAGCTTGAGTCATCCCACAGACAATGGGTTTCTTTTCCACATATACTGTATAGGCCTCTTTTTCACATTCTTTACCTTTATTTATTTATTTATTTATTTATTTATTTTTTGATTCCATTGCTATTTTATTAGTCACTTTTTTTCAGTATAATGCAGAATAAAGTCAGTATAATACAGATATGTTCATTGATACATTGTAATGATGGTAAATAAAATGTCTAAAAATTGCACTTATTTTCAATATTTACTCCAAATTCTGTTCCAACTGATTTGTTCCAAAATGTCTTTTGTCCGTAAACAAGGTAGCCAAAATATCATCATTATATCTAATATATCAAAAATACAGTGTATTATTAATATAATTATTACAATAATAATAATAATATTTAATATATAAAATATATAATATAAAATGTATTTTTGTATTTGTATATTATTAAAATTTTAAGCAGTATAGCACAATTGTCATCATAGTACAAAAAATACAGACCATAACAGTAATTAAAATAGAAAAAAGCAATACAACAAATTGAAATTTAACACATTAAATCCAAACATTTAATCTTAAAACAAACTGGGTATAAAAAGGGCTTACTAACAACCTACTACCAGATATCTGTAAATGCAAATCTGTAAAAAGGTTTTTAAATATGACTTCAAATGAAAAATAGACTCAGCGGATCTGATATCCCCAGGAGGCAGTACTTTCTTGCATCTCACTTTCTCTTTCATTTTTCTTGATTATATATATATATATATATATATATATATATATATATATATATATATATATATATATAAATAAATCTCTACTGGCGGGACAAAGCTAACACTCAGTGAATGATAACTGCTAAATGCTATGTTTCACAGATACATCATTTTCGGCGTCAGTGCTTATTTAGTAAATAGATTCTCCTGAGCTGCTCTTACAGAGGTGTGAGCAAATTTGTTATGCTGTATCTGTAAGCACAAGCAGCTTAGACCGGTCTCACTGCTGTGGTTGTGTGCGTTCAAGTAGAACTTTTTTTTTTTAAACATTGCATTAAACATTGCATTAAACATTGATGTGTCCAGCATTGTGTATAGGGCAGCTGATGTGGAGTCTATGGAAATAGGTCCCAGGATGCCAGGAATATGTAGCTGTACTCCCTCAAGTAAATCCAGATATTCAGTTCAGCTTCTCCCATGTGCATGCTGGAATGAGATTTTAATGAAAGCCACTGAGTGATACAGTCATTTCAAATAAACGTGGCTGAAAAAAAATCATGTTGTCATTTGTCTGCAACGGTGGTCACTCGCGGTATCATATTTGGAAATTCAACAGCTCGCGCACACATCCCTATCATTATACAACCAGCCTATCATTATCCAACCCACTTTTCCCTCTGTTCCCCGGGGGTGATTCCTCCTGCTGTTGGCCCACCTCCCCGTTTCTCTTTCCCAGCTCAGAGCACAGTGATGGGGAAGAGAGAGCAGCAGCCATCCTGCTGATTCTGGGCACTGGCTGGAACCATGAGAGGGCTCCTGGTGGACGTGAGCACTGAAGGGAAGTCTTTGAGGTAAGCAAAGGAAACCGACCTCGGCGAGACACCTGTTGAAAAAAGTGCTCTCCATGATTTGGATTTTAAATACATTCATCCAGAAAATATCCGTACAAATTATTGCAATGGGAAGTAATTATCATGTTTACAAAAAATAGCAGAATACTACAGTCAGCAGGTTGCAAATCAAGCCCTGCGGAGTGTTTTTTTTTTTTTTTTTTTTTTTAAGGACTGGATGACTGTACTCTATCATGCTTACTACACAGCTACTTAAATACATAAATAAATGAATGAATAAATAAATGCACATGACATTGATTTAAGTTTAAATTACTTTATCATGTGAGAAGAAATACACTAAAGTAATACAAGAAGCATAAAACTTGCACTGTCTTAGAGAATGGTTTGCAGGGGCAATCTAATAAACAGTTTATTGGTCATCATTATACATACAATATTTAAAGTTGGCATGAAATGAAAATTTTCTTTTTATTGATATTATGAATGATTAATTTTTTTTTTTTTTTTTTTTTTTTTTTTTACCTTGTCATTTTTCATTAAAATATAACTCTAATATTTTCTGGTGAAACAACATACTTATCTCATATTCAGATCTGCCTCCATCTAATCAACATCCAATAAACTGAACCCCTGCCCTTTTTCAATAATCAGAGTTATTGTATGTCAATGTATGGAAGAAAAGATCTGTCTCTGCTATTGTTATATCCTAAATGCAAAGTGCCATGATGATTGGCCAGTGATACACAAATTTTTTGTTTGTCAGACTTAAGCCAAGAATTTTACTGGAATAGTATACTAATAGCGCACTGTGAAAGGTAATACAATAAACCAGATCTTCTTATAGGTATGCAATGCTTGAGCTTCTATACTGAATAGTAAAAATGTATAAAATTGAGTTTTTTGAAATCGAAAGCCTCATCTGCTGCTCATTCTAACTGCATGAGTTAAGTGTGTCTTTCCTCAATACATCTGAACAAAAATGGGGAAAGCCATTTACTGGCACTGATGCAAACAGGTGCTGTGAATGAGATTTGCTGAGGCTTTGATGCAAAATACAGCCCTTAAAAGAAACATAGACAGCTACAACAGCCATGAACCGTCTAATAAATGTAAATCGTTATACCAGTGGAAAGACATAAAAACAAAATGAACAGGGGAAATTGAACGGGAGAGGGTATGTGTGTGTTTGTGTGTGTGTGTGAGAGAGAGAGAGAGAGAGAGAAAGAGAGAGAGGGAGGGAGGGAGAGCAAGCAATCTAGCGGAGACATATTTCCCTTTATCGGCTCAAACTGACACAACTGGTTCCGCCAGATTTAGATATTAATTCCAGTGGCGGCGAATACAAAATAAATCCCTCTGCTAATCGCGCCATGAGAGACATGCCGGTAAAAGTTTTTGTGTAAATTACCAAAAGATTAGTGCTGTGACTGGAGTTTTATCTTCTGAGTAAAGGAGAGAGAGAGAGATTCCCTCAATTTATGCTATAATACAACTCACTCTTTTCCCTCTGTCTCTTCTTCCCCCCCCCCCTTTTTGTCTCCTCTTTTGAAATTGCTTCATATATCTGGCAAGCCAGTCTATGTAAGTCCTGTTTTCTGGCATCAACTGATACTGGACATTGTTTTTTAAGATTCTTTAACACCCAGATGTACAGTTTTGACCAGTCTGTGATCAGTGACATGTTCTGAGCGAGCCGTACCTACAGTTAGTCCGGGATTATACAGCATTAGGGGTATTAGTAGTCTGTCGAACGAAACCAAATCATTTTACCATGGAGAACTGTATCTCTTGTCTGGGCTCTTCAGTTAATAGCATTGCTCTGTTTCAACAGGAGTCTAAAAGCAAAGACTTAAAATACATCCATTTAAAAAAATACAATAAATTCACGGTAAAAAAATAAGAAATCAATAGACATCTAGCGAGACCAGCCACTAAGCAGTTGAAATGGACTCAATTTTACAATAAAGAAGTACTTAGCGTTTTTTGTGAATTTGGAATTCAGGACCTCTGGCTTAATAGCAACCATGAAAAATGACACGTTACATTTTTTGTTGGTTCACTTGCTCTTTCTTGACTTCTTCTGTTTTGTCTTCCAGCCGACTTCAGTGGGAGTCAGCTATTGCCTGGCGACTCATACACATCGGTTAAAGGCATATTGATTCAGAAAGAGAGAGAGTGAGCGAGTGAATCGCTCAGCAGGCCCGTAACATTAGGAGTCTGCACATTTGTTCATGTACAGCAGGTGTTTATGAAGCAGGGAATGAATAGACTTCATGAAGTGACAGTTTAATGCAGAGACTATTAATTCATTGTATAGTTATCTCGTAAAATTGTAGTTCTGGGCAGAGATGATAATCCAACTCTCCCTGCTGAGCGTTGAAATACATTTATCCATTATGCAATTGAGTGTAACGCTGTGCTTTGCCTCCATGTTGTTAGGGGCAGCTTTAGACTTTTAGATTTTTTTTTTTTTTAATTTTACAAATGAACCCTGAACTTGTACAATTCCCTTAAAAGTTAGAGAACCACCTTTTATTCGCTGTTAAAAAACGTATTGAAATATTTCCTTATAGTTCATTGATGTCAGTCATGTGCATCACTTTGTTTAAAGTAATAATGGGGACAATAAAGAGGTTAGGCATGTGTTTTAGCATATTTGAATCTCATAAAATTCTAAAATAAATTAAAAAAGACTAAAATTTGCTATATCAAATTTCCAAATTCATTTAAAAGACTATAACATCAGTAGCATATTGAGTGGCTATTTTGCAATATTAAACTGTTTAGATATTTAATACATCTAAAAAGTTAAGGTGAATAAGATTGTTTTAAGAAATTGTTACTTTTATTCAGAAAGGATGAATTAAATAGATCAAAAATGACAATAAAGTTTTGTATGTTGTTACAAATGAATGAATGAATGAATACATTTCAATTAAATGCTGTTCTTATGAACTTTCCATTCCAAGAAAAAAAGTGCATCAGTTTCCACAAAAATATTAAGCAGCACAACTGTTTTCCACACTGACAAGCGAGCATTAAATCAGCATATTAGAGTGATTTCTGAAAGATCATGTGATACCGAAGACTGGAATAATGGCTGCTGAAAATTCAACTTTCCCATCACAGTAATAATAATAATAATAATAATAATAATAATAATAATAATAATAATAATAATAATAATAATAATAATAAATGTTTTAAATTCTAACAATATTTCACAGCATTGACTATATATTTGATCAAATTAAATATAAATAAGCATAAGAGATTTTTAAAAAAATACCAACCCCAAACTTTTGAACAGTAGTGTAACTCTGTAGCTCCTGTGGATTTCAAATCAAAACTGCAGTGGTGCATCGGTGGCTGTATATCATCAGGATTGGGGACACAGTTGTATTTTTAATTATTTCACTGGAAAGGATAGCAAGACAGCTAAAGTGATAGAGACATATGGCTCGTTTCCACCGAGCGGTACGGGTCAGTACAGTACGGTATGATTTGGGACGGAACACCCTGATCAATCTTGCGTTTCCACTTCCAACAGTACCCATACTTGATAGGCGTGGTGTATGCCGGAAAGTAGCGATCAACAACAAAGCACGACAATAAGCACAACTCTGCCTCTTTTTGTTAAATGTCAGTATTAATGACCAGTAATAGCCATTATAAAAGTATATGTACAAAGTATAAGAGGATTATATAAGAGGAAATAAAAACAAAAGCAAACAATTCAGTCAAACGTATAAAGTCAGCACTATACTACGGTAAAGTTCAAAATAAATATATAAAGTTAAACATAACTTTTGTGCTCAGCCAAAACGATATGACAAAGTATAAGAGGATTATATAAGAGGAAATAAAAACAAAAGCAAACAATTCAGTCAAACGTATAAAGTCAGCACTATACTACGGTAAAGTTCAAAATAAATATATAAAGTTAAACATAACTTTTGTGCTCAGCCAAAACGATATGACCAGGAACAAATAATAGATTCATGAGGCCATGAAAGCCTATTAAATACCCAAAACGAATTGTATCTCATGTTTAATCACTACAGAGACATCAGAGCCAGCGGCAAATGTCGGAAGGACTAGCCGAGCTAAGGCTGCTCTATGCGGATACATGAGCACTGAGCGCCCAGTGATTGCATGGAGCTCCGAAATCGGCATAGTAAATTTTCAAATAGGCACTATCTTTATAAATAAACTGCAGATTTGACCTTTAAACAATTATATTCTCTCCTGAAAAACTCTTAAAACTACATTTCATGACACAATAATAGTAATATTTTGAAAATTACGCGGGTTTTTGGACGTTTTACAAGTCCACAAGAACAGACAAGAACGTATATTGAGAAACGGCTATTGTCTGTGTGAAAATATAAAATGATAAAATACACTGTTATTTTTTTTTTGTGTTTGCACACTCTGATGTAAATATGCTGAACACTCATGGACAGCAGAGCAGAATGAGTGAAGGAGAAGCTTTATCTCCTTGTATTACGCAAAAGTGACGTTTCTAGTCAACCAATCAACTTCTGCAGTGAGTTTAGCTCCACCCTTTTGATACACTTTGCTGTGCTAGGTACCCAACGGAAGGGTACCAAAAAAGTGGTACGGTATGGTTCGCTATTTTGGTACCATTCACAACTTCTGACAGTGGAAAAGGAAATTGCGTACCGTTCCGTACTGTACCGAACCGTACTGCTCAGTGGAAACGAGCCAATAGTGACACGGTGTAGCTGTAGCTCTCTGCCACTGATGACAACCACAGTGACCACAGTAGAACATTAATACTGACTAATTCCAGCAATATAATGTGTTATATCATTTCTACATATTACCAAAATGTTCACCAAATTGGACATGCTTGCTTGGTGTTAGATACATACATGTCGGAAGTTATTTCTCCCCAGTGTCCCCACCTTAAATAATGTCTGCGGTGGCAATGCTTTCAAAATTCTGGTCCATGAATCCTTACCTACAATCAGCCAACATTCACTCTGAAATCCACTCAAAATCAAGAAACAATCATTGTAAGAAAGTCCGACTGTGCTGTAAGAGCAACAAGAAATGGGCCCCATGTGGATTTGTCTCTTCTGTTGACATGACACCCACTCTTCATAACCCCAGGAAGACCAAGAGCTTTCTATCCATCCCAGTGGACCCACCCATGAAATGTTCATTTGCAAATCATCCCTTTTACAATTTGAATAGCTTTGATGTTTGATAGCTCCCTCTCTCTTTTTTTCCACCAGCATCTCGTTCTCTTCCTTGAGACGTTCCCATGTGGGCGTAACAACATCAACCTCCTCTCAAAGTCTTTTCTTGTATTGACTCTATCACTTCCTAAAACCATCTCTCTTTTTGCTTTCTCTCCCTCTCCTTTTCTCATTTCCCCTCAATTCCATTTATTTCATTTGCAGTTTTAACAAGCTTGCTTACGTGCCCCACGATCCAAGTAATTTATGGAGATAGCGGTGCTGGCAAAGCCCCTAGTGATCTGGAGTCCCACTGATGTGGTAAACGTGCTCCATGGCTGTCAGAACTTGAATGAGAGCTATAAGAGGACTGGGATAGGGGACCAGCAGGTAAGACAGATGTGTCAGTGTGTGTGTTATGAAGTGGAGACAGTGGGAGGGACGTTGTGCTGAAGCAGAATGAAACAATGCATGAAACTCAACATCATATATGCATTTTTTGTTAAATACACCACAGGATTTGTCTAAAATAGCTATAGACATAGTGGTGTGAAAATACATTGAGGTTATGAAAGGTTCATTTTAGGTAAATTTATTCTCATATGCACTGCTTGTTTCTTACATTTCTTAACTTGTAATTTGTATTTCCATGCATTATTCATACTACAAATAGCTGGCATTTACTTTACCAAAGGAAAAAAAAAAAGTTTATGCTAATAACATATATATATTTTTTTCTAATTGAGTGTTTTCTTTCTAAAAAAGGCAATTAAAACCTAAAGGGTATGCTTCAGTTCAACCTTTTTTCCATTTCTAAATCATACTTTTTTTTTTTTTTTTTTTACAAGAAATTAGTGGAGAAAATTAGGATGGATATGAATGAGATGTGTGAGAATTTGCATTCTGAGAAATATTAATCCAAATTATCCAAACCTCAGCCCTAGACTGAACTGTACCATCTTAAAAACGAAATTTGCTAGTTAGCTGGCTAACACTGGAATAAATAATTGGTGTCTTACTGTTAGCTACAGAGAGCTGGAGAAAAACAATGTTAGCGGGCAACAAGTTGGCAACAGAGGTTTTTCAGAAAGAGGGTAATGCTGAATAAAAATAAGCAATGTGATGCTACCTGATGGAAACATATTAAATGCTTCTCTAACCAGAATTAATGATCTAAAGCAGCAGTCTTCAATTAAACTTCTAAGAGGTTCAGTTTCTAAATTTCCTTCTTAACTTAGGTCAAAACAATCATATGTCACGTTGTTTTAGGAGTCATTATGTTGTATGTCTATAATGAAAAAGCAGTGTGCATTTCAGGAATATTTACAGCAGTAATAACATTTGATTGTAGGGAAATATCAATATTATATCATTGATTTCTGCCTCAGGGGACCGCAGGTAATAAGAAATCAGAATCATACTTATATTCAGACCAACAGATCAATTGTGAGTGTGATTAATTTTATGCAGCAGTTCAATAAAGAAGAAATGAAGTTCTAAACACAAGTTCTAAGTTCTAAGCACAAGTTTGTGAGGAGCCTTATCATTCAGTCCTACGTTACATGAGGTTTCCACAGAGTGTGAACAGAGTATGAGGAAAAAGCCCTTCCTTTGAAGACAGCAAACCAAATACATTTAACATTATTAATCTAAACTGGATAGGCAGGTGAACTTGTGAATCAGTAATTAGACCAAAAATTCCCAGTTAATTTGTATATTTTTCTTATGCTGACAAATAATTAAACAAATCCAAAACAGAATTTGAACAACACAGTAGGGTTATTTTATTCTTAAAGGGGTCATCGGATGCCCATTTTCCACAAGTTGATATGATTCTTTAGGGTGTTAATGAAAAGTCTATAACATACTTTGGTTAATTTCATTCTAGTCCATGTTGCTTTAAATGCTAATGAGCTCTGCTGACCCCGCCCCTCTCTTCTGTGGGGTAACGAGCAGACTTTAAACTTCAGCGATGAAACTGGCTAACTAGCACATTATTAGGATAGGCGATTTGCAAAAAAAAACAAAAAAAACAAAACAAAAACCTTATACTCACTTCTTCTGCAGATGAAGCTGGATCACTAATGATTCCCGTGCATTTAGACATAGACGCATTTAGGCAGATCGGGGATCAGCGCATTCCCTTCAGAAATGAAAGTAACGTTAATCCTCTGCGTCTTCAGCGGCTCAGATGTCGGGATTAAATGATGACTGCTATATTCATTATTACATCCAACAACAAAACACCTCAATCGCTTAATCGGAGACATCTTGTCTTCCCCTGCACCAGAGTCAACACAATGGTAGTCGGACTGTTTACAGCTCACTCAGGGTGGGTCTAAGGTAAGATGGCCTTGTCAATCAACTATCGTGGGAGCAGCCTGTGCAGAACTACATCATTCTGACAGGAATCTCAGAACAGCCTGATTTGAGAAAGGGGATTTTAAAATAGGGATTTAAAAAAAAAAAAAAAACACTGGGTGGATTTTTATCTTTATAGGATGGATGTGTACACACACTTCCAACACACATTTATGTTCAAACAACTTGTAAAGTGAATTTTGCATCCGATGACCCCTTTAAATCAATGCTTTCGAACAAATTGGTTGAATGAATGATTCAGCGACTCACTCACTAATAAAGCCAGCCACTTCTTTTGTTCTTGAATGAATACATTTTTTAATCAAATTAGTCAAATAGTTACCTGCAGAAAGAGTCACTAAAATTCTTATTATTTTCAAGCAGTATGAATTGAACTACTGTGTGGTCTGGATCTGGGCCACAGTCTGCTTATTGTGTGCTGAAATGCATTTTTAAAAAGTAGCTGAGACTTAGAAACAAACAGAACAATTTACCAAAATGTTTGTTGAAATAAGAGTTCCCTTGGAAACAAAGTAAGTACTTTGATATTCATGACAAGTGGGCATCTGTTGGTTTGGTTCCCGACCATGTATATGGAGTAGCTGGCACGTGTATGTATTGTCACATTAGCACAACAGGTGTTCTGTAAAAACCTGTATAATGCTTGTCACACTCCGCGGCCTCATTGCCAAAACTCAACGTGATAAAAAAAAAACAAAAAAACTTGCAAACTGAAACAGCAAAAATTCTCTTCTCATTCAGGGAGGTAATTCTGGAAGTTGATGCCTGAAAATGTTTTATTCAGGAGTTTGCCTGCTTGGTTAGCAGAAACTGGAGGGAAAGTGGCTTGGAATCCCTGTAGTGAAGCAGTCAGAGTGATGCACAGTTGTTCTAGGCAGAATAATATGTCTTTACAATACGCATTGGCTTAAAATGAAAAGAAACTGTCCTTCCTTTTTCCTGCTAAACAACTGAAATATCCACCGTAATTATAAACTTCTGAAATTGGTTTGACGCTGCCAATGCAATGGTTTGTCTGTACAGTCCTCTTGAGTATAGTGAGTTACACTAGTGCATTCATCTGTCAGACCCACAGCATATTTGATGCTGAGGAGATTAAAACTGTGGTGTAAACTGCCAATTTGGCCAGTACTATTAAAGTTGTGGATATCTCTTTATTTTGTTTCTTTGTTGGGCCCTTTTCCTCTTCTTTATTCCCAGAGATTGTTTATTTGCATATGAATTGATGTGATAAATTTGCCTCTATTGATCAAATGGCTCAGGTCCTGCCCCGTGTCCTCTTCGTAAACGAAAAATTGTTTAGCTTGTGCCAATACAAGGGCAGGAATCAGTGTATTGAGGGAGGTGACATGACTCAGACGGAAGCTGTGTGAAACAAAACAACAGTTGGCAGGTGACTGATGCTGATGTGACTGCTTGACAAGAGATCTATACCTCATGCTGCGAGAACAAACATCTCTGCATTGAATAAAATCAGCTGCGGGATTTACAAAATTAGGTGCACACTGACAAAATAATCGTATCCATTCCAGTGGATACTGAAAATCTGTCTGGTTTATTATTGGTCTCTAATTGTTAAATTGCAGAATTAATGTTTGTAGAATAATTATACTCTTAAAAATAAAGGTGATGCCATAGAAGAACCATTTTTGGTTCCTCAAAGAACCTTGCAGTACACAGTTTTTAAAAAGAACCATTTGTTTCTTAGTGTCAAGAACGTTTTAAAGAAAATTTTAAAAGATTCTGTAAATATGTCTAAAGAACCTGTTTCCACCATATGTGCAATGGAAAGGTTCCATGTATGTTAAAGTTTCTTCATGGAACCTTGGATCTCAATAAAGAACCTTTATTTTTAAGAGTGTATATGTACATTTGTTTAGCACAATGGTTCTCAAACTGTGTACCATTTTTGATCAAAGAAGCAAAGATGACAAAGCACAGAATGCTCAATAATGTTCAGAAGAACTCAAGAGTGTCAAGTAAAGACTCAGAAATCTTCTAGCATCTCTGTTGACGTGGCTTTGGCTTGACCTCAGGAGAACAAATTACAGTACACCAGGCATTTCAAGAAAAATGCTGAACTAAAACAGCTTTGTGTAGAAAAATGGTGTACAATTCCTCAGGTCTGAATTATCCTCATTTTGGTAGAGGTTATTGCCAAAGGAGGGTCAACCAAAGGAGGGTCAACCAAGGGCTCACATGCCTTTTCCACTTGTGAAAGATGATCTTTTGTTGAAGACCAGATCAAATTTAATGGCAGTTTATGCAAAAATCCAACTGTATGTTGTGTATTTTAGCAAAAATGCAAAGTTGGATTGACCAAAACTTGACAGTCTTCCACAATAAGGTCATCTTCATCAAAACTTCATCTTAAACATGTAACCTTGAAGTATTTTAAATTTCAACTTGAGCAAAACTCTCAGTGTTGATTTCTGATGAGCTCTTTGGGTGGTGCCACCTGCTTGCAGCTCTCCAATTCCTGCTCATACAGCTAATTACAGCGAACTGACAGCATCTGTGTTCATTACCTACATCCCCCCACTGAGCTAAAGACACGCTGTGACCCAATACACTGTGGGGGTCCTCAGCCGGAGAATATATGCACCCCAAACAATGTGCTAGATGAGAAAAACTTAAAGTATGGCAATGAGATGATAATGAACGGGGTTGTGTTTACAGTGTTTTTGCTGGATTTGGCATCAAGTATGTGAAAGCTGTTTTGAAAGATGTTGGGAGGACGGGGATCTGAGGGAGAGTGATGCTTTGCCTGTGTAATGACAGAGTGAGGACTGCGGCTGCAAATGGTCGTGTCCATTATTTACATATTTATGTGATATCGTGAACATTTGTTTATATGTGTTCTGCGTGTCTGTTTATGCATATGCTAGGATGAAGTATTGCTCAGTCTTTTTTTCGTAGACTCAGGAGTTCGTACTCAAGTTCGTAAAGTTCAGAAGTTCGTACTCAAAACTAAAAGCAAAATTCTCAGATATTTTTCTCTTGTTATTTTCAAAATTACACCATCATTGAGGGGAAACAGTTGCGCTCAGGAAATCACAGTGGCAAAATGTCTTTGTTCCATTATCTTGAACTGGCGGAGTAATTTTAAAATTGAAGAAAGTTGACCTGAGAGTATGTGATTTTATTTTCAGTTTGTTTTTTTTGTTTTTTTAGGTGTACAAACTTTATCCCAACTGACACCTAAAATTTATGGTATTATGCAGCCAATAATCAAAAGTTGTATGTAAGGTATACCTACTCCTTATCTTGACCATGACACTATAAATGCTAAAATGTTATTATTTTTGCACATTATGAAGAACTTCATATCGACTGTTTTTTTGTGACAGATTGTTTTTTTATTGTATTCAGTCAAGCTGAATATCTCCCCTGATGTATTTGTGTGTGTGGGAGTGAATGTAGAGAAACAACTAATAAGTTAAGCAGAAGTAAAATGCCTGCAAACGTATGCGTTTATGAAGCATAAGTTGCTAATTTGTAACTGACATCTGACATCTTTTTCTCAATGTTGTTATTCTTGTGAAATTTTGTATGTGTGTTTTGTCTTCCCCCTTCTTTTAATTAATCATATCCAAAGGCTGGAAATAAGCATTTTTAATTTTGTATTAAAGACTTATGAGAGGTCTTTAGATTAATTCTGTTCACAATTGAATAAAAATGAAGCAAGCGCTTGCCCAAGGCATATTTAATGACTCCTGTTATTGCGGAAATTACCTGGAGTTGAACTGAATTGCTCTCCTTATGCTAATGACACAAAGGGTGCGGGAAAGGGGAATTAAAGTAAATGTAAATCAATATGGCTGTTCAGTGACTGAATGAGCTGTCGAGTAAAGAGTTAAGTCAGGCCTACGTTACACACTGTCTAAACACTGACTACTGCAGCACCAGTTGATGGCTTGATTTACATAACCTGTGATGAGCGGAAAAAAGATTCGAGGAGGGATGGATGAGGGAAATTAAGTAATTATCCTTTCAAGTGTAATTTCCAGAGTTGCTGGATATTAACCTTTGCAAATTAATTCTCCCCAAAATCCCACTGAGAACCTCAGGTGATTCAGCTAATGGGAACTTGCTAGTCCTGGCTTGTGTAACTATACATATTATGGTCTGTTCTGTCCATCTATCTTTCCAAGTCTTCGTGTCCATCCAGGCATTTGTCTAGCAGTTACTAAACAGCAGTTTATAACAGCTAAGGGGGTTTTAGGCACTCCGCTTTGCGTCGTGCCTAACAACGCCCCTTAGCTGTTATAAATTCACTGTAAACCACGGCTTCTTGGGGCTTATTGCTTTTATAAAACGGTTATTCCATATACTTAGTAAGGTTTCACAAAATAAAACAGAGCAAATAAGTGTAATGATATGAATAAAAACAGTATTCTTCCACCAAACAATGTAGTTCATGGTTGGAACCTAGGGTTGGAACAAAGTGGATGCCAAGCAACACACAAATTAAACAAAGGTGTAGGTTTGTAGTGTAATTTACAACGGCTTTGAACGTGGCTCAACCAATCAGAATCAAGGACCGGAACTATCCATTTTATAAAGAGAGTTAATCCACAGATTTCTGACAGGTTGGTTTGCATGATCAGTGCCAGTAGGACGAACACTGTACTATTTTAAAGAATATAACCACACTTTTCAGCTGGGATAACATAGTCCTCTTATTTTACAACAACATATTTCTATTTATTTACCTGTTGAATTCCTTAAAGATACAATTTATTGTCCTTCCTTGAATTACAGAATTATTGACAACTATATAAGATTAATTCTGTGTGAATCTGTTAAGAACCAAGTTTTCAGGCTTGAAAGCAGTATCATAAAATTACCCCCTACCAGCTAGAAAAAAGGAATTAAAAAGTAAAAAAAAAAAAAAAACAGAGCAGAAAGACATTAAATGGAATGACAGCACATAGTGTCAAACACATTGATATATAAACTCTTTAAAACGCTTTTAAAAAATATAGATATAAAAAGTCACCTTTGTGGAAAACATCAGAAATGAAAGCAATCTTTATCCTTTTGAAATGTAAATGTGTCTAGATCTGCTGAGCACCTTTGAAGAATTGTGTTATTAAAATCCAGTATTTGAGCGTGGCTTCTGTTGATACCAACTTTACAATCTTAAATGATTTTTGACTTTTGACTACTTTCCTCCGCTATACAGTTCTTATATCTCTTAGTTTTTATCCCCTGATTCTATTAGTGCTATTTTTTCCTTCCAATTTGATGTTGAAAGGTCACTATTATTATTATTATTATTTTTTTACCAGATAAAAGCTCACACCATTTAGTGATTTTAACTTCTGCTGTCTGCCATGTGAACCACCCTCTGAGACCAGTTGATTCACGTTTGTCTTTTCTCACATTCACCCCAAATTATCAGATTCAAACTACTTAGAACTAAATGCTTTTTTTAATGCAGGAATTTTAATTTAATTCACAACTTGACATTCAATTTACTCTCTTTTGAGTAATATCACATATCTGCTGAGAAGTGAGAGACATTTAATTTTCTGTTTGTAGCTGTTAAAACATCAGGGACCATTAATTTGATTCAGCCATCTCAATGAACAGCCGTAGCTATTACATTAGTTTTGATAATTAAAAAAAAGAGTTAATTTTTCTCATCTCTCTCCTGCAATATCCTCAACAGCTTAAACTACCTGTATTTATTTTGGTATTGCTTGAATGCATTTTCTTGGATGTTTTGTTTTACCTTGGGAGTGATGACAAGTTACCAAAAGTACTGATATGCTCTCTCGCTCCCTCTCTCTGTTTCAGTAATGTTTTCTTTTCTTCTTATCTCACATAACTCTTTCTCACTGATATAGGTTAATCATCTGCGGTTATGTATGTACTTAGTAAGAGCCATAACTTTGGTCTACCTGTCTCATGTGAGTGGTCAGGTGAGACTCATTACCATTTACACCTAGTATTAATGTGCCCCAATGTGTCTCCTGTGACCACATGTTATTTTGCCAAGGAGAGGGTCAGTGATTTTGTGACTGCATACAAGAAAAAAAAAAAAAATAAAATAAATCACCTAAGCACTGTTGCTCTCAAACACAGCCTGCTTGAATTTTAATTCAATATGTAACTTATTGAGGGGAATGCTTGGTTATGGTAGTCTTATATGTTATGTATTACATGAATTTTGGACATTGAATTTTAACGTATATCCAGTGTGAATTATCTGTGCTATTGCATACAGCATTTCAGGCATGTCAGGTATACTATTCTTCAAAAGTTTGGGGTTTCTTTTTTTTTTTCTTCTTTTTTTTCTTTTTTGAAAGAAGTCTCTTATGCCCACCAAGATTTATTTGAAATAGAGTGAAAATTGTAATATAGTGAAATATTGTTATAATTTAAAATAACTGTTTTCAATTTGAATATATTTTAAAATGTAATTTATTCCTGTGACTGTAAAGCTGAATTTTCAGCAGGCATTACTCCAGTCTTCAGTGTCATATGGTCATTCTTAAATCATTGTAATGTGCTGATTTGGTGCTAAAAATACATTTATCAATGTTGAAAACAGTTGTGTTTAATATTTTTCTAGAAACCATGATACATTTTTTTTTCAAGATAATTTGATGAACAGAATATTCAAAAGAGCTGCATTTTTGTTAAATACAAATCTTTTGAAGCATAAATGTCTTTAATGACACTTTTGACCCGTTTAATGCATCATTGCTGAATAAAAGTATTAATTTCTTGCAAATATTTTCTTTTTGATTGATGCTTTGGTGTCTTATGAACTATTTTCATTAGTGGAAAAAAAAAAAAAAGAACTAGTAAGATTTTCTCTGAAACTTAAAAGGATAATTCTCCCAAAAATGAAAATTCTGTCATTAATTACTCACCTTTATGTTGTTCTAAACCCGTAAGAGCTTTGTTGATCTTCGGAACACAAATTAAGATATTTTTGATGAAATCTGAGAGCTTTCTGACCCTTCATAGACAGCAAAGCAACTACCATGTTCAAGCCCCAAAAACGTAATAAGGAGATCTTAAAATAGTCCATATGACATCAGTGGTTCAACCTTAATTTTATGAAGCTATGAAAATAGTTTTTGTGCACAAAGAAAACAAAAATAATGACTTTATTCAATGATTTCTTCTCTTCCGGGTCAGTCTCCACCGCCATTCATGACAGTACCGTGGTGCATGCATGTAATGCTGCTAATGCAGGAGCCAGAGTTCTGACGTAGAACATGCTGCGCTTTGTTTGCAAGCAGAAGAATGCACACACGCATTGTGGTGAATAACCGAATTTTCATTTTTGGGGGATCTATCCCTTTAATTTATGCCAAAATCACAGCTGTCATGTTATAATGTATATTTAAATGAGCACATAACAGTTAAAGCTGCAATGACTGAAGTTTTAGTGCAATGACTGATTAACAGCAAAGTAGACGGTATTTCGCTGTTGTCTGGAACACATCAGGATGCATTATCTTTTACACTACAAATGCTACAGTGCTCCGGATGTGTTTTTTTTAGTGATTTTGGCTCCATTTGCACATGTATTTAGCACTGACCCTATGTGATGAATGAGACCTACTATCTCTATAACAGTCTATTTACTCCTCAGTCTCTGCTACTCTCCCCCATCACGCTAATCCCACTGACCCTGCGTGGAGATTCAATTTCCACCTGATTTGTATGTATCAAACTCACAGCACTTCTGTATTCATTGCGAAACTACATTCGAACCCCACACAGATCATATCCAAAATGATTATTTAAGTACGCCCATACTACATCATGGGCAAAAATCTAGTCAGCCCCTTTATTTCTAATGGCACAAAACTGAGGCTGTTAAGGCAGCATGCGAATGGGAAGACGGACTAAATAATTGATGTTGTGGTGCCTTGGTATTCCGCCGAGCACTTCAGGGGCGAGCCACCTCCCACACGAACGGGGAGGCTGTCAGGAGTAATTGGAGGAATTGCGACAGCGTCGAGTTAAGTGTTCGCCAATCCTGAGGTGAAGAATGTGACACTGCACGCTGCAGATCTCAAAAGCACAGTTTTTTTTTTTTTTTCATTTCTCTCCCTCTTCTTCAATTTCTCTCGTACACTTTTACTTATTGTTCCATTTTCTTTTAAAAGCATAAATCCCTTTCAGAGCCAGTTTTGCCTAAGAATGCTACAATTTGGCTGATGTGGCAGTCGAGTTCATGGCCATCAGGGGAATTCATAGGTAAGTCAGTCACCGAATTTTGTGCTTTGCATGACAAAACCTCTCTTGTTATGAAAAGGTAGACTTGTAGACTTCTTCTTACTCAGAGAATGCATCTCTCTTATTGACTTTGAAGTGTTTTGATCTTTCCAGCAGTCTTACGCAGCTCTTTATTGTTTCTTGTGCATGCGGCTATTCCAGCAAATCGACTAAGAATAACCAAGACACATTTTGACAACATTTATCTAAGGAAAAGACCTTGATGACCCCGAATCTCTCTCATATCCACATCACAGTCTCCAGGAGTCTTTGCTGTGAGCTCAACTCATCCAGCCCCCACATCCACCATCTCTACTTTAGATAAGATGACGTTTTCAGAGGCCTCTGGTGGTCATCGGGTCTGGTTGGGCCACTGAGCAGACAGCTCAGTGCTCACCCAAAGCCCCTATCTGTAGGCTGGAGGCCTAGTGGCCAGGTTGAGAAGAACAAGAAGAGGTGGCAGCTCAGAGACCACGGCTCAACATGTCAGCAGAAGAAAAATAGGTCTCCTGACAGGGTGAGGCAAAAGTCTATATTTTGTTGTTCTAACCACCCCTGAACCAGTTGAAAAGAAAGCACAAAGCTGGTCATAGCAGCACAGGCCATCTTCAACCAAGGCTCTTTACGGATGGCATCAGATTTTTGCAGGGCAGTCTGATTGCTCTGGGGCTGAGTTCATCAGTTCAAGTCAGCTTCAGTGGGGCATGAGAGACAGAATGGCAGATGTAATCAGATCGAGGGTCACGGGCTGCTGAAATGAGCAGCTACACCCACCCAACAGCCGAGGGAGCATCCTCTACCATCCATCCCTCTCAGATGCCTCACGCTCAGGGTTCAAATGATTTCTTTGAAAATCTCTTTGAAAATTTCATTGTACGTGTAAGTGGATTGTTTACTAAGAACTCTAGGTAGACATGTGGTATTATGGCATTTGAAGGTTTGGACTAAGGACTAAGGTGCTTTTTGCTTTTGAAATAAATATTACTTTTTGCAGCAAGGGCACATTAAACTGATCATAATCAGTTTGGTAAAGACATTTATATTGTTACAAAATATTTCTATTTCAAATAAATGCTGTGCTTTTGAACATTCTATTCATGAAAAGCATCCTGAAAATAATAATAATAATAATGATAATAATAATAATAAAAAAATCAACTATGCGTAATAAGAAATGTTTCTTGAGCAATAAATCAGCATATTAAAGACATTTATGAAGGATCATATGAAACTCACAATTATCTTGAAAATTCAGCTTAGCCATTACAGGGATAAAATAAATAATAATAATAAAAAAAATTAAGTAGAACACAGAAAATTAAATAATAAAATTTTTTATTGTATTTTTCATCAAATAAAGGTGGTGAGCATAAGAGCCTTTTTTTTTTTTTTTCAAAAACACTGAAATCATCATTAAAACATCTTACCAACCCTAAACTTCTAAATGGTTGTTTATATATGTAAATAAATAGATATATGAAATCATTAACTCTCACCCGCTTTCATACAATGTCAGTTAACATGATTAAATATTACCGTAAAGCCATCTGCTTTGTATATTTACGAACACTCTGCAGTCTATCTCAGCATGTTCACATTAAAAACAAATATCATCATCATCATTATTGCAATTAACATTTTACAGATGAAATCCTGATGAGAGTGATGCATCTGTTTTCAAATTAAGGGTACACCACTGAATTAAGTTGACTAAATAGGATTATTTCTCTGCTCATTTTCCATGGTCGTCACTTAAATTTTTATTGCTTATTTTAATTAGAACATTTTTATTGCTTCTCGGTTGGATTTCATATGTTTTAACTGAAGTCTCCCAAATTATTTGTTTCTCTTACATACAGTAGTGGAAATAATTACCCTGGATGCATGGGTAAAAAGAGACATTTCAAAGGCATATTCAAATACGGATACCTCATGATAAAAGTCTATTAATCTCTGAACTATGCAAATCACTTGGTTGCCTCATTAATAATAAGGAATGTGATATTTTTCTGTGAAATGCTAATTTCACTTTTATGGAAAAACTTGTCAACAAATATGTCACCATCACTTCTGGAAACAAAACAATTAAAAGAAAACCGAGCAGAGTGTCTTTAAGGACAACACAACACTGTGTTTGGAAGGGTCAACAGCAAACTGATAAATTATTTGATTCGACTGCTTAAATCAATAGTGCAGTAATTGAAATGGTGACACTTGAGACGCTTTTGATATAAATAGGCTCAAACTTTGTAATAAAGCCTAGCTCCTTGCCTTTATTTTTATCCAAGTATTTCTCCTCTAAATGAACAAATAGAACATTTGAATATAATTTTTCAACACTTTGAAGTTCCCCGCACTCCTCCTAGGCAATTTATAATGAAGAAATCAGCTCTGTTGCTGTTAGCTGTGTTGGACACAAATTCCTTATTAAAAAAATCCTGTTATCCTGCAGCAAGAACATTAATGCCACCAATTTTATGTCAGAAAAAGAACCGGATTGAAAATAAACGTGTGTTGACTGGGGCCTAATTGGCTTTTGACCAGCCACGCTCTCGATGTTATCGGTGACTCAAGGGTGTCGATGGAAGAATCATTTTTTTTTTCCTCAATGAGGGGAGAGGAGGAGGGAGGGAGGTCATGGTGGCAGAAAGCAAAATGATTGGTTTTCTTTTAGCAGAAGCCTTTATGAAATGAGAGAGGAATTTCAAAGGTCTCCCTAATTGCAAGTTAATGTGATGTGATTTATGTGGCTTCGATTCCGGCATGAAGGATGATTGCAGGGACTCAGGAAGCACAATGGGCATGTGATTCTTACTGCTGCATCGAACAAGCAGTTTAGAACATGTGTGATTATTATTCACTAAAATTTGCTGAAGGGAATAAAATCAGAATGCAAATACAGCACGGGGCCTGCAGAATTGCATGGCTATACTGTTTCGAGGTGCCATGGCAAAGAGTCCTCTAATTTGATGGTAATATTTTCAGCTGGAGGGGCTAAATGTCAGCTTATGCGCTTGTTTTTATTTATTTATTTATTTTTTTAACGCCAATGGCTCATTTCACAACTCGAAGCAACAGCAGAGTTTAAATGAAAGTGACCCTAGACCTAAATTGAGATGATGACCTGGAAAAAATAATGTAATCCCATAGCTGGAACAAGATCATTTAGCCTGATGGCACCTGGCTGTGACTGCATTAACGGCAGTTGTCTGTACTAATGATTTGCATTAGTAGAAGCATCATAAACACACTAAAGAGAAATGATTCAATATAGATGGAACAAAATAACTACATATTTGACCCATGGTGAAAGGGATTTAAAGTTGCGATGTAATGAAAGTAGTGACATATTTTCTTCTGTATTGAGACGTACATACAAGTAAACGGATTATTGAAAAAGCAAAAAAAATGTAGGGTGGGAAATTGGTTCAGTTTATTGGTTGTTGAAAGAATAGAGGTATATCTACAGAAAATAAGATTTTGCAGTAAGTTGTACAAAAAGGGCGGTGTTTATGAGGATGAAATGATTGGAAAAGTTTGGTATATGTCAAAAGAGACTAGCTTAAACACATTAAACAATTCCATGGATGAATCCTTCACAATGAGATCAATAACATGCATATAGGCAGAGTAAGGGTACATCTATTTCGTGCCGACTTTAAGGGATAAATATCAGAGTGTGAGGCAGTTTTAGGAAGGTTTTAGCAGTTGCTGTTGAACTGCCTCTGGATCAACGATTGCTTTTTTTTGACCAGAAATCTCACCTTGTCTTTGCCTGGCTGCATTGCGTCTGCACTGGGGTTCCCATGGCTACAACTAGGTCACTTTAGGTTTAAAAGGCTCCCAAAATGGCAAATCAACTCTTCCGTGACCCTGTCAATGCCACCTCGCTTCGATTCCTCTTCAGATGAAGCTGAAACAAATACTTCTCTGTCTGACATAGAGGAGGTCATGATGTTTCACTTCTACATCAAGCCATGTAAGATTGAGTGTGCCAGGCTTGAGGGGAGGTCAAGAAGCACTTCCTTCAGCTAGACTTCTGCAGCTATGCACCGGCTATCTTATTTGAGAGAAAAATGAAAATGCTGTAGTTGCTTAAGGTATATATGTTTGTCAGCGTTTTTGCTTTCTGGCATTGTGTGCTGACGGAGATAAACAAGAGATAAATAAAACAGAGGAAAGGGAGAGTGAAGTATCAGCGATAGTTTTGATGTACCTATTGATTCTGGCAGGTGGACACAAACCTTCATCTCCCACTTGTGCACAGATGTGCTTGATGTCAGCACACTTCTCCATCTTCTGAGAAATCCTTTTTGTATCCAATTCAGCAACAGAGGGCCAGTATCTATAGAGGCAAATTTACTAAAGAATAGTATGTACACTCTTAAAAATAAAGGGTTAAGGCTAGAAGGGATACAGCTAAAACTACTGGGCATGTGCACATCAATATAGTGTATTTTTTGTCACTGTACAACAATAATTGCTGTTTTTGCATTATTGTAAGGGTAGGTTTAGGGTTGGGGTAGGTGTAGACGTTAATCAAACACAATCTAATAGGTAGAAAAATGTAATTTATTGTTAGCTTCCAGTTTTAGCTGTATCCCTTCTAGCCACGACCAAATAAAAGTTTTATTGGCATTTATGGATCAGTGAAATTTAACATCCAATGGACCTGTCCATTGCACAAAAGGTTGTTTATAGTAGAAGAAGTTTATTTAGATTATTAAAATGTTGTTCATGCTAAGAAACAAATTGACTCTTTTAAGAACTGAAAGGTTCTTTGAGGAACCCAAAATGGTTTTTGCTGCGAAACCCCCCTATTGGAACCTTTATTTTTAGGAGTATATGGTATGCAAAACCTATATTTTTTAATTAACGGCCTATAATACAGTTTAACCATGCACCAAATGTGTTCAAGTGACGTTGTTGTGCTGTCAGTATTTAAATTAAGTCATTAACACTGTTTGGACTGTAATTGTTTCTCAGGGTGATGTCTGTGACGTTTGCATGACACATCTGTGATAATACGTGTTCGAATGACAGTTCATTCTCAGAGAACGAGCGAGTCATGTCATCACACAAACACAGAAATTTGCTTCTGTCATCATACTCACCTTCATGTGGTGTTAAATTGCTCCACATCCATATTTAACTACCACCTTTTCTCCAAACTATTTTTCTCTGTCTCTCCCACATCTTTCTTAGAGGCGAATTCATGGAGATGAATTGTCAGATTTCACTTATTGCGGAAGAGTTTGAACAAAGCTTGAGCGTGTTTGTTTTTTAATTCCTTGTTTTTATTGTTGTGATTATTTTTTTTTTTTTGAATGACTATTTTACTTCCTTTTATGTATAGCACTTTGAATTACCACTGTGTATGAAATCTGCTATATAAATAAACTTGCCTTGCCTTATTTTGTGTTCCACAGAAATCATGCAGGTATTGAACTATATGAGGGTGGCAGAGACTGAGAAAAAAATGCTTGGAGAGGTGACTGGTGAAAGTTAAATATGGAACTGGAGCAACATAAAATGTCCAAGACATAAAAATGTAATAATGAATACATCCAAATAGTAAATTAATCACATAAATATATCCCTCTTTTACGGTTTTGCTCTCAATCCTCAAGAGAGTTGTGTCAGTTTTGCAGAAAGCTGACGTATTTTTGCTCATGAATCAGTCAAAGCTTCTGCTCTGACATCACTGAAGGAGGCCTGTGGGAATTGACTGATACCGATATCATGTGTATGTACTGCATATGTCACGACACCGCTGCTTATTCAGTCAGTTCAGTTTGCAGTCTCGCAGAGCTTTTCAGCAAATGACGCTTGATGCTGTCAGCCAGCATGCATTTGGACAAATCATTTAAGCTACCAGATGAGCATTGAACTGGCTGTTCACTTCAAACAGTGTTTCCTCTAATGCTCTAGGAGAGAAAACATAGAAGTGCACGTAAAAATGTCCACAGTTATTTGCTAATGTAGAATATCTCTCAAATACAAGCATTTTAAAGTGAAAAAGACTTCATTTTGCCATATTAGCTCTGCAGATAAAATTATAGTAGCACTAATTTGACTTTCCTCACTCTCAAACGATATTTTCATCAGCCATTAATTAGAGACTCAATTTTCCAAACATCACAATTAACATCACCGAGACTCCAGCACTCAAAACTGCTGTGCCCGTTTCAATTAAGCCTATTTTGCACAAGTGATGTGAATGCTAATTAATCAGTTAATATTCCCTAAGACCTGTTTGGATTTAAAGCTCACTCAGCCGCAACATCAGTATGCAGGATGGACGCTGTGTTATACACTTTTACCGTGAGTGGGTCCTGTCATTGTTCCCAACTCTCAGTAATAATGCACGTCAGCTAATTAATAAAATATTGAGGATGTTTCTTGGTGTTTGTTGGATGCGGCGATGGCACGTCTTTATATACAAAATGGTGGCAGCTTGGTTCAGAGACCTGAGCTTCCCCTGTGACCACAACTAATTAAATGAGTCAACAGTGAGTGTCAAGTATTTGTGTGTGTATTTAGGGGCCTGTGTGCAATTTTGGCTCTGGATCGATAAGTCAGACAGGGCTTTAAAACACAGTTCTCCCTATGGAGGCTTATGTTATGGAGCAAGCTGTGATTTACCTTTCAGACTTGCTGCCTGCTCGCAGCTCAGTCCGGCTTCAGCCTCCTCCTCTGTTTTCACAGCTTAGTCATGGAACAGCATCACAGATTTGCAACAGCAAATTACATGTCATTGTAGTTAGGCATCTGTGATGATCTGGATGAAAAATGAATCATCCTCATCTGCCTCTTACTGTGGTATTTTTTACTCTACAGTGAACATATTAGCTCTGCAGTTAAAAATCTGTGGACTTTTTTTTTTTTTTTTTAGCCGTGTGGAACATAATTTGTAAATGAAGTGCAATTATTGTGGGTTAAAAAGGTGTTGTCTTAAACACTGTGGCAGGAATCACATATCCACATTTAAATCTTCTTCTTTATCTTCTGAAAATTATTTGAAAACGATTAAAACTGAAAATTCTGTCATCTTCATGTCACTCCAATCTTGACATTTTTACCACAAGGGAGCAGTAGGGATTACTCCAAAATTTGAGAGAGGAAAAAGTTGACATGTTAAATTAAAATAACTTTAAAGCTGCAGTCCGTAACTTTTACCTCTTCTATGTTTGAAAACCTGGAATTGCAGTTTCTTGCGGAATTATCTTCAGTGCGCGGGGTTTTGATCCGGTGTCCCGGCACGGCTCCAGCGCGGATGAATCTAATGTTTTGAGGTGAATGTGTCGTTGTCAGTCACTGCACCGGTGTGGGGACAATTTCTATTCAGGTATATAGGCCTACTGCTTACGTTTTTAATAGGCAGAATAAAGATACAATGTCAACTTAGTTTATTTGTTTATTTGCAATAACAGATAACTCAGGTTTTTTTTAATTTTTGAAAATCATGTTTTTTTTTTATGTTATCATGTTTTTATTGTGTTTTACTGTGTTAGTTAACTGTTTGAAGTTCTATAATAAAATAAAATGAATGAATGAATGAATGAATGAATAAAATAAAATAAAATAAATAAAGTTATTATTATTATTATTATTATTATTATTATTACTCATGTCTGATCTTGCTTAAGGTGTCAAGGTAAGCCTGGACTGCCACTGATGCCCCTTAAAAAATAGCTGCATGACACCCCCGACTTTAGATCTGCAGTTGCACAACTGTGAATACACACTTAATGTTCTGTGATCTTGCATGGCCTCTGATACTTCATTCCCAGGTAAATTTGCCTGAGATTAAACAGGGTTTCTGCAGGTATCATCAAATCTAATTTAATGCTTTTTAATGCCTTTTTAATGCCATTTTAAAAAATGTTTAATGCCATACACGACCCATCACTACACTCACTACCAGTCGAAGGTTTTTAAAGTTTTTGAAACTATTATTATTTAAAATAAATGTGTTTTATGTGAATATCTGTTAAAATGTAATTGATTTCTGTGATCAAAGCTGAATTTTCAGCATCATTACTCCAGTCTTCAGTGTCACTTGATCCTTCAGAAATCATTCTAATATGCTGATTTTCTGCTCCGTTATGATTATTGGTGCTAAATCATTAATAACGGTTCTTATTATTATCATCAATATTGAACACATTTTTTTCTGCTTTATATTTTTGTGTAAATCATGATACATTTTACTTTTCAGCTTAAATGTCATAAATATATTTCTGCATAAGTAACATTACAAATGTCTTTACTGTCATCAATTTAATTTGTCCTTGTTGAATAAAAGCATATATATATAAAACACTAGTTTTTTTATTGTATTTTTGAAGGGTAATATATTGTGGTTTGTTTCCACAAAAAATAATAATAAATAAATAAATAAATAAATAAATAAAAATAAAAAAGGAATAATCACAACTGTTTTCAGAAATGTTTCTTGAGCAGCAAATCAGCATATTAGAATGATTTCACTGAAGACTGGAGTAATGATGCTGAACACTCAGCTTTGAATCACAGGAATAAATTATATTTTAAAATGTATTCACATAAAAAAAAAACCTAAAAAAAAAAACTGTCATTATAAATTGAAATAATATGTCACAATAGTATTGTATTGTTTTTATTGCATTTTTGATCAAATAAATGTAGCCTTAGTAAGCATAAGAGGCTTCTTTCAAAAACATTAAAAAATCTTAATTATCCCAAACTTTGACCAGTTAGGCCTGTTTTAAACTAACCATTCAATTTGACAATAATGCAACGATGATAATCTTGGATATGTGAGAAAATCTACATAATTTAAACCATCACTTCTATATCAGTTCTTACTTACTGAAATCAGCATATTTGTGATATTAAATTGATTTTCAAGGTGTTTTTTTAAATAAAGAAAGGGCAGTTTTTTCATTTTTTCCCCTAATCTAATTAAAATGTTTGCATTATCTTTCATATCAAATTCTTACATTTCATTAATGAATTTACATTTACATTGCAAAATTACAGCTGCATGAATAATGTTATGAGCTTAGTGTTTTAAATTATTTTTTAATATACAAATATGAAAAGTTGGAAAAAATGCAATGATACTTTAAAATATGAGAGTAAACCGCCAGTAGATGGCGTCAAGTGACTGTGTTAATTAGTGAACTTTAAATCATTAGTTCAAGCGATTCATTCAGATGACTGATTCATTCAAGAATCAAGCAAGTGTCTATCTTTATGACTGGATCACTGAATCATTGACTCAAATGATTAATTCAAAAGCGCTGAGTCATTCAGTAACGAAACACCACTGTGTGCTGCTCGGAGATTAGTGAATGATTATCACTCGTTTATAGAGTGAATAAAATCAGTGTCAAATCTGCAATAGTGCTGATATTCAGGAATCAACACTCTCTTGGTGGTTTCATGTTATAGGCTACATCATATGGTATAAATATAAAAACTCCATTTTTTCCACAGTAGCCTATGTTTGTTCTATGAGTTGTCGACTTGGCGACTTTTTATCTCACAATTCTGACTTTTCTTTCTCGGAATTGTGAGATATAAACTCACAGCTGCGAGTTATAAAGTCATAATTGCGTGATATAAACTCGCAATTGCGAGAAAAAAAGTCAGAATTGTGAGATAAAAAGTCGCACTTACCTTTTTTTTTTTTCTTGATGTTTCCGTCCTGAAATCTCGTGTATGTTGAATTAATTTTTTACGCACCTAATCCCAAACCATTCGTTGCAAATTCCAAAACGTCATTTTAGAGCTAATAACAGAGGCTTGAGCTATTGATATGCAGGCTAATGCAGTTATTAATGCAGCATAATGCAGTTATTATCTACTGTTCCGCGTGTGTATCGCACCAATGTACATATTTTGCGACAGCAAATCGAAAAGTTATTAATTATGAAGGCGTTATATTCAAAGTAAACTGGCATTATTTTTATTCAAAACCATCTAAAAAAAATAATGCCTGTAGAAATAAATTTAATGACTTTTAATGCTATTTAAGGCCTTAATTTTTAGCAAAATCCATTTAATGACCTTTAATGCTTTTTAATGCCCCGCGGACACCCTGTTAAATGTCTTGGCAATGTAAATTCCCCATTAGGAAGAAACTTGCGTCCTCTGGTGTTACGCTGCTATTTCCATTGCACTGAAATTAATGTATGCTCATCTCTTTCTGTTACTCTCGTTTTCCTGCTCTCTTTTGTCTAATTATAAATCACTGAATGAAGACGGAGTAGAGCTGAAGGTGTTTTGAAACACTGCTCTCTCATTGGTGATTTAGACCTAGTAATTAGAGACCCTGACTATCTTTCTCTCTCTCCCTCTCTCTTTCTCCCTGTCCCTCTGACTGTCCCTCCCTCTTTTTCTCTCTCTTCCCACCATGCTAGCTAGATTAAACTCAGGGGAATGACCTGCCCCAGATTTTACGCTGCATTGAACTCTTAACAAATTAGAGATGGGTTATCCATGGACAGCTTAATTGCAAGGAGCATATGGTGTATTAACTCATGATCAAGATTAAATTATACATTTCCGAGCGCAGATTTGTTCTTTTCGCACTCCACAGCTGCCCTGCCCATGCTTCCTCTCTCCTCTATTTCTGGCTTAAGATGAGGTCAGAAAATCTGTATGTAGTGAAATATGTGATTTACAACATGGTGATAATTTAAGTGTCGGAAGAACATATGTGTATAACCTGGTTGATGCATGTCTCTGCAAAGCTTCCTATTATTACAGTAGAAACTACACTTCGGAGTGTTGCACAACTTCAAACAAACCAAACATTATAGATACTTCAGGGCAAACTTACCAAACTGTTGCAACACAAATTAATTTGTAATTAATAATATGCATTGCTAGGAACTTCATTTGGACAATTTTAAAGGCGATATTCTCAATATTTAGATTTTTTTGCACCCTCGGATTCCAGATTTTCAAATAGTTGTATCTCAGCCAAATATTGTCCTACAAACCATACATCAATGGGAAGCTTTTTATTCAGTTTCAGATGACGTATAAACCTCTCTCTCTCTCTCTCTCTCTCTCGCTCTCTCTCTCTCTCAACACACACACACACACACACACACACACACACACACACACACACACACACACACACACACACACACACAGTGGTGTGAAAAAGTTTTTGCCCCCGTCCTGTTTTTTTAATTTTTTTATTTATTTTTTTATTTTTTTTCCCCCATTTTTTGCATATTTGTCACACTTAAAAGATTCAGATCATCAAACAAATTTTAATATTACACAAAGATAATGCAAGTAAATACAAAATGCAGTTTTTAAATGATGATTTCGTTTATTAAGGGAAAAAAGCTTTCCAAACCTACCTGGCCCTATGTGAAAAAAATTAATTGCCCCCTCCTGTTAAATCATGAAAGAACTGTGATTAAACACATTATTTTAGAAATCTGAGTTAAATTTCACTAGCCACACCCAGGCCTGATTACTACCAGACCTGTTGAATCAAGAAATCACTTAAATAGAACCTGTCTGACAAAGTGAAGCATGCTTAAAGAGCAACACATCATGCCACGATCTAAAGAAATTCAAGAACAGACGAGAGACAAAATAGTTGACATGTATCAGTCTGGAAAGGGTTAAAAAGCATTTTCTAAGGCTTTGGGACTCCAGTGAGCCACGGTCAGAACCATTATCCACAAATGGAGAAAAGGAGGTCATAAAAGAACCCAGAACAACTTCTAAAGAACTGCAGGCCTCACTTGCCTCAATTAAGGTCAGTGTTCATGATTCAACAATAAGAAAGAGACTGGGCAAAAACACCATCCATGGGAGAGTTCCAAGGCAAAAGCCACTGCTGACCAAAAAGAACACAAAGGCTCGTCTCACATTTGCCAAAAAATATCTTGATTATCTCCAAGACTTTTGGGCAAATATTCTGTTGACTGATGTGACAAAAGTTGAACTTTTTGGAAGGTGTGTGTCCCGTTACATCTGGCGTAAAACCAACACAGGATTTCATAAAAAGAACACCATACCAACAGTCAAACGTGGTAGTTGTGTAATGGTCTGGGGCTGCTTTGCAGCTTCAGGACCTGGACGACTTGCCATAATTGATGGAACCAAAAATTCTGCACTCTATCAGAAAATCCTGAAGGAGAATGTCTGGCCATCAGTTTGCGACCTCAAGCTCAAGCACACTTGGGTTATGCAGCAGAACAATGATCCCAAACACACCAGCAAGTCCACCTCTGAATGGCTCAAGAAAAACAAAATTAAGGTTTTGGAGTGGCCAAATAAAAGTCCAGACTTAAATCTGATTGAGATGCTGTGGCAGGACCTTAAACAGTCCATTCATGCTCAAACCCTCCAATATGGCTAAATTAAAACAATTCTGCAAAGAAGAGTGAGCCAAAATTCCCCCACAGCGATGTGAAAGAGTCATTGCCGGTTATCGCAAATGCTTGATTGCAGTTGTTGCTGCAAAGGGTGGCACAACCAGTTATTAGATTTAGGGGGCAATTACTTTTTCACGTTTGGACAGCTTTTTTTCCCTTAATAAATGAATTCATTTCAGAACTGCATTTTGTATTTACTCGGGTTATCTTTGTGTGATATTAAAATTTGTTTGATGATCTGAATCATGCAAGTGTGACAAATACGCAAAAAATGAGAAGAAAAAAAAACAGGAAGGGGCAAAACCTTTTTCACACCACTATATATATATATATATATATATATATATATATATATATATATATATATATATATATATATATATACCCCCCCCTGTACATAAGATTAACATCATATGAAGGGGAAAAACTGTTTTTGTTCATACAGCTAAAGTGTGATGATTTAGTCCACAAATATACAGAAACACATAATTTGCCAAGTTTGTCTTCCTTTTGTTTCTGTGATGCTTGATGCTTTATTTAAATATACTGTGAAACTGAGATTATATGCAAATTATCTTTATTTTCTAAATGAAAAACATGTTGAATGGGCTAAAATGGTATGACATTCGTAACACCATTGCTTTGTACACATCAAAACTCGTTTTCTTTTCCAAGGCCTGCGGTTGTTTGCAAACAGTGAGAACGTAGATTTTTTTCATCTGGTAAACTGATAAAAAGACAGTCTTGTCATGTTTCTTTACACCATCAGGAAGTCTCATAGAATAAATTATAACTTGGTGTGTTCACATTTTAAAACCGCTGTTCACAAATGGCTCCAAACAACAGGTTAAACTGTTTACACAAAAAAGCATGACGATGTTATGATAAGCTGTGGCACAGAAAGCAGATAAAAAAGGCTACAGACAGAAAGATCTTACTGATGTTTCTGTTTAATTAAATGTGAGTGAAAGGTAGACGATGAGAGAAAGTTCAAATCGGATGCTGCGACAAGGTAATATCACTCGCATAGCAAACGTCGTAGTCCTCCTCCCTGAGATGCTCTTTATTTCTGTCCCGATTCAGTAAACATCTCAAATGTCTTTCTTGCACTTGTGACCAGTATTTCAGTTTGAGGCTTTTGTTCTCATGTCTTTCTTGAAGTGAAGGGGACAGAACATTCAGCGGAAGACCGGTTTTCCAGACAGTTGACCGAGTGATCCATTTTATTTTCTCTCCTTTTTTGTCTTGATTGTATTTTTTAAAATTTTTTATTCTCTTGGACTACACTGTTTACATCTCCATTGACCGTGTTAGAGAATTGATTCTCTTACAATGGAGAGAACCAGCACTAGCACGATATGTTCTGATTTATTGATTCCATTTAAAGAAAAAATAGAAAAAATAGGGCTGCTTCTCCAAAATAACCAATTCACTATCCTCAGATGATGATAATGCTATTATATGATCTATTTAATACAGAAAAAATGCAGGTTACAGAGTGAGCAGAGTCAAAGAGATACAACTATCTTTGAATGCATAACTCTTGGGAACTGTGATGAATTGTTAATGGAATATCAATTATGATTACTACTGTATCGATGATAGTAGTGTTATTTCAATTCTTTTTATATTTGAAAGCATAATTTAGATACCATGTGGATTTTTGTTATGTAAGGCCATGTGTCCACCAAAGCGTTTTGCTGCAGACTTGGAATTTTTTTCTATTTGATGAAAGTTGAAAAATGTTCAACTTTGGGTAAAACGCAGCACTCAGTGTCACTTTTTACCCAGCTGTCAAATCACAGTGGAGTACAACAACTGAACAACAATGGAGAAGAAGTAAATATTCCTGGTCTCCGAGTATCCATCTGTCTACTAGATGACATCTCTGGACTACAACAGTAGTGATATGAAAAAAAAATAATGCTTGGAGGAACATTTCGTACACTGTGGATCTAGCTAAACGCTGTGCCTCCAAAGTGCTCTCCAGCTGGGTGTTTTCAAAAGAGCTGGCTAAAAAAAGCATTGGTGGACACATGACCAAGAAAGGGTGAAGGTTTTTGCTTCTTTTAGAGTTTACTGTGACCAGTAGCTCACTCACATGGTACAAAAGCTGTCACTGGGGTGGTACCTTTTCAAAAGGTACACCTTTGTACCTCTGAAAGGTGAATATTGGTACCTTAAAGGTACATATTAGAACCTAAAGTGTACTCCAGTGGCAGCTTTTGTACCTTTTTTCTGAGAGTGTAGTATGCAGCTGGGTTTGTGTGACATAGTCATCATGGAATACAAAGCTAAATGAAAAGCAAACTGTGCTAACTATATCATCTCTGAAGAGTTTGACTGGTGACGTTTTTCATTTGTACATATATTTGTACACATTTGCTCAAGTACAAATGAAGTGACGTCCCCTGTTTATTCCACTTTTCACATAGTGTAAACTTCTGCAATGCTGCATCAGTGGACAAACTGACTTATGGTCTTGAGCTACAAGTTGACAAGTATCCGCAAGAACCGTGAGTCGCCAAGGACTTTCCTTTTCTGTAAGTGACAGTTTTGCTTATGTCAGACATTGTAAACCGTTAGATTATCTGGACATGATGCACTTGGATCTCTCATCCTTGCTTTCCTGTCGAGTCCCTGTATGACAGGAAGCGGTTGTGATTTATGGAAGGTTGCGATGCCTCTCCACTGCTGTTGTGTGGGTGTGGAGAGCTGTCCCACAGATCCCCTCTAGAGAAATCATTTGTTTCAGTCTTTGCTTTCTTGCTGGATTTGGCGGCCATTCCTTTAGGCTTCAATGCACATCATTAGCCCTTTGCTAATTACGAAAGTTCTCTTCTGACTGTGTGCGGGTATGCATGTAAGCAAGTTTAAGAAGAAACAAAAAGGTCTATGAAAGTTTTACATATACTGTATATATACACATTTCAAAAGTTTAGGATCTGATTTTTTAAAATGTTTTTGAAATTCCCTTATGCTCACCAAGTCTGCATTTGTTTTCATTAAAAAATGAAAATAAATAAATAATAAAAAGAATTAAAATCTTTTAAAATACCTGTTTTCTCTTTGAATATATTATAAGAGGTAATTTATTGCTGTGATGGCAAAGCTGAATTTTCAGCAGGCATTACCCCAGCCTTCAGTGTCACATGATCCTTTAGATATCATTCTGATATGTTGATTTGGTGCTTAAGAAGAAACAGTGGTCACAGAGGTCCAATTCTCACTATTAACAAACCATTACAACTTTTGCCTCAATAAACTCCTAATTTGCTGCTTATTCATAGTTATTAAGGAACTTGTAAAGTTGAGGTATTGGGTAGGATTAGGGATGTAGAATATGGTCATGCAGAATATGTGCTTTATAAGTACTAAAAAAAACACCTAATATGGTAATAGGCATGCTAATAATAAGAAACTAGTTAATATTCCCTAAACTAAAGTGTTACCAAAACAGATGTGCTACTTATAGTTTTGCAGAAAGTTTGATTTAGGATTTTTCGATGAATAGAATGTAAAAAAAAAAAAAAAAAAAAACAGCATTTGTTTGGAATAGAAATCTTTTGTAAAATTAGAAATATCTGATTTGACTTTTTTTTTTTTAACTTACAAGCACATATTAACTTAGCCACACATATACAGTATACACAATCAAAAAGTTAAGTATGTTATATATGACATAAATACAAGGCTTATGGGTGAACGCAAATGACTGAAAATTGATTTTTTTTCTATATTAATTAAAAACATTAAAAAAGAAGGGCAAAGTTTAAAATGAAGAGAAAAAAGTATCCTACTAAGAGACCTGACATTTTCTCTATTGTGTTGTTGTAGACTCACCAATAACAATTATCTTGTAATTGTTGTTGTAATTATGATGACGCATTTGGTGGTGTGCCAGAGAAGCACTCTCCTGTGCCATGGAGCATCTTTATTTTCTGCCATCTACAAGAGCTGCAGAAGAGGTCCCTGTGCTCTCGGGGGACTGTAACACCATTTATTCCTGATTCTTTTAAGATCTCAGAACACACAATATAAATATTGCTTTCACTCAGCTCAAGATAGCTGTTGTCCAATTTTCTTTTGTTGTGCACTCATACACTGTTTGCACTGGATAAAAATACTCAAGGAATACTTTTTTATTCTATCTTTATTCTTTATTTTGACCTCAGCCTGAAAGTAAAGCTGTGGTTTTGATACAGTGCCAAGTGCTTATCAAATATACCTGTGTGTGTGTGTGTGTGTGTGTGTGTGTGTGTGTGAGAGAGAGAGAGAGAGTGAGAAATAGTGGTGTTTCATTTCAGAGGATAAAGAGAAGCAAGGAGAACTTCCCTCAAAGGAATTGCAAATCATGAGAGGCATGAGAGGAAAGCTTGCGGCTAAATGTCTTGTCAGGCATTTTTTGAAAGTGGTCTCCCCTGCGATTGACCTTCTTTATAAGCAAAGCCAGCAATAAAACAAGGTGACCATAGCAGCAGAGCTTCACCTGTTATATTCTTACCCGTATCTTTCTTCTTTTCTTTTCTTCTGAGTGCACAACTACACTTCTGGTTCAGTGGTTCAATATTTGATGCAAGAAAACAACAATCGACAAGTTAACATTTGTTGAAAATGTCTTTCTAGCTTTGAAAAAACCTTGATTATTCGCTTTATTATGTTACCTTTCGAGTTTTTAATCTTCATATTGGTAGATCCATGTTTTTAGCAGATCTTCCTCTCTCGCTCCTTCAGCAAGCTCAGATCCAGCGGATCATCAGCCAGTTCCTGTTGCTAGGCAACTCCATTGCAAAGATCCTCCCAGTAGAGTTTTGAAGGTAATAAAACAATGCCCCTAGATAAACAGGAGCCAAAGTCCGGAAAAGCCGCAAGGGTGGAGGACGACAGTAACACACTGTAAATAACTTCTATAACTTCTTCTGCCCCAGTCTTTATTTTACAGTGACCAATTTAAAAAAAAAAGGCAGACAGAAGAAAGGGAATTTACTTGTACTGTCAGTTAATACGTTAACAAACTGAATTTGCCTTCAGTTTTTTAGACAGTTGACCCATTTTGTTTCAGTTTGGCATGATATTTTTCCATTCTGTTCTGTATTATTTTAACCCTCTAATGCATGGGATCCAGAACAGTGAACACATAATGTCCAATCATCACTATTGATGTAAGGTCCAATCATCACTATTAACTAACTATTAACTCTGACTCCTAATTTACTGCATGTTAATAGTTAGTAAGCAGTGTTGGGGAGTAACTAGTTGCATGTAATGGAATTACATAATTTGATTACAAAATAAATGTAACTGAAATCAGTTACAGTTACTGAGAAAAAATGTGTAATTAAATTACAGTTACATATGAAAATATTAATGATCACAAAGGGGTTACGTCTGATTTTTTCTCTCTCTCACACACACACACACACACACACACACACACACACACTCACACACTTACTTGTTTTGCTATCCTTGTGGGGACATTCATAGGCGTAATGGATTTTCTACTGTACACCAACCCTACACCTAAACTTAGCCCTCACAGGAGACTTTTTGCATTTTTAGATTTTCAAACAAACTTCATTCTGTGTGATTTATAAGCTTCTTTACCCATGGGGGCATCAATTTAGGTCCCCACCGTGACACGAGTCCCCATGAGTCTGTGTGTTTTCAGGTTTAAGTACCCACCTGAATAGAAAAACAGGTACACACACACACACACACACACACACACACACACACACACACACACACACACACACACACACACACACAAATTTAATTGATTTCTTCATTGACTGCTCTAAAATATGAGACACCAATGTTTCAGGAGTTCAGGATACAGAATAAGACACATGCTTATTCGATAACTGTTTTATTTTCTATTTGGATTTATGTGCTTTTTTTTAACATTAACTTTTTTTTTTTTTGCAAGGCATTGTTAGATGCCAGTGTTTCCTGTCATAGCTAAGCAAAGATTTGATTTCAAAAACAGTATCCTACCTATTAAACTATTTTTGTTAAATTCGTATTTAAGCTCAGAGATCTCAAAGTAAAAAAGAGGTGCTAAAGTCTGATTTTGCCTGTGGCTGTGCATTATAATTAAATTATTACAATCCTAATTCAAGTGATGAAGGCTTTTGAAAATCTGTCAATAATCAGTGTTGAGCACTACTGTAAGATTGACCCTGTCTGGTTTAAATGTTTGAAAATGACAAACAGTTGAAGAGATTATAAATTTAGATTATAAATTAAGTAATCAAATGTAAACAGTAACATTACTTTAACAAAGTGATTGAAATAGTTACATTACTTATTACATTTATAGGGTAACTTGTAATCTGTAACTTATTACATTTCCAAAGTAACCTTCCCAACATTGTTAGTAAGGCAGTTGTTAAGTTTAGGTATGGGGTAAGATTAAGGGATTGAAAAACATGCAGAATAAGGCTTTAATATGTGCTTATGCTATGCCTACCTCCTACGTCATCTGTCAGAACGCGCGGATGACAGTTAGCGGATTACTGTTTAGTAAAGTTTTAAAAATTTATATTTTTTCTTACAAAAGATGCATCGATTCACTGCAGGATGCCTTTCTTAACTCTCATTACCGTAACTCAAATCCCCCCAACCCTGTAGCAGTGTGGGACACTTTCTATGATAGATGGATGCGCTTTATTGGACTTCATTTGGACTATTGAAAAATAACACCTATTCACTGCCATTATAAAGCTTGGAAGAACCGGGACATTTTTTTTGATAAAACTCTGATTATCATTTGAAAGAAGAGAGTCAGGGTAAGTAAATCATAAGGTAATTTTCAGTTTTGGGTGAACTATCCCTTTAACGACTCCTTTCCCGTGCCCTCATGGGATGGTACATGCACTTCATAATCTCACCAGAAATAGTATGTCATCTGGGTACATGTGCCTACTACTCTTTCACTTACTGTTTTTTGCCCACTATGTGGAAGTATGCATATTTAAATGAATCCACTGTTTTTTTTACTTATGAAAACAAAATTCAACATGACAAAAAAAAAAAAAAAAAAAAAAAAAAAAAAAAAAAAAAAAAAAAAAAATGATGTACCTTTTATAAACAGAAACATTGAAACTGTTTCATTTCACAAGAGGTGATTCGTCTATGTTCCTCCATCCAGCACATCAAAGCAGGAGCACTTTAGACACATTAATAATTTAGTAATTATCTTCAGCTTTTCTATAGCTGACACATTGTACAGTGAGTATTCTGCCAGATGTCCTACCATGTATCAGTGACACTTTGCTAAAGATGTGGCAGACCCAGAGCAGAGAGGAATGAAGGATAGTTTCAATGATTCCAAATGACCACCCATTCACAAAACCCACTCGTCTTTCATCTCTCTTTTCTTCATTTTGATGATTTTACACTGAATCCATTTAATGCAGAATTCAAGAATTTGCTCTGTGTGCTATTCCCCTAATCAACATGCAAATCTCTCTTTCCCTATTGCACTAATGCATCTTAGAAGCTGAATATGTGAGCTTGCATTGAAAGATTATAAATGTGAAATCATTCTAAAGCAAGCAAGTGCCCTGAAATTACAAACATGACAAATGAAAACAAGTGAGAGAGGAGGAGTGTGGCGTTGATGCTGATAATGCACGGACACGAATGCTAATGATGGGATGAGGTAAATAAATCAGTTTGTTCCACCCTGTCAGGGTATGACAGACTGACCTCATGGTGTCGTGTCTACATTTATTGCAATCATCTTTGTATGAAGTCACTCACACCAATATTGACAGCAAACAATTAGAACCAACAAGAGTCAGTTACTGCTGTGGAATATATCAGCAGACTTTCTGACTACCAGTATATCAATGATATTAAAATCTAACTTGTGCCAATTTGATGGTCTTATATATATGTAGGTAGTAAGCAGTTACAAGAGTGGCATGTTATAAAGGTTATACTAGCTTCAATTCAGTTGGCAGCTCTTGTAATTTATTTCAGTGCCCAAAGACGTTACTGTATTAAATATAAACAAAAGCATCATGTGGTTATAACGTTTGAGAAGTAGGAGTCTATGTGTAGTAGATCTGATTACAGTTACAGACATCCTCTTATCAATTTCTATACAGAGCCATAATCATTCTTCTTATCTGATATCTGTGCTGACATCCACCAAAGTATATGTGCATTTGAGAAAAGATGTTAAAGAGGCAGAATATTCACTGTGACTGAAGCCCCTTTTTGAGTAAACTGTATGTCATCTCTAAAGTATAACATTTATTTACCACAGTGTATAAATTACATGTATATAACTCAATATAATGTATATTAACTAACTAAATAAACCCTAACCATGAGTGATGTTTTTTTTTCTATTACAAAATCATATCTTTAGGTATGATCAAGTTGTATGTTATCACATGATTTTGCTATTTTGTGCAAATTATTACTAAATGTCATGAAAGTGTGTTGTGTGTTTTAGAGGGTTTCAACAGGCCTCTAAAAAGTCTGAAAATTAAGTTGGATCAAATTTAAGACTTTAAAGTCTAAAGTATCTTAAATGGTAATTATCAATTTAAAACAGGAGTCATGATATGGCCTCATGTGAAGTGATTTAATTAATTTAGCCAACTCTATGGTGTTTATATGGTAATTTATAGTAGATGGTTGTAAGTGTGTATGTTTTTGAAAGCACAACTGGAAGTAGTAAAGCATTTACATTTCAAAATAAGAGGACCAACGTATTTTGGCCTTGTTTATAATTAAAAGTCCTGCATATAGATAAAAGGTTTTCTGGATATTAGCCTACTGGTATTTTGGTTGCACCATAAATGCTGCACTGTACTGTACTGTGCTGCGCCATGCCACATCTATTTTATTTTATTATTTTATTTTATTTTATTTTATTTTATTTTATTTTATTTTATTTTTTATTTTATTTATTTATTTATTTATTTTTTTATACAGAGACAATGCACAACAAAACTGTTGTGCCAGAGTTAGCTATAAAGCTAATTTGCATCTGCAGTCCCTGGGCAGGATGTTGTTACAAAATTACCAAGTTCAGTCAAAAACAATACAATACATACAACACATACAATATCACATCATACTCCATTAAATAAAAAATCAAGTCAATGATCACATATCTGATTTTCCTTAAGCCATACTTTAAGCGTAGTTTTAAAAATACTAAATGTTGCATACGCTCTAATATAAACATAAACACTCTAATATAAATATTCTGCTGCTCTAACTGAAAAAGCTGATTGTCCAAAAACAGTTTTCTTAAATTTAGTTGAACAGTCACCTCTAACTGATGACCTAGTCTGCCTGATATTATCCTTACAGAAAGTCACACATTGTTTAAGAGGTGGTGGTGCAAGATCATGAAATAATTTATACATCATCAAACACACATCAGCAAAAAAGAAAAAATTATCAAACGTCAATAATTTATCATTTTTAATAATATTGCAGTGATGATAACTCCTTGGCTTTTTAGCTAAAATTTTCACAGCTCGTTTATAAATAGTATATAATGGTTTTAACATAGTTATACTTGTATGGGACCAACTTGTAGCACAATAAGATAAATGAGGGAGGATCATTGTATGCATAAAGAGTTTAGCAGCAGCCACGGGTAATTGGTGCCTAATATTTCTGAAGATCATCAAAATTGCTCTAGTACTTTTAGACACTTTTTTTATATGTTTTTTAAAATTTAATTTAGAATCCATAATCATACCCAAATATTTAAAATGCTCAACAATATTTATTACCTCTCCTTTAACTAAAATATCTGGACAACGCTCATCAACTTCCCTGATCGAAAAATACATTCCCACAGTTTTACTCATGTTAAGAGTGAGGCAAGAATGACATAGCCAATCTGAGACTTTGTTCAATGCAGCAGTAAGTTTGATAGCAGCTTGTTCTTTTGTCTTAGCATAAGTATAAACAACTGTATCATCTGCATACATCTGAACCTGGACCTCTGGACAAACTGTAGGCAGATCATTAATGTATAAGCTGAACAAAATTGGTCCAAGAACCGACCCCTGTGGGACTCCAATATTACAATCAAGAAATGGTGAGCATGCATCATTAATTCTTGTACATTGTTTTCTTAAACTTAAGTATGACTCCATCCATGTTAATGTATTAGTAAAAAAATTAAACCTTGATAACCTAGAAAAAAGAACATTATGATTAACGGTATCAAAAGCCTTTTTAAAATCAAGGAAGACAGCACCAACAACACCTCCCCTATCAAGACTGGATTTAATTTGTTCAACGAAATAACAGTTTGCTGTCTCCGTAGAGTGATGTGCCCTAAATCCAAACAGCATAGGATGTAATGGAAAATGACCAAGATTTAAATGCTTTACTAACTGATTACAAACAACCTTCTCAATTACTTTAGAAACAACTGGTAGAATACTAATAGGTCTATAGTTAGTTACATTAGCAGGATCACCAGTCTTAAATATAGGTGCTATTACTGCTGACTTCCAGGCACTTGGAAAATAACACTGCTCTATTGACAAATTAACCAAATGAGTAATAGGTGTACTAAGAACATTTGCATACTTTTTAACTAATACAGAATCACAATCAAAAACATCCTTGGCCCTAGAACTCTTAAGTTGGCTTAACATTTTTATTAAATAGGACTCAGATACTTTAGAAATATTAAAAACAGGAAGATCATGATTTGGTAATATAATATCCTTGCTTCTCACACTAAATCCTTGTGTTAAATCTTGGACTGAATCTATAAAAAAAATTATTAAATACACTGGCAATTTGAGGTTTATCTTGAATTAAACTTCCATGAACTTGTAATTCAATGCCTTTACCATTTTTACTATTTTTCTTTCGTACTCTATTGATATTCTCCCATACTTCTCTACTATTCCCCTTTGCATCATTTATAAGGTCAATAAAAAATGTTGCTTTCGCTTTTCTCAATTCCTTTACAACTTTATTACGTAAGTGTTGAAATGTCCTTCTATCATGAGCTAACCATGATTTAAGCACTATTTTTAAAGCATGGTCCCTCTGTCTCATTAACTTCCATAATTGTTTATTTAGCCATGGCAAATTCTGCTTCTTTCTGGAAAAAGTGACATTTTTACTAAATTCACCCTTGATCTTATTAACTGTTACCATTAAACACTCAGAGGCAACTTCTAAATTATCAGTAGAAAGAATCTCATTCCAATCTAGTTTTTTAAATTCCTCTTCAAATTCGTTTTTAAGTCTTTTCGGTATAATATTTAACACATTTTCTTTGTCTTGTTGATATAAAAACCTACGTTTTGTTAATTTTCTTACCACTAATATAAGATTATGATCTGATAGCCCTGTTAATAAATTTATTCACTTAGTTATTCTTTCTGGTTTGTTGCTAAATATTAAATCAATTTGAGTTTCAGATGATGAGGTGATTCTAGTAGGGCCCTGAATTAACTGTACAAGGTCAAAATGACTTACTATCTCCTGAAGCTTTTTCCTATTTGACTTCTCATTCCAATTTATATTAAAATCTCCAACCAAAATTAACTCTCTATTTCGATCAAAACCTTTCAAAAGATTTCTCAGATGATCATAGAACATACTATTTGATGAAGGAGGTCTATATATGCCCACTACAGTAAATGTCATACATGGAGATAAAACAATTGTTACAGCAATATGTTGTATATCCACTAATGTATTAAGTTCAATTTCCTTACACTTAATGCAGTCCTTCACGTACATAAGCAGTCCACCACCTTTCCCAAATTGTCGATCCTTTCTGAAGACTTTATATCCCGGGACCAGATATGCAGTGTTTGGTGATGATTCTGTCAACCACGTTTCTGACAAACATAGTAAACCAAAGTTCGAATTTATAAGTAGCTGTTCCAGTTGTTCAGTTTTTGAGGCAACGCTTCTGATGTTTAAATGCCCCATAAGTAATCCTTTGGGCTTTGATCTATAAAATTTGAACACATTTTTTTCTATTAGTGTACACACCCCGGCAACTATTCGAACGGGATTAGTATTAACTGGTGACCTCTAGTCATTTGTAATAATTGCAGAGGTTTGTCTGTGATTTTAATCCCATGCGAATCGGCCATGCCTGTAATTTGTAAAGTAAAAATTCCCCCGCAAATGACTTACCATATTTCACTGAACACTGAAGTCCTGTGATAATATAAGATAATAAAACTTATAATCACTTCTTCTGGAGGTGAAGCTGGATCACAAACAGTTGTACCGATCCATCCTTTAGGAACTTTTTAGAAAACCTGCTTTGTACTGACCCTCGTTTTCAAAGCAGTCTGGTGTAAAATGATTCGTGCAAACATAAACACACTTAAGTAGATCGGGGGGCGCATTCCCTTCAAAGACAAAAGTAATCCACTGCGTCTTCAGTGGCTCAGATGTCAGGAGTAAATGACGACTGCTATGTTCATTATTACAGCCAACAACAAAATACCTCAATCGCTTTGGAGACAAGCTTGTCTACCCCTGCTCTGGCTTTGAAACAATGGCAGACTTTTTACAGTTCACTCAGGGCGGGTCTGTGATAAAATGCCAGTGTCAACAATCGTGGGAGTGGCCTGTGCTAAGTGACATCACTTTGCCCAGAATCTGTGAATGGCTTGATCTGAGAAAGTGCTTATGAATTTTGGGGATTTTTATCATTATAGGGTGGTTGTGTACACACTGCCAAGACAAATTTAAGTTCAAACACCATGTAAAAATGAATTTTGCATCCAATATCCCTTTTAAATGCTGTAGAGCCTTAAAAAATGACCACAGAAATGAATCAGAATCTTCACTAAATTCTGTATATCATCAGATTCACAAATGCTGGAAACAACAGAGCCTTTTTTCACAAACCATTCTTATCCAAGGCCAACACAAAGATGCATAACCTGGTCTAAGGTGTAATGCTCACCGCCAGAAATTTCTGGATGCCTGGTTAAGTGATATTTGCTGCCAGAAGGCAGGATGGAAAGGGACACGCATGGTGTGCCACCCCTTGGAATGCTTTTCATCCGTCATGGTGCAAGGGAACAGGGAGATGCTCCGTTAATATCGGTCAGGCTCTCTCCCAATGGAGCCTGGCAAGAGCACTTCCTCTGAGTCTGATATTAGCAGCTCTCCTAATTTGTCACTGTGATGAGACGGAGGCTGTGTGGAACATTGTGTGGATTGATGTCCTGTTCAAGAATCAGCCTGATGCCAGGACCGAGCCAAGCAAGAACTCTGGCTCCGGCTTTAGAGTACTTTATTTTGCACAACATTGAAGTGTTTGTAGAGCACTGAAGGAATTAATTTCAGTTGCGTGCAGCTTTTAACAGCACTACAGAGAGCTTACAAAAACCTCAAGTAGGTTTAAATTAAGAGCAAAAAGTGTTCTTTTGATGAGAAAACGCTGTGGCTTACTTGGTAAAATGCAATCAATTACCGAGTACAAATGTTTTAGATACTTAAACAACTTAAACATACTTTAGAGTCTCTGAAGAAGAATGTTTGAAAAATAAAGTACAGCTTTTCACTATGCAGAAAGAAAAGCTTATCACTTTTACTTTTAGCCTTCTGCTTTTCTATTTAAGCATGACTTTTCTATTTAACTGTGCTAAAAAGAGCAGTAAAAAGACATCAGATGTAACACTGTAAGGTATAACACCCATCATGTTGAACTTTTGTTACATTTTTATTGTTTTTTTTTTTTTTTTTTAATTGCAAAATATCCTGTAAATTCCCCACATTCACCTGCTACATTTTTGAAATACACCAATTATTTCTAAACTGTGCTGCTTTTATAACCTACCCACCAATGGATTGAGAATGGACATCTGTTTACATTTTGTACATGACTTTATTTTGTTAATCAAATCTGCTTGTTGAAAAAGGTTTTTAGATGAGCCCTCATCAACATCTTTCATTTCATTTTAAGCATTTTAATACAGAAATGTTAGACAATTATGTTCAAAACAGGTGTGCAAATTGGCCTGAGTGCATCAGACGATGGTGGAAACTGATGGACTTAATACAAAGTAAACAGCTCAGCCACTCAGACATCATCACCACCATCACTTTTGTCACGTCCCAATGACCACGTTCTAAATTAACTTAAAATGACTTAAAACACAAAATGATCTGAGCTGTTTTTTAAACAGATCAATTAAAGCTGCACTACTGTGCCTGCCGCCATCAATAGACTTGCAATGTTTACTGAGAACTGATTATTAATGATCTGAGAAGTACAAAATATTACAGTATTTGGTCCATGTGTACACAAAGCTATGGATTTCAAAATAAATTTAACTTGATAAATGTGGGGATTTTACTGCAAAGTTTGAAATAAACAAATACACAGTAATAAATAAAATGAAATAAAAGTTCAACATTACCCTAGGGAAAAATAAATATATTTAAAAGTATTTGAAAGGCATTTATTTCATACTAAGTATACTACAAATACATATTTATGCACTTATTAAAAATACCCTGCAATTGTACTTTTTGTATACTAAACTTGTATACTTCACGTCTGCTAAATTGGAACAATTAATTTTGTACTTAATGCACTTTAATTGTATGGAAGTAGTGCTGAAGTCCAACTAAAGATATACTGAAATATATTTGATTGTGCTAAATTGGAACTATTGCAAGTATACTTCAGGTACACTTTAAATATCTAGCATTTAAAGACCGATATTATTCAAAGATCATACAATCCTCATCAATAGTGACATTAAAACACATTTAGGCTTAATATTAAGAAATGTTCATTGTGCACAGGTATTACTCCAAAAAAGTTTAATTTTAATTTTTTGTATCAATAAGCCTCAAGCGAAATGTCAGTGAATATATTCATAGATTTGAACTATACTTGGTATGAAATAAACAAATTTTAAATGGCAAAATTCAAAACAAAAATTTAAATTTCAGCTAAAAGTATTACACCTGTAGTCTTTGGTCTATTCAGCACAGCACAGTCACTTCCTGTTATTATTAATATACATACATTATATATATATATATATATATATATATATATATATATATATATATATATATATATATATATATATATTTCATATTTTAGATTTTATTACATTAATTATTTACATTTTGTTTTTTACCTGTCTGATAGTCAAGAATATGATTTCCATTTCTTTTCGTTGCAAAATTACTAACTTATCTTATTATAGTCTACAAAAATTGGCCTTTGTGATTACTGAATTGAAAAAAAAAAAAAAAATCATATTGAATGTTACCATGAATTTTTCAGGAATCTTTTTTTTTAAACTATATATTGTTCAATGTATGCATGCAGACCCGGGATATAATATTCATGTTTCATATATATGCAGCTGAAACTGAGACAGCTGAGACAGCTTAGACATTACACTTTCTCATTTTATGTGAGTGTCATGTTCATGTGATTCAAAGCTTCATAATGATACACTGGAGTTTATTCCCAAGAAAGATATATAAATGAACACCAGGCACTGTGAGGAACACATTCAAATGAGATGCCCTGCAACCTAACAACACCTGGTATTTGTCTTCCATGTGCACATCAAATTATAGTATGTGTGGTGAGGATGGGTAGCACACACACTTCTGCCTCTTGGTATTTTGAAAATGTAGTTAACTCAAAGCAGTCAGCACATACTTTCTGATGTGTAAAGCAAAGATATTAACCAAAAACAAGCACAAATGTCTTAAAAAATGAAAATGTGAAATAAAGCTAGTGTGTATGTGTGTGCTCAGGCAGGTTCGTAAAAGCAATGACCTCGCTGGAGCCAAGGACTCTGGTCCACCTCCTGGAGTAAGATGGATTCAGCAGCCTAGAATGGGCTCTGGATTATCTCTGCCGAACAGCAGCGGATGAGAAAGAAAGGATACGGGGCTCTCCCGCTTCTTGGGGAGGTTGAAAAATGAGCGAGCAAGATACTATTTCTCCTTTAATTCGCGAGGGGTGGCCTGGCTCGGCCTGTGATAAGCCAGTAGTGATCAACTTCCTTTGAGTTCAGACGTGACCGAGTGACCTGCCCCCACCCACGCCGATACACGCGTAAACACGTTCTGCTAGCCAACTTCCCATCCAGCTCCGGCTCCATGCAACCTTAAGCCAACTGTTTGGAAGCGAACAAGCATGAGATGTGACTACCTCTCTCTGCCGCGCGTTTATTTTGGATAAGAAGTGTTGAAGAAAAGTGACTGAAGAAGATGAAAGCACACACTCACGCAGCTCGGGCATATGTTCGGTGTTATGATTTATGAAATGGAAGCGTTTCATACCCAGCTGGACGTGCTGTGAGCTGGATAGAGGTGCGACTTTTTTGCTAACATTGTTTGGAAGCACATTTATTTTAGTTTTATTTGTTTTTAGTTTTGTGTCACTGAGGGAGGTTTACTGAAAACAAATGCCACCCACTTTTTTGTTTGCATTGTTTTAGCAACTGATCCGCTAAAGTAATTATGCAAATAATGTAATGGCAAATTCGCAATTTAAATGCAGTCAACAATTCCCTAACTTGTGGACCATTTCTGAGTGCTTGGTTGTGGAGAATACAGCAGACTACTGCGATTTGGAGTTCTTTCTTGGGACTGTAGAGCATCACTGCACCACTGCGCTCCAGACACCAGAATCAGCTCACAAAATTCTGTCTACCACCTACTTTCTACAGTCAGAAATAGTGCAATATTAATTGCGGCAAGAGTACAATTCGCAATGTGAATTTAAAGGGGTCATCGGATGCCTACTTTCCACAAGTTGATATGATTCTTTAGGGTCTTAATGAAAAGTCTATTGCAAACTTTGTTTAAAATTTCTCAATGGTAGTGTAAAGCAACACCATTTTTACCTTGTAAAAACAGCTCTGTTCACAGCAAGCTGTTTCGGTGCATGTCCCTTTAAATGCTAATGAGCGCTGCACACCCTGCCCCTCTCTTCTGTGGGGTGACCAGCCTTTCTCCTGAGACTGTAAACTTTAGCTGCATTCGTCACGGAACTTGCTAACTAGCACATTATTAAGGAAGGCTATTTGCAAAGATTCATAAAAAAAGCCTTATACTCACTTCTTCTGTAGGTGAAGGTGGATCACGAATGATTCGCATAAACATAGATGCATTTAGATAGATCTTGGGGCGCGTAATCCACTGCGTCTTCAACGGCTCAGATGTCGGGAGTAAATGACGACTGCTATGTTCATTATTACATCCAACAACAGAACACCTCAATCGCTTAGGACTGAGGTCCCCAACCACCGGGTCGCAACCCACTACCGTGCCGTGGAAGAATTGGTACCGGGTCGCAAGAACGTTTGCATCTGATGACCCCTTTAAACACTCAAGGTGCATATCAGCACATTTTGGCATAATGATCGTTTGTGAATAAAGATGAAGGGTTTTGCATTGAAATACCACAAGCAAAAATGGCATAACTGTGTCGTGAATTCACACCTGAGATTTTCCATTCTAATCATGGAGCATTTATGCATTTTTATTCTGCAGTCTTTCACAACATCATAAGGTGCTGTCACATTAGTGAAATTTTGCAGACAAAAACTCCAGTGTCTGTGGTCAATAGAGCAGCGAAGTATAAAGCACAGAAGAAGTGACTTTCAAACTAAGCAGCTTTCTGTTGGTAATCATTCTGACCACCATAGTTTGGGGACACAACTTAACACAAAACTCTTGAAAACTTAACACAAAAGAAAAAAAAAAACATTGAGAAAAGAAGTTAAGATGAAAACTATGTGAGATTCCTTTCTCTTTCTTTATCTTATCTCCTGCCTTATCTTAATCAAGATTTTTTATTTCTTTCTTAGCTCAAAATACAAACTTCCTAATTAGATTGCTGTAATTTATTTATCTCACTTTATCACACAAGATAATTGTTCATCTTGACAACTATATATGTGATCCATCACAGCAAATAACCCTAATTGCATTATTCCAGTGTGTGAGAAAAATTAACTGCAAGAAGAAAAAAATAAGAAAAAAGGAACCTAAATCTGCCAAAACGGACAATTTAAAAATACACATCTCAAATTTGTAAAAGAAAAAAAAAAAAAAAAAGAAAAGAAAAAAAAGAGGCTTTTGTTAGTTTCAACTATGTCAAATTGTGTCATCTTAAAATCAAACTAATTAACGGTCTAACCAATCTGTTTGTGACATAATTGTCTCTGGGAATTAACTCTAACAAGATCACAAATGTCTATTTAAAGTCCTTAATAATGCTATTTACTGTGAGAGTTGGATCAGAAAGCAGTCTGTGATTCAGTTATGCTGTTGTGTTTTCTCTGCTGTGGGGTTGTGTTTCTTTAGAGGTGGGGTGCGAGGGGGAATTTTGGAAGGTGCATCAATAAGGAATCTGTTTCCAAGTCAGCTGCAGTTTTCAAACTTAATACAGAAAAAATCAGATCCTGTTTACAGAATATCAGAATGTATTGACTTTTACCTGTATTTTTTTTTTTTTTTAATTTCACAGCATTCTTATATATATCTTACATATAATCACAGTGTGCTGATATACAGCCATTTCGCACAGCTACGAGTGTGATATTCAGTTTATACAACAGTTTGATCGCACAAGTGTGTAAATAAAAAAGAGACAACAGTTTGACAGTTTAACAACTGAGCCCAAGCCTCTGTTGCTAATTTGAAAACGTCACTTTAGAACTAGTAACAAAGGAACTTTGAGATGCTTTATTAAAAGCTTATTGTTTTGCTGTACTAAAAGCTCATGTAAATTATTATGAGTGAGAGATGGACTGGGTGAGTGTGATTACCTGCATCTGATACAGAATTCATTCTTCAGCTCAATCTCATATTCACAATAAAACATTTGTTTGAATGCCGGCAGAGGGCATTCAACTATTGTCGTACTATCCTTTCATCCATCAAGGGTGACTTCCGATGACAGCGCTGCTCAGCACATTTGTTGGCTGCATCTTACAAGGTGTTGTTGAAAGTAAAAATAACTTCCTTATTTTACAGCCCTGTTTGTCTCTTTCAATATAAAAGTCGTTACTGCTGACTCACTCATAAAAACAGTCTCTTGTCGCCATAATGGCGGAATAATGTAATTCAAATCACCATCATGAACACAAACTAAATACTATTAAATACTAATATTATTTACATAAAAAGTTATCTACTGAATAATAATATTTAATAAACAACAACAACAGCCATCATCAAGTTGCTAGGCAATTCAATCAAAAGTACAAAGACAGCAGCCTGATATACAGCATTAAATTTATATAAAGACTTTGCCCTCAGCCAAAAGTATTTGCTCTGGAACAAATAATCTTTTAATGAGACCAAAGACTACCCGTTAGATTTACCCAGAACAAATTATATCTCATGTTTAATCACTATAGAGAGATCAGAACCAGCTGCAAATTTCAGAAGATCTGGCCAAGGTGAAGCTGCTCTCGTCAGGTTCATTAGTGCTGAACGGCATGGAGCTCACATCTTGGAAAACACTGAAGCAAATTTTCAAATAGACGTTATCTTTATTAACAGACTGCATATTTGAGTCTAAACAGCTGCATTCTCACCTAAAAATTTAAAAACTCAGTAGTGACACAAAAACAGTATTATTTATAAAATTATAGTGAATTTGGGCATCCGCCATGACATTTCATATATATATATATATATATATATATATATATATATAGTCACGGTTATGAACTTTTGTTTGTGTTCCTGATATCCTGTCTTTTGTTCCTTTGATCTAGTTTTCCTGAGTTGCCCTGATTAGTTCATTTGGTTCACCTGTGTATCGTTAATCATCTCGTTTGCTCCTTTGTTTTGCATGTGTATATATTTCCTCAGTCTGTCCTTTGTTGTGGATTGATTTAAGTTCAGAGTGTGTGGTTGCATACTCTCCTTGTGATTCTCCTGTCCATATTTGAATGACACTCCGATGTGTGATAAGTGGCCGCCCTTTGCCTAGGCCTGATTTTCAGGGGGCCTTTGACTGAAAGTGATGGGGTACGAGCTCCCATTTGAACATGGAATGTACAGTATGTGAAAATTTTTCAAAAGGCTAATTTAACACAGAAATAACAATATGTTAAACCGGTTAATAATATTGTGGTATTGCCTCTGTAGCTGGCCTTTTATCCATGTAATGATGTGTACATGGTTAGATATTACACCACAAGTTTAACCCCAGCAATTAAACTTCTATCCCTGCATATTCCATAACCTCTAAAAAAACTTCTTTCGAAAGCACTCCATGACATTTCAAACTTTTAAAGTTTGGAGTCATTCCTACAGTTCAAGTTCACTTCTTTTCTTTTTATTTCTGTCCTTCTCTAGAATTATTGTTTAGTCTGGGGCCATGGCAGCTGATTTCAGGCATTACAGAATACAGGAGCTGCTTAAAATGGTCTATTTTTAGGGAACAGCACCAGTTTTGTGTGCAACTGAGGAGCCATCTTCTCTAATCACTCTGACATTTCACATTCCATATTTGTTGCACAGGGTTTTTCTACACTTTGAAGGTCACTACTAAATTATCTTAAAGCATGCAAATTGGACTGTCCCTTCCTCTGATTTTAAAACCTTGGAAAATTGACCCTTAAGTGTCTGATAGCTTTCTGTTTTTCTCTTTAGGTTTGCGAAGGCTGTGAAAGGACACTACTGATTATTGAACATATCATACAATTGTCAGGTAGGGCTATATGTGCCTTCATATATCACTTGTTATGTGCAGCAGGCGCTGACCCAAGCCAGATCCTCATAAATACTCGAAAGCTTTTTACATGTGCAAACGCTTCATAGCATTGGCTCAGATTTAATAGCAAAGTTGTACTGTTACCTAGGACTTGTGGTTGGACTAAACTTTTGGATGTATGGCCCCAATATTGTTCAGTGCTGTTCAGACAGCCATCATTTCAGTAATGCCACTGACTGGGCCATGTGTGCTTGAATATTTCATTGAAGACAGATGAATTTCTAATCTTAGCTCCAAGCTGCAGCATTTTGTCACCGATCCATTTCCTGTCTGTCTACTGCTTTTTCCACTTGCACATAAGAAACGGTACACATAAACACAGAGAGAAGCTCATGAAAAATAATACCTTATACTAGATTACATTTTATGTAATACTCCCTCCCACTGCCTTAATGCATTTCCAAAGAGGTATTGCAGACAAAGAAGAATGATTTCCTGAAATCTTCATTAATGACTGTCTCTCATTAATGGATACATTCTATTTTTCACTAATTATAGGCCAATTACATGCTTCACTGTTCATCAATAACCAATCTATGCTAACGGATCACAAAAGTGGCACATACTATATAATTAGACATTCACAGAACTAGAATTCACAACAGTTTTGTTGCCATGGTGATCTGTTATAGTTGAGAAACACATTTTTCAATTTTCAATCAGTAAGAAATACATAATTCTCACAAAAAGAAATTGGAATCGTAATGAATCAGGTAAAACAGCAAAAAAGTCTTTGCTGTCACAGTTGATGGCATCCTGAATTTAGACCTTTCATTTTCCTGAGATTACAGTCTCTATTATATTATAGTGTAATGGATGAGACGAGAGAACAATTATTAAAGGATCTAAGGCCATCAGACCATACAAAATCTCTCCTTGGTTCTCACTTATGGTTACTTAAAACCACAGCACACAATTTCAATGGGGTCTAGGTCCGAAAACAGGAATAGATGTGACAAAATCTTGGTTTTATGGCCAATGAGGCATTTGTATAGAGGAATTTGGAGGTATGCACTGGATATGGTCCTGCAAGAAGAGCCAGCCACGACCAAATTTAAACCCCCAGACAGAGACAGATTTTGATCTGAAATCTATGTCTATGGTACACACCATCCCAACAAGATTATCAGGGCCTTTGGAAGATAAAAAGCCCCTGCAAATTCACAGGTCCACCACAATCCTTTGCAGTAGAGATCTTTCTGCTAGACCTTGGCTCTTTTTACTCTAAACCCACTTTCTCCTGTTTGTAGCTAAAACGCTAGTGGGTGAAACATTGCAGGAACCTGCAAAATATGCAAACATACACTGAACATATACATATATAAAATATTCACAGCTGCTCTGCCCACCACAAAGAGGTTTCCAAAGGCCTAACTAGGGATAATGATGGGACTTGATTGTGAGTGGGCTGACCCATGGTGCAGTGGATTGCTGGATTTCATAAGGGGGCGTGAGAATTGCTTTGTTGCAAATGCCTGGAGTTCATAATTCATTATCTCAATAATTTGGTGGTAGAAAAAAAAAAAAGTGGAATGTTTTAGTTGGCTTTGTGATTTAATTTTTTGAAGTTTGGCATAAGAAAACAGAAATGTCTGCTAATGAAAAGTCAAAAAAATATATGAAAGCTATATATATATGTGTGTATGTGTGTGTGTGTGTGTGTATGTATGTGTGTATGTGTATATACAGTCATGGCCAAAAATATCGGCACCCTTGGCAAATATGACCAAAGAAGGCTGTGAATATTAATCTGCATTGTTAATCCTTTTGATCTTTTATTTTTAAAAAAATCACAAAAATCTAACCTTTCATTGGATAATAAGAATTTAAAATGGGGGGGAGATATCATTATGAAATAAATGTTTTTCTCTAATACACATTGGCCACAATTAACAGCACCCTTTTATTCAATACTTTTTGAAACTTCCATTTGCCAGTTTAACAGCTCTAAATGCCTGATGATGTTAGAGAACACCTGACAAGAGATCAGAGACCATTCCTTCATCCAGAATCACTCCAGACCCTTCAGATTCCCAGCTCCATGACGGTGCTTCTTCTCTTCAGTTCACCCCACTCATTTTCTATAGGGTTCAGGTCAGAGGACTGGAATGGCCATAGCAGAAGCTTGGTTTTGTGCTCAGTGACCCATTTTTGTGTTGTTTTTGAGGTTTGTGTTTGGATTGTTGTATGGTTGGAAGATCCAAACATGGCTCATTATAAAATTTCTAACAGAGTCAGTCACTTATTGATTTTTTTATCTGTTGGTATTTGATAGAATGATGCCATGTATCTAAACAAGATGTCCAGGACCTTCAGCAGAAATATAGGCCCACAACATCAAAAATACAGCAGTATATTTCATTGTACACATGGGGTACTTTTTATCTATGTGTTCACCAAACCCATCTTGAGTGTTTTTTGCTAAAAAGCTAATTTTTTTTTGTTTGTTTCATCTGACCATAGAAGCAAGTCCCATTTGAAGTTCCAGTCATGCCGGATAACTGAATATGCTGGAGCTTGTTTTTGGATGAGTGAGGAGAATTTTTCTTGAAACTCTCCCAAACAACATGTGGTGATGTAGGTGCCGTTTGACTTTTTGACTTTTTTTTTTTTTTTTTTTTTTAAGGTTTTCTGACCCCGAGACTCAACTATTTTCTGCAATTCTCCAGCTGTGGTCCTTGGAGAGTCTTTAGCCACTCAAACTCTCTTTCTCACCGTGCATTAGGACGATATAGACACACGTCCTCTTCCAGGCAGTTTCGTAACATGTTATGTTGATTGGAAATTCTTAATTATTGCCCTGATGGTGGAAATGGGAATTTTCACTGCTCTAGCTCTTTTCTTAAAGCCACTTCACTAATTTGTGAAGCTCAATTATCTTTTGCTGCACATCAGATATATATTATATGGTTTTTCTCATTGTGATGGATGATTAAGGGCATTTGGGCTTTGTTTTCCCTCCTATTTATATTTCTGTGAAACAGGAAGCCATGGCTGGATAATTTCATGTTCATAATCACCCTGCAGTGCTCAAAATTGTGAATATGAATGGGAATATACTTCAGAGATATTTTACTCATAAGAATTTCTAGGGGTACCAATAATTGTCCAACGTGTATTTGAGAAAAGAAATAAAAAAAAAAAAACATTTATTTCATAATGATATTCCCCCCATTTTAAATTCTTATGATCCAATGAAAGGTTAGATTTTTTTTTTTTTTTTTTTTTTAAATAAAAGATCAAAAGGATTAATAATGCAGGTTTATTTTCAGAGCCTTCTTTGATCATATTTACCAAGGGTGCCGATATTTTTGGCCATGACTGTATATGCATGTTTATATTATAACTATCCATTTTTATGTTATAAATATCCAGTCTAACTTAAGTGACCATTTAAGCAATAGATTTATGTTGTTACAGAGCAGCAAATAAAGCTAATTAAAATGGAGCTATGCTATGATCAGTAGTGTGTCTCTGTGCCTTTCCATTTTTGTTAAATTATAAATATATTTTTTTCAGTTAATACTCTCAACTTTGGACTTTGATCTTTTCTCAAACTGTTACCAGGAGTACATTATTTACACAGTATAATGTCTAAGAAATGAAGAAAAAAAATGTTAAAGTTCAAGATAAAATATTCAATGTGAGTAAATAAATTAATAAACAAATTAAAATCTAGTAAACCAAATTACTTGCCAAGCTGAATCCACTTTATATCAAAAGTCTTTGAAATGTTATGAATGGTGCTGCTCTTCACAAGTGGTTTTTAATTATGAGGCAGGAATGTGAAGTGAGAAGATGTTCTTATTCTATGTGTGGATTTGTGCAGCTTTGAGGACTGTAGGCATGTCCATGTTCTTATACAAACACTCTTTGTTTAGATTATGTTTTGATCCCACATTTTATGTATTAAGATGTTTAGCTTCTATCGAATTTGTCTTATATAATTATTAGGAAGCAAGGCATTACATCAGTATATACTAATATAAATTAAAACTCAGGCTACATTAATCCTCATGATGTGCTGTGGGATATATGATCAAATCAAGACATTATTATATCGGTGACAGATCTCAGACATGCTGACTTGGTAATGTGTATTATACTTTATAGTGTCCATTTTAGTGTTACATTTTCAAGGTCCCTCTCTAAACTTTTTAAATATGCTGTAAAAGCATTTAGAGCCAATCATCAAATGTGTAACAAAATTATTTTAAGGCTTACAATAACATTATTTAGTCAGTTGGCATAGATTTCATTTGAGATGCAGACTGTTCTCCACACTGGGTACGTTCTTAAAGGGGTCATCGGATGCCCATTTTCCACAAGTTGATATTATTCCTTAGGGTCTTAATGAAAAGTCTATAACATACTTTGGTTAAAATTTCTCAATGGTAGTGTAAAACAACACCCTTTTTACCTTATCAAAATCAGCTCTGTTTTCAGCAAGCCGTTTTAGTGCATGTTCCTTTAAATGCTAATGAGCTCTGCTCACCATGCCCCTCTCTTCCGTGGGCTGACAAGCCGTTCTCATGAGACTGTTTACTTTAGCCTTTAGCCACAGAATTTGCTAACTAGCACGTTATTAGGAAAGGTGATTTGCAAAGATTCATAAAAGAACCTTATACTCACTTCTTCTGGTGAGGCTGGATCACGAATGATTCGCGCAAACATAAATGCATTTAGGTGGATCGGGGGGCACATTCGCTTCAAAAACAAACGTAATCCACTGCGTCTTCAGCAGCTCAGATGTCGGGAGTAAATGACAACTGCTGTGTTCATTATTACATCCAACAACAGAACACCTCAATCGCTTAGGAGCCATTCTTGTCTACTCCTGGTCCAGCATCGAAACAATGGCGGACTGATGACAGCTTACTCAGAGCGGGTCTAAGGTAAAGCGCTAGTGTCAATCAACAGTCGTGGGAGGGCCTGGGTCTGTGTGACGTCACACAGACAGGCATCTGAGAATGGCTTGATATGAGAAAGGTGAAATGATTTAACGAAATAAAAAACAAACAAAAAAAAAAACACTGGGTGGATGTTTATCATTATAGGGTGGTTGTGTACACACAATGCCAACACACATTTCAGTTCAAACAACTTGTAAAAGTGCATGTCACATCCGATGACCCCTTTAAAGAGACTGTTCACCCAAAAATGAAAAAAAAAAAAAAAAAAAATTAAAATCTGACATAATTTTCTCATCCTCATGTCGTTCCAAACCTGTATAACTGACTTTCTATAATAACGATTATAGAACATTATAATAATAATGTTGGTAACTAAATAGTCAAAACATTGAAACACTGTGCCATTTCTCAGAATATCCCATTTTCCATATAAAGGAAGCCATATAAGTTTAAATGACATGAATAAAATAAGACAATTTTCATTTTTTTAGGTGAACTATGTTTCCATGAGAAAAAAAAAAAAAAGCTTTTGGTTTTGACAGTCCATTAACATTTGTTTCTAGAAATAAAAGGATAAATATGGCCAAAGTCCTGCAAAGGCTTTACATAGGCCTGTCAAACACGTTGAAGCTAATCCTGATCACGATCCTTGTTTTCTCAGTAAAACTAATTGAACCCTTTTGTTCATTACTGATACATAGATTAAAACTATGGTGCCTAAAAAATAAAAAAGCCTTTTAAAGCTGTGTATGTGCTGCTGTGACATTTTCTCTGCCTGCTCGACTGCTCTCCATTTCTGCTTGGTCTATTATAGTATCTGTATGAAAATTATGGACATTTAAAGTTTAACATGTACAACATTAAAATTCCCAATGCATGTGCATAAGCGTTAAATGAATGTCATTTATTAAGGGAATGATTAATATGATTAAAGATAATATGCTACTGCTAGTCTCAGTCTCAGTGGGGGTTGGTAGTTTTAGAGCATTTTTAGAGGGGCACGACTTGTTTAAATTTGAGAACTCTGGTTTGCATGGTATGACTTTATCTATAGCAACACAGACAAAATAATAGATCCGATGGATACATGGATTAGCACAGTTAATCTGATATGCTCCCCAAACTTTGTACCACAATTTCTGTTTTGTGAACTACAAAATAAGCAGGCCTAAAGTCTACCATGGCTCTAATTATGAAATGCTGTTGTTTACTAGAAGAGCAGGGGTTTCATTTCAATGTTGCAATGTTTGGATGTAGTGTTGTTGTCAGAAAATGGGATACTGCTATCGAGAGACTAAAAGTGCGCCAGACGTAAACAACAAATGCTCCCTGCAGTTATATAACTGCCTGCACAGTTGTTCGAAGAGTTAAGTCTCCTCCTCTTTGAATCAAATTAAACAAAGTAAATGAACCACATAAACAAGGTAACAGAGTGGAAAAACGGATCCAGATTAGCTTAAATGTTAGGGAAAACGAATTAGTAAAGCAAGGTCATTGGAATAAAGTTTCTTTATGACTTTGTGAAAACATTTACACAAAGTGGTGTAAGGCCACACTGCAAATCACTCTAAATGCTTTGCCAAAATGATAAGCGAACATGGTTTACCAAACATTCCCTCCTTCCATTGCAACCGTGAAATACACACGAGGGGACATTAAACAGACGGGTTCTCATAAACGTGATTCTATTGCATTCTTGTTTGCGAGTAGAAAAAGCTTTTCCTATTTGCCAATCAAGCTCAGCATGTTTCCCCCCCAAGGCACCCTGAATAGTGTATACTTTTTCAGTCAGAATGCCTTCACACAGACAGACAAATGTTTACTGACTTTTGTGTGTTTTAAAGAGGCGCAGTAGAGGTGCCGCAGGTTTGTATGGCAGTTAAAAGGTGACACTGGAGGTGAAAATCTCTCTCAAGAAAAGACAAATGGAAAAAAACAAAAACAACAGTTACGAGAACGCTGTTGTCACCTGTCAGTAACAATTCTCAAAAAAAAAAAAAAAAAAAAGCATCTGGATCTTACTTTGAACTTGACAGCTGTAAAATGGCTGTATTGTTGTGGAGAAACTCAGATAAGGTTCTATGTTTTTAACAATTCGCTATTGCTCAGCTAAAGGCAGTGCAGTGGTTACAATGATTATTTTCACAATAATAGAGGGTCAGAGAAGGTTCAAATAAAGGTTTAGGAAAAAAAAAAATCAAATGTTTGCATAATTAGATCTCAAACATTATGTACAAAGACAGACACTTTTTTTTATTGTGAAGCACCAATAACTCTTATGTTCTGTTGAAATTGACTGATCAGAGAAACTGTTATTACTGTTTTTTTATTTTATTTATTTTTTTATTGGCCTCATTCTTGTTTTGCACTAATTTCCAACATTTTTAAATGTAAGCTCTATCTTCACAATGAAAATTCATTTTTATGTTGAATTTTGATTCCTAGTTTTTACACTAATTTCCAGTGTTTCTTAGTCAAAATAGTATATAGAATTTTAATATCAGTTATCTATCAGTTTTTGGACTTGGACATCATAATAATTATCAGATTATTTGTGTAACTGGGTGAACTACTACAAACACAATTCTGTGGGTATATATGGTCCATTGTCTATTGTCAACAGTGTAGTGATGTATAACGCACAGATCAAACAGAAGTCACTATCAAACCAAGTAGATTTATATTGGTTAATTCAAAGTCGATTGAACAACTTGAACCCACTGTGAAATCTGCATAAAGAAATCTTTCGCCCAGACACAAAATCCCCAATCATGCGGATTCCAGTTGAAATGACTGGATTTGACCTGTGAAAATTTGCTGAACAATGATAAATGTGACTGGACCTTTTAGCTTTCCTTTTTGTGTTGTGGTATTAAATTGACCCTGGAGTCTCTGAGACCTAGGCGGAAGTGGAAGGAAAGGACCCTCTGGAACACATGTAAAACTCTCTGTCCTAAACAAACACATTGGAGTAATTAATTCTAAACTGCCCCTGTGACCTCTAACATGCAAAATATGTATGTTTACATTTACAGAGGAGAAAAATTAAAACCTGTAAACGGTGATGGAGGTTTGCGCCAATATAGAAAAGTGGGTGTGATGTGTTACTTGCATAAATGCCTTGGACACAGCGCATTCATCAGGCCCATATGCAGAGTATACCTGTGACCTAGATAAGTTTGAATGCAAACGGATGAAATATGTTCTCTACTGGGGCTGGGAACCTGCTAGCTGAGGGAGGAAGGCCGTGCAAAGACCCAGAGCTGATCTGTCACTGTCAGCATATACTATAGAGACCTCAGAACACCTGGGCAATCTCTTGATGACACAGCGCTGTGTTAGACAGCGGAGGCCAAGCTGATATCTCTGGTCACCACAATGGTGGGCATGATGAGGCTTGGAAGTGCAGTCAATGGGAATTAATTCATGCACTCTAAATAATAAAAATAAATAAATAAATAAAATCAAAAAAGGGTTTCCTCTTAATTTCAGTGGTCTAGTGGAAGCTTTTCACATGTTTTATTGTGACTAAAAGAATGAAGCCTGTGTGAAAATTAGACTGTGTGGTTTATTTCCAATACATGCACAACCTGAAAACATCGAACTCTGCTGCCAGCCGCTTCTCTCATCTTCCTGTTTTCCCCTCATTCATTTATTTCTCTTCTTTGTCAAACCACACTATTCATCTGCAAAAATGTACGTCTGCATTTCTTTGGCTTGACTGGGAGCGCTATAGAACAAACCTGGGTAGAGACGTTTATTCTTCGTTGTTTATTCTGATGCGCTTTATTTCATCAGTGAAATGTTGCGGCATGTGTTTGTCAGAGAGATAAAGCCTCACAAGAAATGAGCCACAACACTCCACTCTGCTAAACAAGCTGCCCCAGATATGAGGATTCTGTTTGCGTATGTTTACTTGAGAGAAAAAGAGAGAGATGGAAAAAGTAAACTCGACTGAGGTGTATTATTCATTAGTGAACAATCGAGGACATTTGGTTTTATTTCTGTGTGTGCTTCCGAGCGAATCCTCTGTGAATATGTCCCTTGTCACTAGGTCTAGCTCCATGATCAGCAGCACAAATATGCTACATGAGAGTCACCTAAAACTCATTAGCAATGAGCACAGAAGAAGAGTCAAGGATGATTCTAATATCCTTTTCTCCTTTCTCTTCTACAGAGTAACTAGACCAGGCCTCAATGTGACTTCACAGCTTGCTGCATGATACCACGGCGAATCCTCGCCCATTGATGTCACTCATAACACTGTAAAAACACATTGAATGCCACCCTTGCCACTGTGCACTTTCACTTTACCTTTTTCTATTTAAAAATGAATGCCTCTCCAAGGTAATAAATAATGAAGTCTGTGTTTGGTCCTCATTCCTGTATTATTCACACTTGTATGAACTTGATTTTTTTTTTTTTTTTTTTATTTATTCATGGACTTGTTTTGTATAGAGAGACATGAAGTGTTGGTGAGAGAGGGCAGCTTTAAGTCTTGAAACTGAATCCCCAGGAGCACTATGTCACTAACTAATATGTTGCAAACTACTGCTACTGCTGCACCACAGCTCCAAACACTTGCAGGAAATTTGAATAAAACTAGACTATTGCATTTTGTAAAGGCTCTTGTGAGTTGGCTCTTTTTAGTGCATCAAAAAAAAAAAAAAAAAAATATTTGCAGCACAACTAGAGAAGTGTCTATATATATATATATATATATATATATATAACTTTTTTTTTAATTTTCCTATGGGAACAGTAGTAAAAAACAAAAAAGCAACTGTGCAAATTTAGAACCCACCTCAACCACAATAAATTTTTTTTACAAGGATTTTAGAAAAGATAACATTAAAGGGGTGGTTGATTGCGATTTCACTTTTTTTAACGTTAGTGTGTAATGTTGCTGTTTGAGCATAAACAATATCTGCAAAGTTGCAGCGCTGAAAGTTCAATGCAAACGGAGACATCGTCTTTTAAAATTCTGGCAGTTTAATGCCTACAAAAACGGCTGGTAAGGGACTACAACGAGCTACTTCCCGGGTCCGTAACGTCACGATAAAACTTGCTCCCGGGAACATGCAGCAAAGGGGGCGAGGCCATGCTGCACTGCTTTAGAGAAAAGGAAGAGAAAACTAGGGTGCACGTAAAAATCTATTCACATATGACTCGCGATTCTGTCTTCTAACGATTCTAATGGATTCACAAGTTTCAAAGTCAATGTTCTAAAGCAGCGGTTCTCAGTCCTGTTCCTCGCATCGCCCTGCTCCGCACACGCTCTGTTCTGCATCTCTCTCTCTCTCTCATTCAGATCGTCAGATCAGCTCCAACAAACTCTTCCAATTATACACTTATTTTCACATAGCTATGAGAAGCGTTATACAGTGGGGCAAAAAAGTATTTAGTCAGCCACCAATTGTGCAAGTTCTCCCACTTAAAAAGATGAGAGAGGCCTGTAATTTTCATCATAGATATACCTCAACTATGAGAGACAAAATGAGAAAAAAAAATCCAGACAATCACATTGTAGGATTTTTAAAGAATTTATTGATAAATTCCTCGGTAAAGTAAGTATTTGGTCACCTACAAACAAGCAAGATTTCTGGCTCTCACAGACCTGTAACTTCTTCTTTAAGAGGCTCCTCTGTCCTCCACTCGTTACCTGTATTAATGGCATCTGTTTGAACTCGTTATCAGTATAAAAGACACCTGTCCACAACCTCAAACAGTCCAACTCCAAACTCCACCATGGCCAAGACCAAAGAGCTGTCAAAGGACACCAGAAACAAAATTGTAGACCTGCACCAGGCTGGGAAGACTGAATCTGCAATAGGTAAGCAGCTTGGTGTGAAGAAATCAACTGTGGGAGCAATTATTAGAAAATGGAAGACATACAAGACCACTGATAATCTCCCTCGATCTGGGGCTCCACGCAAGATCTCACCCCGTGGGGTCAAAATGATCACAAGAACTGTGAGCAAAAATCCCAGAACCACACGGGGGGGACCTAGTGAATGACCTGCAGAGAGCTGGGACCAAAGTAACAAAGGCTACCATCAGTGACACACTGCGCCGCCAGGGACTCAAATCCTGCAGTACCAGATGTGTCCCCCTGCTTAAGCCAGTACATGTCCGGGCCCGACTGAAGTTTGCTAGAGAGCATTTGGATGATCCAGAAGAGGATTGGGAGAATGATGAAACCAAAATAGAACTTTTTGGTAAAAACTCAACTTGTCGTGTTTGGAGGAGAAAGAATGCTGAGTTGCATCCAAAGAACACCATACCTACTGTGAAGCATGGGGGTGGAAACATCATGCTTTGGGGCTGTTTTTTCTGCAAAGGGACCAGGACGACTGATCCGTGTAAACGAAAGAATGAATGGGGCCATGTATCGTGAGATTTTGAGTGAAAACCTCCTTCCATCAGCAAGGGCATTGAAGATGAAACGTGGCTGGGTCTTTCAGCATGACAATGATCCCAAACACACCGCCCGGGCAACGAAGGAGTGGCTTCGTAAGAAGCATTTCAAGGTCCTGGAGTGGCCTAGCCAGTCTCCAGATCTCAACCCCATCGAAAATCTTTGGAGGGAGTTGAAAGTCCGTGTTGCCCAGCGACAGCCCCAAAACATTACTGCTCTAGAGGCCAAAATACCAGCAACAGTGTGTGAAAACCTTGTGAAGACTTACAGAAAACGTTTGACCTCTGTCATTGCCAACAAAGGGTATATAACAAAGTATTGAGATTAAATTTTGTTATTGACCAAATACTTATTTTCCACCATAATTTGCAAATAAATTCTTTAAAAATCCTACAATGTGATTTTATGGATTTTTTTTTTCTCATTTTGTCTCTCATAGTTGAGGTATACCTATGATGAAAACTACAGGCCTCTCTCATCTTTTTAAGTGGGAGAACTTGCACAATTGGTGGCTGACTAAATACTTTTTTGCCCCACTGTACATGGATGCGTGTGCAGTTGCTGTGCTGTATTAAAGCTTTAATCAGGATAAAACCATATATTAAAAGCTAACAGAAGCAGTAGCATTTAGATACTCTGTTGTTTGTAAAAGTATGAGACAACAACAAACAAACATACCATTAAGAGCCGTGCTTGCACAGGTTCTGTGTGATCCTCTTCACTAATATCCTGTCTCAATCGGGCTCAAATTGATAAGCAATATAGACAACACTGTTTACAATACAACTGGAGCACATGCTGCTGAGGTGAGGGGCAGGACATTCAGACGCGCACTAGAGGCAGTTTAGCGAATCGCAACACAGTGAGCTAGCTAACCAATCTCAGCCCATGGCGTCTTTCTGAGGGAGGGGCTTCATAAAAACAGGAAATAATCGAGGTGTTTAATCAGAGAAGGGACAGAGCGGTGTGGAATAAAGGTAAATTATTTGGAAAAAAAAATGTCTTTTTTAAAAACGAAGCATGAACACATGTTAGACTGCACCCCATAAACATAATCAAGCCTAGAAAAACAGTCAACCACCCCTTTAAAAGCTGAATGCCATAAATTTACAGTTTCCACATTAGATCCATGTATACGAGAAGCTGAGAGTTCCATCGAGATAATGTCCAACAAATACACAGTCCAGGTTCGTCTGTCCATTGTGTGAGGAGGATTCCAACGGTTGACTAACAATTTTTTGCTGCTGTGAGAGCAGCTAACAGTAAACATCTTTGTTGGACGGACAAGGTGAAGTCCCAAAAGTCATTCATGAAAAAATGGCGCGGAGTCAAACATATCTCAGTATCCAACAAATATAATGGGTCCTGTGAGTGCTGAGACCAAAAATGTGAGAGAGAGGGGCACTCCTAAAAAAAAAACAATGTGAAAGCGTGCCTAAAGATCCTTGCGAACAGAGATTACACTAAGGAGAAGATGACCGATTCATATTCAGAAAAAAAAGCTTGAGAGTGTGATTCCTTTGGTCCAGATCCATCTAGGATATGCGACAGAACAGAATTCGTATCCGCACCCAACACAATCTCAAAATCCGAAAACTTCGAGAGATAGGTTGACAAAACAGAGAAGTAGTAGGGTCAGGAGTACAAGGGGCATAAACTGAAAGAAACACAATATTCCCTCTCTCCACCACTGTTTCCACATGTGTTATTCCACCGTCTGGATCACAACCTCCATCCAAAATAGCAATATTAGGACACCCCTGGTTTCAGTATCCGAAGATGAGTGAGACACCACTTCATAAAACCCATTACTACACCTGGGCATATCCTCCTCCTTCAAATGAGATTCCTGAACTATTCCTGAATACAAGTTTGAAAATAAAACCAGTTGAGTCTACTATTAAAGCACCCCCCACCCTCCCCGTCACTGTTAAAAAAAAAAAAAACATAAATACATTCCCACGAACTATGGCAGATCAAACCAAGAACAAACCTTGATTTGCCAGCACCCCTTAATATGATCCGTGGCATCAACAAAAACCTGCACATTACTGAAGCACCAACATTGGCCCCATAGTCACATATTGACTAGGTAGTATCTCTATTAAAAAAAAAAAATAAATAAAATAAAATAAAAAATAAAAAAAGAAAGAGAGAGAGAGAAAGAATACAACTAAAACATAAATAAAATAACATCATATTCAGTAAGTGATACTCTATGCACAATGAAAGCTTCTAGTAACTATGAATTAAGAAGTGAACATTAAAGTGAATAGTGAAAAACACAGTCCCCTAACCATTTAGAGCATCTCTTCTCCGATTAGACAGCAGATGTCCAGCTGAAGTTCACTGAGAGTTGGTGGATGAATGGGATCTGAGAAAAACTCTTGCTGCTTCTGGGGAGTATAGCATTTTAGGTTCACCTTTATTGAGAATGACCTTCAGCGTTGCAGGACAAAGAAGAAAATTCTGGATGCCAGCGTCTCTCATTTCCTTTCTAACTGGCGCAAATGCACTTCTTCTTTTTGCGTTGACCGGAGAAAAATCTGGAAAGAACGACAGCATTGCTCCGTCGGATGTTTTCACCGTGGTGTGAAGTCAGGCTGCTGGGAAAATGAGCTCCCTGTCCATCTACCGCAACAGTTTAAAGATGAAAACCCGTGGTTTAGTGCGATCTGAGGACAGCCTTGTGTATACGCGATGTGCTCGCTCCACTTCAATCTCTTTGCCCGCCAGAGACGGGAGCCATGTCGGTAGCGATCTTTTCAAAAAGCCCTTTTCGGAACCTTCAGGCAATCCAACCAGACGCAGATTGCTGTGCCTATTGCGATCCTGTAAGTCCCACAACCTGTTGCTCGAGCGCGGCTATTCGCCTATCGTGATCTGCGACAACTTTCTTTTGTTCTCTCATCCCCTCTGTAAGAAGATCCAATTTAGAGCATAGCGACTGAACGACTGACATGTGAAAAGCAAACTCATTCCGCATCGCCATCAACTCAGTTCTTAGAATGTCCTCAAAGTGTGTAACAGTGTTCGCCATCTTGTCCACCATATTGCTCGCGGTCGGTGGCTTGGATTTCTTCTTAATCGGAGAAGCCGACGGTGACAGCTCCTGCTGTTTCCGATTGTATGCCATCAGGGAAAGTATTATTAATGAATAAAACTTAAAATAAAACGAAAAAAAAAATTCAGCAAAAAGGGGCCAAACGTACGGAGCTCTATTCAAGTGCGATTAGGTTCATGAGCACGTCACGTGACTTCTCTGAGCTAATTCATTTTGAGTTGATTAGTTTTACTGAACAAAAGCCATGCATGTTGAGTGAAGTCTGAATCTAAAGCAAATAAGGATAAAATTGATCCTTATCCTCATCCCTTTAATGACTCTTGTGAGCCAGTTCTTTTTAGTGAATCACTAAGAACACACAGTGAGGTCCAATTCTTGAGCGAATAGCTCATATGAGCAGATTCTTTTTAGTGAATCAAAAACATAGAACGTAATCAGTGAAGTCTGGTCTACAGTCAATAAATTTTGAGCTGATTTCTTTTACTGAATAAAATTCATAGACCGAGCATGACGAGTGAAGTCTGATTCTTAAGTAAATGACTATTATGAGTCTGTTCTTTTTGTGAATCACATAAAGTGCAACTTATGAAGTTCAGCTCTTGAGTGAATGACTCTTATGAGCAAGCGAATCAAATACTTATGAATCATTTGAAGCAGTTTGTAAGTTCAATACAAACAATAGAATTTTGTTGTGTCTTCATGAACCAAGAATTGTCACTATGTTTTGTTGTACTAAAGGTTTCGAAAACAATTAGTCAGACCAGATCTTGAAATGACAGTGTGTAATTAAAGATCTGTCAGTGGAATGTTTAAAAAAAAAAAAAAAAAAAAAAAGATATGAGTGAAATATCCATCCATCCTCCAAACCACTTGTCCTCTTTAGGGTTGCGGGGGTTGGAGCCTATCCCAGCTTCTCAGGCCACAGGCTACAGTCACCCTAGACAGATGGCCAGTCCATTACAGGGCTCATGCACTTTCACACTCTTATTAAGACCTATGGGCAATTTAGTGTCTTCGATTTACCTATGCTAGGTGTTTTTGGATTGTGGAGGAAAGCAGGGGAAACACACACAAGTACAGGGAGAACGTGCAATCTCCACATTGAAAAGCCTCATTTCTAAACCCAGACTCGAACCAGTACCACAATGACCACACATACCTCTTTGCTGTGAGGCAAAACTTCAACCCACTGGGCCACCATGCCACCTGAACGAAACATATTACCAAATTCTTTCAAACCACTATATTGAAATCATCTCAGAACAAAAAATACCTTTCTGCTTCCCAAAAATGTCTTCCTCAAATTCAAATCATGAAGAACTGGAATTGTTACATTCCTGATGATTACTATCCCTACTGCTAAGTAGCTTTCAGTTGGTTTCGCTAAGTAGAGAACTGTGCCTCAGGGCTCAGTTCTTGGACCACTTCTCTTCTCTGCCTACATGACATCACTAGATTCTGTCATTCAGAAACATGGCTTTTCGTATCACTGCTATGCTGATAACACTCAACTCTACCTCTCATTCCATCCTGATGATCCGACGATAGCTGCTCGCATCTCAGCATGTCTAACAGACATTTCTTGCTGGATGAAGAACCGTCCCCTTCAACTCAACCTAGCTAAGACAGAACTGCTTGTAGTTTCAGCAAACCCATCACTTCATCACAATTTCACCTTCCAGTTAGACTCATCAACCATAACTCCTTCAAAAACAGCCAGAAACCTTGGAGCTATAATTGATGATAAGCTGAATTTCTCAGACCATATTGATAAAACTGCCCCGTCCTGCAGATTTGCTTTATACAATATTAGGAAGATCTGGCCCTTTCTTTTGGAACATGCAACACAACTCCTTGTTCAAGCTCTTGTTCTGTCCAGACTTGATTATTGCAATGCTCTCTTGGCATGTCTTCCAGCCAATTCCATCAAACCTCTACAATTAATCCAAAATGCCGCTGCAAGATTAATCTTTAATGAACCGAAAAGAATGCACGTCACACCTCTGTTCATCAATTTGCACTGGCTACCAATAGCTGCTCACATAAAATTCAAGGAATTAATGTTTGCCTACAAAACCACCTCTGGCTCTGCACCCCTTTCCCTAAATTCAGTACTTCAGACCTCTGTGCCCTCTAGAAGCTTGCGTTCTGCAAGTGAATGACGCATTATTGTGCCATCCCAAAAAGGCACAAAATCACTTTTACTGACCGTTTCATTTACTGTTCCCACCTGGTGGAATGACCTGCCCAACTCAATCCGAGCAGCTGAATCCTTAGCCATCTTCAAGAAACGGCTAAAAACACATCTCTTCCATCTTTATTTGACCCTCTAACTCTATCACTCTCTATTCTAATTCTATTTTATCTATCTGTCGTCTTTTTATTTAAAAAAAAAAAAAAAAAAAACCATACACACCCCCTTGACCCCCTATCAATTGCATATTTATTCTCTAACTGCTACTTTTTCTTTAAAAACTAACACTAGCTTTCTTTTTTCTATTCTATGTACTTTAAAAAAACAAACAAACAAAAAAAAACACTGTTTATTTTTTCTTCTATATTCTATCTACTTGTTTTCTAAAAAAAAAAAAAAAAAAAAAACCTTGCTATGTGTACTGCGTTAAGCTAACCGAGACTTGTCATATCGCTTGCATGTTTTTGCTCTTTTGTTGGTTTTGATTGCTTCTGTTGTCCTCTTTTGTAAGTCGCTTTGGATAAAAGCGTCTGCTAAATAACTAAATGTAAGTAGAGCACGGCACACCATGTGACCTGATGAATATTTTGTATTTGTTCATTAAACGCTAACATATCTACAACAGTTTGTGCAAGGTGACTCTCCTCTTATAGCTGTGTGCAGATGGGACCATTTTATAAGAGTTTTAAATCATTTTGGATCATTTGCAGAATCCCTTCAATGTCGGGCCTCTTAGCAGCCTGTTGCCATGGCAACCCTTGTTACCTCTTAATTCGAGGAATAATTTTAGGCATGAGGTGTAGTTTCAGTGTTTTGTTCTCACATGAGCTAGCACTCTCTCTTTTAAATTCTTTTCAATATATGTGACCCTGGACCACAAAACCAGTCTTAAGTCGCTGGGGTATATTTGTAGCAATAGCCAAAAATACATTGTATGGGTCAAAATTATTGATTTTTTTCTTTTATCCCAAAAATCATTAGGACATTAAGTAAAGATCATGTTCCATAAAGATATTTTGTAAATTTCCTACCGTAAATACATAAAAACATAATTTTTGATTAATAATATGCATGGCTAAGAACTTCATTTGGATAACTTTAAAGGTGATTTTCTCAATATTTAGATTTTTTTTTTTTTTGCACCCTCAGATTCCAGATTTTCAAATAGTTGTATCTCGGCCAAATATTGTCCTATCATAACAAAACATACATCAATGGAAAGCTTATTTATCCAGCTTATATATATATATATATATATATATAAGCTTAATCACCTGTGATTAATAAGAAAGTTGTGTCTGAATGCTGCTTCTGTGTTAGGCTGAACTCCACTTTAAGTTACTCAGAATTCATTACCAATTTAGTGAAAAGCAGGAACGCCATGTAGATAGAAAGAAGCAAATTCAGGTGGCATTCCTAGTGACCTCTTTCTAGGCAAACTGACAGGCACTCACAAGACACCCACAATGGGACTGACACCCACATTAATTTGCAACATAGTGACAGATTTTGCAGTGCGTTTCTCCTAAAATTTATTGTTAGCCAGAACCGCTAACAAATTATTGTTAGCGGTTCTGTTGTTACCAGTGTAGTTCAATAATTTGGTGTTTCCAAAAACCATAGTTAATACCAACATTAACAAACTTCTGTGGTTCAAACTACAGCTCTTGCTCTGTGGTTAGAAGCATGGTTTCTCAACCCAGCACTTTTAGTAAACTACAGAGCAGTATACCTTCTTCCATTCTTTGCAAAAAATGCTTGAATGAGTTGTGTTAAACCAAGTCTCTGCCTTTCTCACACAGGACAACCTCCTGGACAGCAATCAGACTGGCTTCAGAAGTAAACATTCAACCGAAACTGCCTTGCTCTCAGTTTTTAAAGCTCTAAAATTGGCAAGAGTGGCTTCCAAAACTTCAATACTTGTCTTGCTGGATCTGTCCTCTGCTTTTGCCATGGTTAACCATCAGATTCTCCTGTCAACCTCATGGCAAAGGCATCTCAGGAACCTCTCTGCAGTGTTCAAGTCTTAGATCTTTCAAGGTATCTTGGAGGGATGAGGTGTCTAAGTCGCAACATCTAGCTACTGGGCTGCCTCAGGGCTCAGTCCTTGGACCAGTTCTTTTCTCTATCCACATGGTTTCACTAAGTTCTGTTATTCAGAAACATGGGTTTTCATATCACTGCTATGATGATGACAATCAACTCTCAACCTCTCATTCCATCCTGATGATCTAACAATAGCTGCTCACAGTTCAGCATGTCTAACAGACATTTATTGCTGGATGAAGAACCATCACCTTCAATACAACATTGCCAAGACAGAATTGCTTGTGGCTTCAGCCAAATCAACACATCATCCCAATTTCTCCATCCAGCTTGGCACATCAACCATAACAATTTGCAGGACAGCCAGGAACCTTGGAGTTGTGATTGATGATCTGCTGAATTTCACAGACCACATTGTTAGAAATGCCCGCTCCTCCAGATTTGCCTTATACAACATTAGGAAGATCAGGCCCTTTCTATCAGAACATGCTATACAACTCCTTGTTCAATCGCTTCTTCTGTCCAGACTGGACTATTGCAACGTTCTCTTGGCAGGTCTTCCAGACAGTTCTTTCAAACCTCTGCAACTAATCCAGAATGCAGTTGCAAGAGTAGTCTTCAACGACCGGAAAAGTGTGCATGTCACACCTCTGTTCATTAATTTTCACTGGCTACCAATAGCAATTCTCATAAATTTCAAGGCATTGAGGTTTGCCTACAAAACAACCACTGGCTCTGCCCCACTTTACCTAAATTCACTACTTCAGACTTGTGTGCCCTCCAGAAGCTTGTGTTCTGCAAGTGAATGGCACATTATAGTGGCATCCCAAAGAGGCACAAAATCACTTTCATGGACTTTTACCTTAACTGTTCCCCGCTGGTGGAACAACCTGTCCAACTCGATCCGAGCAGCTGAGTCCTTAGCCATCTTCAAGAAATGGCTAAAGACACATCTCTTCCATCTACATTTGATCCTCTAACACTCTCTATTCTATTTCTACTTGTTTTCTTTTGTCTTTCTAGCAATATTGTTACAAATGTTGATTTTTTTATTTTTTTTCATGGTTTAACACAGTTTAACATCTGTAACTCATTTCCTGTTTTATGTATCTCAAACTTTATTATACCTGCTATGAATTCAAGTTATTTTGAAATTATCCTTAAACTGTGTGAATGTCAAGTAGAACATTTAATGTATGTTGTATCACTACAAGAAAACGTGAACATCTGTGTAGATTTGTTTTTTTTTTTTTTTTTTTACAAATCATTTTTACATGCATTTACACAATCATTTTTTATGCCCATCCCTATCAACCTTCTCTTTAACTACATTCAAGACACTACAAAATAGTGGTAAATAATAATAATTATAAATAAATAAAAATAACTAATAGATAGCACCATAGTTTTCCCAAGACAATTGTTGGTAACACTTTAGAATACTGTTTCTTACTTACTGTTTAACTAATAAGGAACTATTGAGGAACTAACAGGTAATTATTCATTAACACTTAACTCACTACTGTTAACTACTAAGGAAGATGTGTTAACTAATCAGTATGTAATAGAATTTTACGAGTGTGTTAAGTAACAGTTAGCTAATCAATAACTAATGTATTCTGTCATACCTCCTGAAGAACTACTATTAATTATCTACTAGTTAAGGTTCAAGAAAAATAACTAGGAAGTAACTACTAATGAACAGTCATACAAAATTACATTGAGTTGTGACCCTTTCATATAAATGTTATTAGCAGCAGCAGTAGTAGTATGAAAATGCAATATTAATAAATGCAATTTTATGGAGGTTTTGCCTGTGCAGTGAATTGCCTTGCAATAACTTACCTTAGTTTTTATATTTTATATACAGTACTGTATGTGTGCCGCCTCAGCATATACCACATTACCATTAATTCAATTCCTGTATGTAAGGCAAGGACTGAGGGAAAGTGAAAATACAGGTAACCCATTAGTAATTAATAAAGAATTATTAGATAATTCCAAAAGAATTACTTAGAAACTGAAACAGTAGTCTAAAGTGAAAATATTGGGAACCCTTTTGTAATTAATAAAGAATTATCAAATAATTCTGCAGGACTTATTTCGAACCTGAAACAGTAGGCCTATTCTAAAGTGAAAATATAGTGAAGCCTTTAGTAATTAATAAAGCATTATCAGATAATTCCGCAGGAATTACTTAGAACTTGAAACAGTATTCTATAGTTAACCTATTAGTAAATAACACTTACTACATCAGTTTGACACGACTTACACTCTAAAAAAACCTGTAAAAGTACACGGTAAAATCTCCAGTGTTGAAATCCCGGTCTTAAGGACTTTTAGAGTAAAGAGTTAAAGTTGTGGTGTTGAATTTTAAAGGATTAACACTATCTAGTGTAAACAGCACCCTCTGGCCGGAGTAAATACGGATAATTACCCTTATTAACACTGCTGAGTGTTATTAGTCACATCCGGGACATTTTCTGGTGTCCGCGCCTCACCAGTCTGAAATATTTTTCACAGACGCCATTTTCTTTGCTCGCGATGCGGAGCATATTAGGACGGAAAACAGCGAAATAAAGTGTTTAATCTTACTCACAAAATGTGTTTTGTAATATCATATCGTTTTATAATGATATTAATGTGTTGTGTCCGCCTAAACTTTTATCAATGGCATTTTCTTTCACTCGCGATGCGGAACAGACGAGGACTTTTCTAAAAGGGAAAATCCGAAAGTAAGTTTTTTTTTTTTTAATCTCATTTAAAATATGTATTTTATAACATCATATTAATTTATAGCGATACTTATGTGCTGTGCTCTCCTAAACTTTTCCTCAGAGAGATATTTTCTTTTCGAGCAGACGGGGAAGTTCGTTTAAACAAGGAAAACACCGAAAATAAGTGTTTTACCTCATTTATTATATGTATTTTATAAGATAATATTACTTTATGACGATATTTATTTGCTGCGCGCACCTAAACGAGCCTAACGTTAACCGTTTCTCACAGATTTATATTGCTATGCAGCGCAGACGCGGAGGTCGCTTTTAACAGAAACACCTGAAGTAAGCGTTTTACCTCATTTAAAATATGTATTTTATAACATCATATTGATTTATAGTGATATTTATATGCTGTACCCTCTTAAACTTTTTCTCAGAGATATTTTCGTTCACTCGTGATGCTCCGGAGCAGATGAGGAAGTTGGATTTAACGAGGAAAACACCAAAAGTAAGTGTTTTACTTCATTTACGATACGTATTTTATAAAATAATATTACTTTATGACAGTATCTATAGATGTGCGCGCCTAAACGATCCGAAACGTTTCTCACAGATGACATTTGAATTTGAAGGGAAGTGTTTTACCTCATTTATAATGCAGTATGTATATTGCAACGTTATTTTGTCAAATCAAACCACTGTAAACTGCTCAAATCTAGATGGCAATATAAGTCATTTGTTCTTGTGTCTCATGACTATTTTTTGTGGTTTCATTAAGCATGAATTGAGTTTTCATGATGCTGATGTGTCCTTCTATTGGATTTGAGTGCTGTTTTCATTTAATTAATTTGAAAATAACACTTTCAGTAAACTCAAATTCTTTATACTGAGTGAATCTTTAAGCATTAAATTGTTTAATTTTTAATTTTTTGTGTTTAGTTTAATTTTAAGTAAACTAGTTATTTAATATTGTTACAGATGGTTCATGCTGGCTTAACAGAAAAATCAAAGGGAGATGATGTGCTTGAAGAGTATGAAGCCACCAATACATGGGTAAGCCACAATTGCACATTTTAAGATTGATTGTCACGTTTATTAAAAACAAACAAACAAAAAAAAAAGAGTCTGATTTCTTTCTAAAAAATAAATATCAACTGTAAGTTTCTGATATTCTTGGACTGTCATTTATTTATGTGCTGTCCCATTTATGTGCATTAATTTTGATAGGAGTCGTCCAACCTCAATGCAGAGAGATCAGTATGCACTTGGAATTGTCGTTAGAAGACCCATTTTCTAGTAAGACTGACTTTCTTTTTACAAAATACATTTACAGTGAATTAAATGCTTTTCCTTAAAGGGATAGTTCACCCAAAAATGAAAATTAAACGGTTAGTTCATCCAAAAATTAAAATTATGTTTTACTCACCCTCAAGGCATCCTAGATGACATTCTTCTTTCAGATGAATCCAATCTGAGTTTTATTAAAAATTATCCTGGCACTTCTGGGCTTTATAATAGCAGTGGGTGGGTGTTGCTGTTCAACAGTCCAAAAGAAGTGCAATAAAGTGCATCCATCCATAATAAACAGTGCCTCATACGGCTACGGGGGGTGAATAAAGGCCTCCTGTAGTGAATCAATGCGTTTTTGTAAGAAAAATATCCATATTTAAAACAAACACTTTCCTCTAACTTGCGCTAACTGTCGTGTGCGCAAACCGTTCCGGGTGGATGACGTAGGACTTTAGTGAAGTTTTGGCTCCAGTGAAAAATGCTAGTCTCGCGAGAGCCAACGTTTGTTTACAGGAGCAAAGGAAGCAAATTTTCCTTACTTTAGCAAAGAAAAAAACATTCTCTTCTTGGCTTACATCGAAATCCTCTGACATTTCTCTTTACAAATCCTTGTTTTGTATTTCTAATTCATGATTCGTTTGTTTTGCTCTCTCCTCTGCTCTTCCGCGTTCGTCACTTCTCACCAGAGGTGGGGGTAAGTCACACATGTTCAAGTCTCAAGTCCCTACCATCAAGTCTCAAGAAAGTCTCAAGTCACAGTACAAACAAATCAAGCAAGTCAAGTCAATGGCTCACCTCAAGCAAGTCAAGTCGAGTCCTGATAAGGGTCAAGTCACAGTATCAAACAGGAACAAATATATTTTTTTCACACAACCTTATTAATTTTTCCCCAGAAATTAACTTTAATTATACATTTTAAATAATAATGTTTTAAATATAACATTTTTAAAATAGGCAAAATACTACTTTGTATAATTATAAGTCTGTAATTAAGAAAATATTGAAAAAAATACAAGATAAAAATATGTATTTCATATTTATGTTATATTGTGTTTGACCATCCTAGGAGACACAGAAATTATTTAACAGATGTTTGAAAATGATTTTGCACTAAATATCTCCAGCAAAGACTGGGATTCAGTCTGGGAGCACGCTAAAGAATTTCAGTGTTTAACAAAACATGCTATTCAGTTTAAAATAATATGCTGACTACAAATCACCCCTTATATCAGAAATAAAATGGACCCAAAATTTTCATCGGATATAGACACCCTATTTGGACTGTTTCTTTCACTTTGCATGATTGCCTACATTGTTCTTGAAAACTATTGTCATCATGGCTCAAAACAAGAAGCCTGTTGCTGTTAATGTTTATGTATCTTCCCCTGTAACTTATTTATTTCTTTGATTTTATCTTAAGAACTAAACTGACAGCTGTGCATTTAAGGTCTGCCTAAGCTTTTTGTTTCATTTTTGTTTTCTATTTGTTCTGTTGGAAAAAAAAAAATTAAAAAATTGAATATAGAAATATGAAATTAAATGATAGACCTATGACGTTAATGCCGCCAGTAAGTGGTGGCAAATCACTGCTTAATCACAGAAGCGTTCATTGAACTGATTCGTTCAAAACAGTTGATTCGTTCATGAACAAGCAAGAATGGGCCACTGAATCACTCAACCGATTCGTTCAGTATTCAGTGTGTTGCTTAGAGACACGCGTAACTCTAGCTGTGGGCTGAACCGAACTGTTGGCAGCCGCGCTGAAAATGTTACTATAACATATGTTATAAATATAAAAACTCATACTAGGGTTCAAGAGAAATATCTCTAATCGATAAAACTGTGGTTTCTGTGGTACAATTCCATATATTGATTTACAAAGAGGGATACTTGACACTAAAGCACTGTTTTGAGAGGCAAAAGCCAGTGAAATTAAAGTTTGACGTCGTTAATTACAAACACGAGATTAATGATTTATAATCACTTTAATTTAATGACAGACCTAAGCTGAATTTTAAGACCAATGCTGTTTTCAACTAACGAACAAGCTTACATACCTTTCCTTTATGAAGTGGTGATGTCCTGGCTTTGCAAATGCATACAGTTTCGATTCGAAGTGTTAATCCAAACATCGCGAGATTCTCTTGCTCCCTGTATTTGGCGTGCTGTGTTCCTGTGCTCGTGCAGTCATGAACTGCGCAGACTCCGATCACTTCTGCCGCTGGTTCAGTGGCTTGCGTTTTGTTTACCAAATTATGTCGCAATGATTTATAATAATTAGAGTTGTTATAAAGTCAAGTCCTGCTGAGTCATGAAGGTCAAGTCAAGTCAAGTCTCAAGTCACTGGATCTCAAGTCCAAGTCAAGTCGAGTCATTTTCTTTATTTAGTCAAGCAAGTCACAAGTCCTTAAATTTGCGACTCGAGTCAAGTCATGTGACTCGAGTCCCCCACCTCTGCTTCTCACTGGTGCATGCACTACACCGACCTCCTGCGTCATCCGCCTGGAAGGGCTTACACGTACAACATTTAGCGCAAGCTACAGAAAAATATAAAATGTTTATAAATATGGATATTTTTCTAACAAAAACACATGAAAAAACCCCGTCGAATTATTTGACTCCGCCCCTCAAGAACTGCTGCCTCACAATTTAAGCGACGACGCCATTTTATCTTCATGTGACCGAGACTGTAAGTTGGATTGCTTTTCTCTTTATAAAATTACATGGGAGAAATATTTTTGGTTGATAATTTTACACAAAATATGATTGGTGGTGAACACATTTAGGATTTACTAACTGCGAGTGTTTTTGTCAGGTTTACGGTGTTAAGTTCGTGAGGTGTAGATGCAACGTTAGCCTACAGAAGAGTGTGAAAGTTTCTAATGCCGGTTAGATTTTCTGAAATAAGGTGATTTCACGTGTACAATAATTTTTTGGAATGTGCTTACAATTTGTTATATATACTTTTAGCTTCTTTCATTTTGGTTCGTTGGCAGATCCTCTCGCCTCCATCCCGCCGAGGCCTGGTTGAAGCAGCCGCGTTTGGGCGGTTTTCTACTCAGAGGAGAGAATTCATCAAATGGTAAATTTATATTTGTTTTTGAAAGCATTTAGTGGGGCATTACGCTGTTTCCATGCTTTGAAACGGTAATAGCGGTACTGTTAAACATTAACATGCTAACAATTTGGTTTTTGTGACGCATAGCACCGTGTTGAAGTGTCATGTCATGCCCGCTGCACACGAGCAGTCTTTCTTCAGACGGAGCTGTGTAACGCGGAACATTTACCAGTCATTTAACTGAGGGTATCTAATGCAAAATTATAGCGTGTTTAAAAACTTCGTTCACCCTAGGCTTAAGTGTGAACTACGTAATCTGTACGTTGTTTGTTCTCCGTGCTGAATATCATGTCTTTCATGTTGTCATATCTGTGTCAAGACACAAATGCGCTACCATCAAGTTTTTCTTATGACAGTTACATTTATGCAAGCATCGTGAAAGTGAGTTAAAGGTACGTTAAAATGTAAATCCGTCAGTCTTTCAATTTCCTTCAGTGCCCACCGGCAGAGCATGCACTTTAGCTTGAAACCAGTCTTTATCAATTCATATGGCATGCTATTTTGGGTTAAATAATGTCCTAAATATTTCCAGATATACAAAGCTAAGTTTTAATGGAGAAAGATATGTCTGAATCTATCTGTATTTTCTTTTCACATTATAAATAATAAATTAATAGCGAGATAAATTCTAAACATGTTAATTTATTCTAATGTAGTACACTGTTCATTTTAAGATGCCTTATTACTCATGTTACTCATTTAAAATTATATAAATGTATTTAATAATCAGATTAAATAAATACTTAAATTCAGTACGTTTACATGGACAACAATACTCCGATTTTAATACGATTAAGAAAAACTGTATATGGCATCATCACGAAGACGAACTATATGTTTATACGTCAAACTCTGGAGGGGATGTCGGTTGCATGGTGACGTAATGACGCATGCCATTAATCGATCTATGTACTATAACATGCAAAACGGGAACATGAAAGGATTATTCTAAAGCAACTCATGTAAACACCTTAATCATAACATTGTCTTATTCAGAATAAGGTAAATAATTAGATTACTGATGTCCATGTAAACGTAGTCATTGTTTCAGGCCTCCATGTGAATATTACACAAGGTTTTGTCTATTAACTTCAAAAGTCGTTTAATTGACCCTAGAATGATGTAAATTAAAATAAAATTATTTGACACGTATTATAGACAACTCTCAGCATACTCAAAATAAGGGGTAATCACAATTATTTTACCATATTTAGAGTAAATTAAATTATTGATTTTTTTTTTTTTTAATCCTTTTTCAATAGAATTGGCCCAGACTTCTGCAGTGTCAAGTGAAGGAAGCTCCTCTCATAAGATTACAAACTGGGAGTCTGATGACACTGAGTGTGAGTGATGGAAGCCCTTCAAGAAAGGAGCAGAATGCTGAAGATGAAGCCAGAATTGTGAGTCTGTGTCATTTGTTATTCTGTGTGCAGTAAAAAATTTAAAACACACGAATTAATATGAAAAACTAAAGTTTAACTGGGCGGCCACACAATATCTGCTTATGTTCACACCTGGAATTTACTAATTAAAGATATCAAAATGCAAAAAAGATAAATGGTTAGTTGACCCAAAAATGAAAAATGAAAAATTTCTCACTCTCTGTCATTCTAAACCTGCAAGACTTTGATTCATTTTCAAAACACAAATGATGATATTTTAAATGAAACCTGAGAGATTTCTATGCTTCCATCGACAGTCTACACTACCACTTTGATGCTTCAAGAAGTTCATAAAGAGATCATAAAACTAATCCAAATGAATCGAGCGGTTTAGTCCAAATTTTCTGATTCTTTATACAATGAACAGAATTTTGTATTTTTTATGTATTTATTATTTTTTTTTTTTCCACGTTTAAACATTGGTCAGGGAACATAAACAGAAAATTTGGACTAAACCACATGATACGTATGGATTAGTTCTCTTTTATGGATTAGATCTCTATGGCCTGGTTTCACAAACAGGGCTTAGCTTAAGCCAGGACTTGGCCTTAGTTAAATTAAGATATTTAAGCAACTTTTACAAAAATGCCGTAGAAGAAAACATTACAGGTGTGCATCTTGACACAGAACGATGACACTGACATATTTTAAGAGATGTCAGAGCAAGATATTTTCAGCTGAGACAGCTCAAACATGCATTTTAGTCTGGGACTTGCTTAAGCCTGGTCTGTGAAACCGGGGGTATGTGAAGTTTTTGAAGTATCAAAGTGGTAGTTGCGTGGACTGTCATTCAAGGGACAAAAATCTTATGTTCTATTATAAAATCTTCAATTGTGTTTCTAAGATAACAAAAGTCTTGGCTGAATAAAATGATGAAATTTTCATTTTTGAACTAACCCTGTAATAAAATAATGTGGCCATATGCGTCTTGTGTCTGTTCACTTGTGCATCACCCAAGATACATGCTAATGCCAGGTGTGAGCAGAGCCACTGTGTGACTACACAATCATCTTAGCAGAATAGTTCCTACTAGAGATATTGTCAATTTATTTATTTTTTTTTCTTCCAAGAAGCCAAGTTCCTGCATTCTCCCAAGACCTTCAAGGACCTGACTGACCTCAGAATCAGCTGTAAAGGAGGATGAAACCGATGTTTAAGGTTAGACTATTTTTCAGAATAAGATTATCTATATTCATTCATTATCTATATTCTGTGTTCATGCATTTTTTCCTGAAGTTGTCACATCTGTTATTTAGAATGGGACAGCGATATTGCATCAATTTGTCTCCTAAGGCTGCAAGGGACCTGGAAAAATGTCCTCCTATCAAGCTGAAAAACATCTTCAAAAAGGTACATTTCTGTCACTACCTATTGTCTGCCTCAAACTATTGCTAGATGTGTTGTATATGAAAGACTAATATAAATAAAATCAGTTGGAGAGCTGACCTTGATTGTTATTTTTGTCTTTGATCTGCAGGCACTAACAAGAAAAACACCTTGATTGCATAGAAGAGACCACACAGTCATACCTGCTCGCTGATGGGACGAAGAGGAACATCATTCATGGATGCTACACAACTGTCGACAAGTATCTTGCTGCAATCTTGTTCAAATCTACATGTCATATTTGTTAATGTCTAGGTAAATTTGATGATTTTGTTTAATTAACTATTTTATGTTTGTGTGCAACACTTAATGAATGTGACTAATTAACCTCTACACATCTGGTATATGTTTTAAAGTTGCCACTTTGCCCATTTGTTAAATAAATGTTGAAATTTATACATCTGTCTGAAGACTCTTGATTTTATGTCTAATCTTGTACATTAACACCATACAATAGCATTTTTATTTTTGCACTGAGAAGAATACTTTATTAATAACACTTAAATAACACTCTAACTCTTTTCTACAATGTCCTTATTTGTATATCTGTATAGTTTGTTTTTATATTTTAAACTGTATTTATTTGCATTCTACGTCTACTGTTAGTGTTTTAGTGTTAACTGTATGCACCAAGGGTCTGAGAGTCACGCAATTTCAATTCTCTGTATGTATGTGCTGTACATGTGGCAGAATTGACAATAAAGCAGACTTTGACTTTTGATTTTGACTTAAAACAACACCAGGGGTGTTAAATACCCCATAGTGTAAAATTTGAGCAACAATAGCAAGTGTAACACTTAACACTCGGAGTGTAATTTTTCTATACTGTAAGGTGCTATATTAACACTAAAAATTCAACACTACAAATGGTGTACTTTTAACACTAGATAGAT